>OY754344.1:1264783-1607783 GCA_963572235.1 Caenorhabditis japonica | reverse complement strand
TAGAGCCTATGTGCTCAAACTTTCTTACTATTCTTTAAAAATTACACTCATTGATGGCACAATGGCCCAACATATAGTTTAACTACTGAATAAATAAGAGAAATAAAAAAAACTTGCAGTCAGCGATGAAAGAAATTAAAAACTTGCAGTCAACGATGAAAGAAATTAAAAACTTGCAGTCAACGATGAAATGGTGTAGAGGTGTTGGCAGTGCACGTGCTCGCTGCGGCGTGTCCGCGTCCCTCGACCCGTTTTCTCTTCATGTGCGGTTCCGCCACCGACTCCGTCCTCAGTCTCACAAGAGCTTCGTGGTCCGGCACGGCGAGTTCCATGTATTCGATCAAACTGTCCCGCGACTCGAATATCTCCGGCGCCGACAAAATCAGCGGTGTCTGTCGACTCCCGACCGGTTTCACCGGATCGACAACGCGCGCATTGATAGTAGTTTTGAGAGCTCCTGACCAATATTCCGCTATGGCTGCTAACTCCAGAAAGTTCCCCTCGAATTGCACCGGAAGTATGGTCATTATTGTGACGTCCTTTGCTATTTTCTCCACGAGCGCCAGCGTCTTCTCGTTCTCCGACGAATCTTTCGTCAGTGACGTTAGGAAAATGACGCTTTGAACCTCGCTCCAGTCGAAACGCTCCGCCCATGCCTCCGTAGCTCCGTTTCGAAACTCATAGTAGCTCCGGGACCTCCATCCTTGCCTTGGCCCCACGACGATATTCTTCTCGGCAATCTTCGCTTTCTTCGGCTTGTTCCTTTCCATCACCTCGCGTTTCAGCTCTTCTGCCGCTTGCTTCCATTCTTCGTCCATTTTTCCGCCCGACATCACCAGCTCGGCGTGGTCCGTGCAGACTTGTGAGAATCGGTAGAGTGCTTCCTTCCGTTCTCCTACTCCCAATTGCTCTTTGAATTCCGAGCTTGCGATCAGCAGAGATGCATCCGCACCTTCCACTTTCCGCATCCGGGCGCCAATCCGCTTGGAGAGCTCTTCTGCGGTCCGACACTCCACTGCTTGTTCGCGGATGGAACATTTTCGGTCCGCACAGTTGCATCCGTCTTTGACCACGTTTCTGAAAAAACCATTCGTGTTTTCAACACTAAAATCGTGTTTTTCGGCAGAATTCACACAGTTGACTGTCATTGTTCGCACCGCTCGTTTCCCCCTCTTTTTCTTCGTTTCTATTTGAACGTCTGGCACTTCGACCGGTACCACTCTCGTCTGTTCCCATGGAACCCAAAGTTTTTCGCCGCCTCCCAGAATCGGAACCACTTCCGCCGAGTTTTCGGTGGTGTTCACCACTCGATATGGCCCTCGCCACTCGTTTACCAGTTTTGGATTCCGCGCGCCTAGTTTTTCGGCAGGTACTTTGACAAGTACTCTGTCTCCCATTCTCGGAAATTTTCTGTTCTGCACTTTGTGCTTATTGTCGAACCACTTTTTGGCAGCCTCATGCTCCTTCCTCACATGCTCCCTTGCTTCTTCGTGCGCCATTTGCATCTGTTCTGCATGCCGGTATCGGTAGTCATCCAGGTCCACCTGATACCTCCCAATTTCCTCTTCCGGATCCGATTTCATCGGAATCCGCGCATCTCTTCCGTACATCAAGTAATGCGGACTTTCTCCCGTAGTTTCGTGGCGGCATACATTATATGCGAACACTGCGTAGGGCAATTTCTCGTCCCATTCTGACGGGATCACCGTAATTTTTTTAAGGACCGTCTGAATTGTTCGATTGAATCGCTCGACAGCCCCATTCATTCTCGAGTGGTAGCCTTTTGTCCGTATCAGCCGAATGTTGGACATTTTTGCGATTTTTTCTAGCGTCGAATTAGCGAATTCTAAGCCTTGATCTGTCAGAATCGATTTCGGAATTCTACCTTCTTTTAGCATCCAAGATTCCGTGAACGCTTTTGCCACTGTTTCCGCGGATTTATCAGGAATCGCGCATACTCCCGCATATCGACTGAATAAATCGATTATTGTCAACACATAACGGTTTCCGTGGCTGCTCCTTCCAAGATCAAGCAAATCTAGAGCCACTATCTCCAGAGGTTCACTAGCTTCAATCGGCGTTAGCGGAGCGGTTAAAGTTGGTTTTGCGTTCCCACACAAACACTGTTGGCATTCTTTTGACCACTTCCCAATCCATGCTTTCATTCTTGGCCACCAAAACTTCCGTTCTAGCATCGCGCTGATCTTTTCGGGCCCCCAGTGGCCACCAAATCTTCCTGCATGAGCCTCTTCAAACACACTTTTTCTCTTTTCTTCCGGAACAACTCTCAACGTGGTGCCGTATTTCGTTACCATCATTAACTCTCCTCTGACCAACATGAACTCCCGAAGTTCCCGTTTCCCGTCTCCCGGAACGTCAACGATCCCTTCTTGTTCTCCCTTTTCCAACCTATCAATGATCTCACTCCATCCACGGTTCTTTTCCAAAATTTCCCTCCAACTAGAGTTTTTTCTATCCTCTTCTTTAATCACCTGCACCGCATTGATGACTTTGACAATGTCCATCATGGCCTGTTCTTGAACTTCCTTCATCTCCTCCACTTCTTGTGCTCCTCCTCGCGAGAGCGCATCCGCGACCACATTCGCTTTCCCTTTCAGATAGACGATGTTCAATGCAAAATCCTGCATTTCCATTGACCATCTCAACAGTCTATCAGCTAGATTTTTCGCCTTGAACAAGCTAGTAAGCGGTTGATGATCGGTGTATACTGTCGTCGGACATCCAAAAATGAAGTGTTTGAACCTCCTGGTTGCAAACAACACGGCAAGTGCCTCCTTATCACTGACGTGGTAGTTCTTTTCTGCTGGCGTAAGTGCCTTGGACGCAAACGCGATCGGGTGTACTTTTCCGTCAATTCCTTTCTGAGCCAACACCGCTCCAACTCCCTGGTCTGATGCATCCGTAAAAATACAGAACGGTCTCTCGAAGCTTCGGGCTGCCTCCACATCCGGCTGTGCCAATACTGGCGCCGTCGTCATTCTTTTCTTCAGTTCTTCAAACGCGTTCTGCTGTTCTTCCGTCCATCTCCACGCCACTTTGGGTGACGTCAGCGGTGTTAACGGTGCCGCAATCGCAGAAAAGTTCATCACAAAACTTCTATAATACGCACACAACCCCAAGAACGAATGAAGTTCCTTCCGACCTTTTGGCGCAGGAAAATTCTCCATTTTTTCCACCTTCTTTTCATCTGTCCGGATTCCTTTCTCGTCGATGACGTGTCCCAGATAGTCCACTTCTTTCTGCGCAATCTTGCATTTCTGTGCTTTCAATTTGAGTCCGCACGTTCGGATTCGTCTCAAAACTTTCTCCAAGTCTTCGGCATGCTGATTTTCGGTTTCGCTGGCAATTAGAATATCATCGATATACACGTGCACTGATTTCCCTATCCATTCTCCCAATACTTCCTCCATTGTGGCTTGGAACACCGCTGGGCTCGTTGCTAATCCAAATGGCATGACCTCAAACTGATACTGCTCGTTCAGTACTGTGAAAGCCGTCTTCTCCTTTGATTCCTCCTCCATAGGTATTTGCCAATAACCTGCCATCAGGTCTAGCGTTGTAAACCACTTCTTCCCTCTGAGCGCTTGCAAGGTGGATTCAATGTGTGGCAGTGGATGAGCGTTCAACTTAATCACTGCATTCAACTTCCTGTAGTCGACACACATTCTTATACTCCCGTCTTTCTTCTTAACCAGAACCACTGGACTCGCCCATGGAGACCTACACTTTTTGATAACACATCTCTCTTCCATGTCCTTGAGCATCCCCCGAACTTTTTCCTGCAGAGCCAACGGAACCGGTCGGCATTTCTGCCGAATAGGCTCCTCTTTCTCGAGTTCAATCGCACATTCGGTCATGTTCGTCTGTGTCAGTTCGTTATCTTCAATTGCAAAGATATCACTGAACTCTGCCACTATTCTCTCAATCTTTCCTTCCGGAATTTCGCCGTTTTCTTTCAAGATCTTTAAAACCGCCTCTTTTTTCCTGGCCCCTTCCAACGGAATTTTTCTGTCTAACTCCATCATGTTTATTGCGGCTTGTGCTACCTCGGGCTTACACATTGCCCAGTCTCGAGAGCCCACACCGATCACTTGATTCTTCTTGATCAGCAGCGGCTGGTCTTTCCAGTTCGACACCAAGATTGTCACGTTCCCATCTTCATTTTTCGAGCATAGACTCGTCGGCACCCATTCTTTCTCGGATTCCAGCAGGATAACGTCTCCCAGATCCGCTTCCGTCCTTACCGCGATTTGAGCACAACTTTGTGGTGGTACTCTGAGCTTCCGCGCTGCCCGCGCCACCGCTCTTTCCGCTTTCCACTTCAGTTCGACACCAACGGTTTCGAAAGAGTTTGTTCCCAACAGGAAAATATCCAACTCGTTTTCCACTAGCTGGAACACTACTACCGCCTTTCGCCCTCTGATCCCGATCTCCACCTTTATCTGCTCCCTCACTGGCATCTTTGCCTTTGACGCGTCGACTAGCGAAAAATTCGGTTTTGCCAAAACTTCTACTTTTTCCTCCCACTCTGGACACTTCCTCTTTAACCGTTCCCAAGCTCCGGTGGACATCACCGACACCACCGCTCCGCTGTCGATCACTATTCTTCTTTTCTGCCCCAGGATATCCACCATTTCGCCCATTTCTGCTCCCACTGCTTCTTTTTCTGCATCCACATTCTGCACCGGCCTCGACGTACATTGTCGTGCCATGTGGCCCACAGCCCCACAACGGAAACATTTTGTGTTCGCAATGTCTCGGTTTCTTTCCCTCTGATTTGGCTCAAACTCATCTTTCCGATCTTCTTTGTGCGGGTTGTTGCGGCGTTCGTCAGCCCTGTCCATCCACGGTTTTCCTCTTACCACCGCATTTTCTCTCTTTTTCTGTCCGTAGGCTCTTCTTTTCTCGTTTTCTTGCTGAAGCACAATGTCCTTGAGATTTTCGTATTGGTGTCTCAGCGGGATCTCCAGGCGCTTCATTATGAGCATGCGGTGTAGAGTGTCATCGTCTCTCACTGCCTTCATGAGTTTCGTCGTTCGCATCTGCGACAATGTTTCTTCACTCACTTCTGGGTACGCCAACTTTGACCATTTTTCCACTTCCGTCAGGTACTCCCACATTTTCTTTGACTTTTCCCTTTTGAGCCCATCAAATTCATTTAACGCTTCAGCCTTGCTGTCACCCTGCCGTTTTCTCAGTTTCATCTCGAACTCATCAAAAAGGCTTTTAATCGGTCTCTCATATCTTCTCGCTAGTGATTTGAACAGTGCCTTTGCTGAGCCTTTCAGGAATTTATCCTCCAAAATGGCCACGAGCTCGTCATCACCGCTAGTCACCTGACCATACTTCAGCAAAAACGTTCTTTTTAACTCTCCAAAATCTCCGGAACCGTCAAAACATCTTGGCTCGGGCAGAGCCGATGATTTCATCATTCGACTCATGCACTCGACCATTCCCTTCATCTCACTCCTCTCCGAACCACTCAAACTGCCCGCGTTTTTTATCCGCCTATTTTCAGTTTTCTCGCTGTGCACCGCCTTCTCTCGCTGGATGTCCCATCCGTTCACTTTTCTGCGCCAGTCATCCCCGCTCTCTTCTTCCTCTAACGTACCTTGGCTTTGCTCCCGTGTCCGTGATCGTAGCGATGATCTTCTCGAGTCGGTCGGCGATCCGCTGGCTCTCCGCGAGCGCTTCTGAATTATTTGATGCTTTTCGTCTTGTACACGGCAAATTTCGAACTCACCAGCTGCATGCTGCAGGTTTGCTTTGAGTCCCTCAGCGGTCCGCTTCTCTGTCTCAAACGCACGTTGCGCTTTTCGCAGTCGTTTTTCGGCGGCGAGCTTCTCCGATTCGCACTTGCGAATTCGCTCCTGGAGTCGCTCGTTCTCCGTCTGCAAAACCGTCATGTTATTCTGATAATTTTTCAATTTTTCGCTCGTAGAGCTTTTTCCTTCACGGCGTCCTCGCTCACATAACTCTCTTATTTCTTCCACTGTCTCCACATTCTGCTCTCTCATCAGCCTGAGCACTGTGCGCGGCCACTTATCACGACCAAGTTCTTCAAACCGTTCGCACAATTCTTTTCGGAATTTTTCTATCGGTCCGACGATCATATCTCGTTGTCTTTCGGTACACATTTGCACCGACAACAATTTTTCCATCACTTTTTTCTCTACTTCGTCGGCCGCATCCACGAACCGCGCAAAGTTTTTGAAAAGTTTTCGTCTTTGTTTAACACTCACCAGCAGCTCATCGCTGGTCCGCTCCGAATTCTTCGTCGAGCTCGTGCCACTTCCGTCCATCGGATCCAATGCCGCCATCTCGTTCGTCTTCAGCACACTTTCGCAGCAATCCTCCATCTTCGACTGTTGCTTTTCCACGACCACTGCAAATTATTTATTCAAATAATCTGATCAGCGTTTCACAATGATTATCCAATCAAAGTGTGTCCAGTTTCTATAGATTCCTCCACACTACGGGCGTTTATCCAAACAGCCGGTAGTATTCGTGGATTTACCCACAAAAACTTGACAGAGAAGGGAAAAACAAAAAACGACGGTTCGGCCCCCAAGTTGGCCCGTTTTATCCAAAACGGCCGGGTTCCGAGTAAAAATAGACGAAGGCGGGGAATAAGAAGCGAATTTATGATAAAAATTAAGGAGATCAACAAAAGAGAACAATGAAAGAAAGACAAAATTAGAACAAAAAACAAAACAAAAAAAAACCTAGACCGCTCTAAAACAGAATCAATCCGCCCGTGGCGCTAAACACCGAGCACGACCGGAACAACGGAGTGTCGTTGCGTTGAGACGCGCGGGCCTTTGAAGAAGGGGTTGGTGGGTGAATTGCGCTCGGCAACTAGCTGTAGTCGAAAGTTTTTTTGAAGATAACTGTATCCATATTTATCCGGGTACCTTGAAATTTCCTGTTGAGATTTCACATTTTGGCCTGTTTATTGTCGGAACCTGACCACAACATTTTGGACCTCAATATCGACTTGAATCGGTTCGATATTCTTGCCGGCTTCGATATGCTCCCGTGCTAGTTTTATAATAGATGCAGACATAACAAGACGACACACCCGCTCACATTTTTGCACAGAGTTAAGTTGAAAAACCTCAAGACGGACTTTCGCCACTGCTTATTGCAGCCGGCAAGGATATTGAATTGATAATTATTCTAGGTATGGAGTTTCGATTGTGAAGTTTTTAGGGTGCCCTTTGTCGACATGCAGAAAGTTGTTGGATCGTTCACGTCATGTGTTAAAAATGTTTGCAAAATATTTCGTGGGATGAATGGGAAATGGTAAGAAAAAATGGGTGGTACCTCAAATGAGAACGAGAGGAATGAGAAATATTACAAATGAAAAACTGCTACTGATAAAAACTGCTAGAAATGAGAACTGTTGCAAACGTGAACTGATATGAATGGGAACAAGATAAATGAGAACCAGCGGAATGAAAATTTCTACAAATAAGAACACGTTGACTTTTTGATGCGAATTTTTTTTTTCAAAAAAAAATGTGTTCTCATTTGTAGAAGTTCTCATTCCGCTAGTTCTCATTTATCTTGTTCCTATTCATATCAGTTCACGTTTGCAACAGTTCTCATTTCTAGCAGTTCTTATCTGTAGCAGTTATTCATTTATAACAATTACCATTCCTCTAGTTCTCATTTGAGGTACCACCAAAAAATGAAACTGTTTTCGTAATTAAACAAAGCGTTTACGAATAAATTTTCAAAAATTTGAAATAAATGACGTGAACGATCCAATAACCTTATGCACGCTAGCCGAAAATCTCATCCACTCCCCCATTCTTATTCTGCTTTCAGTGCTTAAAATTAGTAATGATAAAGATGATTGCGATTAAAAGTATTTTCAGACGTTTTTTTCAGCCAAATCGAAAAAGTGCACCCTAGAAACTTCACACTTGACACGCTTTCTCGCTACGTGACGAATCCATAATATTATCCTCGGCTCCATCCCCAAAACGTTATTGCCACACAGTTTAATGCAATGTCGCTGCGCACGTTTTTAGTTAGTGGAAAAATGAAATAATTTTTCACGTTTAAAATAATTTACAAGTAACTAGAAACGTGCGCAGCCGTCAACTCTCGATTAATTTGATAATGTCTATTCCTAAACCAAGGAAAGTACACTGCGGACTGAGCGTTGTCTCACCACTATAATTTAAAGGTGGACGCCGAGGGAAAATTCCAGTATAGCCACCCACTACAATATAGGTACCCACGCCACCCACATAACTGAAAAATAGGATTTTTCCGATTTTCTGTGGGTGGCTATTTTAAAATAAATGGGTGCTTTTACTGGAATATATTATTTTAGTTAAGCCACCCACTCAGTGGTAATGGGTGGCTATACTGGTTTCCTAGGGAATCTTTCAGAATAGCCACCCTTGCACTCGAATATAAGTACCCACACGAACGTGCTATAGAATAGCCACCCATAATTCCAGAATAGCCACCCATCATTTCAGAATAGTCACCATCATTCCAGAATATATACCCAGTGAGCGCGCGTCTGTGCGGCGCCGACTGTGGGTGGCTATACTATAGCGAGTCAAATGTGTACCTTTTTTGAAATATGTGGGTGGCTATTCTGTAATTATCCCGACGCCAAAACACTTGAAAAATTGAGAAACGCGGGGTAATGGAGTGAGCGTTTTACCAATTTTTTGAGGGAATGCTAAGGATGTCAGCAAAATACGTTTTCGAACACGGAGAATCCATTTTTCATAGTCTCAATACTAATCTATGGTTTTCCAGTAAAACGGGGAACATTCTATTAAAAGCCCCGTCTTTCTGTGTGAAAGCATTCTTCGATTGAAAAAAAGGCAGCTCTGATTTTTAAAGGGGGAAGGGGTATGTCAGAATAGGGTTGGTCTAATAGAGCATGGTGGGGACCTTTTCCAACATGCGGGGGCTCCTGTCATGTCGGGTGTTATATTGGAATTTTCCCGTGAAACGAGAGTAGGATTTTCAACCCTAACGTCACTGGCTCTGTTGATTTTGTATGGTTAGGCAGCATTTTTAAAATTTTAAAAGTACGCAAACACTGCTTTGCAATTTTTTGTTTCCCCAATATACTCGGTTTAAAGCGCTGCAAATTGGCTTCAACCGAACAGTGAACTTTGCATGAATTTGAAGTGAGATTCAGACAAAACAGAGCGAAACATCGGCCATCTCTTTCAATTTTTTGCACTCTCTCGTCGCCAACGTAGCCGCTTTCTCCACTCTGCGAAGGGAGCAAATTGCAGTGTTCAGTACTGAGAATAGAAAAGCAAAATTCAAAAGTTTATTATTTCAAAAGTAGATCATCGTGGTGATGCAGATTTCGCATTTTAACAAAAAATGTTTTTTTTTTTAATTTATATTTCTGTACTTCTGCGCGCTATTTAGTACGTTGAATTTTGGTTACTTAAATCAACTGGAAAACAATTTTTCTGCCGATTTCCAGTTTCATGGATTCGGTCCAGTGTGCCTTATCGACAAAGGTTCGACAAATTTGTCGATAAATTTGTCAAAGTTTTTCGTCGAAATTTATCGACAGAAAATCGGCAAATTCGACAAAAAATTTCGACAAATTGTCGACAAAAAATATCGACAAATTGGCTAAATAATGCAGCGCGCAATTTCGAAGTGTTGTTGTAGAACTGCAGAAGACATCAAATTTTACAATTCTATTTCGGATAGTTGTATTCCGAGCAGTTCCTTCTATTCTGGATAGTTTATCTGCGACAAAATTTCGACGAATTCGAATTTTCGTCGATAAATTTGTCGACAAATTTTTGACAAATTCGACAAATTTTTTTGTCAATAATTTGTCAAAAAGGGCATTTGTCGACAAATTTTTTTTCGATAAGGCACACTGATTCGGTCTCAGGAGAACTTGAAAGGCACTAAACAAAATTTCAACGCAAAAAATTAGCGCGCACCGAATTGCAGAAACAATTCGGCGAGGCGGCGGAGCCTATTTTTTAAGGTCGTGTCTCTCGCCAGGTGACAACTTATTCAAAACAATAATAAAAACTTGTTAAAAATGTTTGAAAGTGTAAGGGAGATTAGGCTCCCTTAGGTTACCAGTGGCTTATCATTTTCCGGAGAGAGCTCTTCACGTGCCCCGCACATGAAGGGCAAGACAATGCACACGCCTCGTCTCCACGAGGAATACGTACGGTCGGGCACCGGAAAGTGGCGTCGTTAATTGGATTTTCCCCGATTACGAAACACAGAGCAAGTCTCTGTGTTTCTCTCCTCTCCGCGGTATTTCCTCATACAGTGGAATCTTCCACATCCGTCAGCACAACAACCCACGCAGTGCACGCCTCCAAGCACATTCCAAGGAATGATATAAAACCGCTCAGCTGGAAACAACCCGAGGCTTGAGATCCAAGGAGTGGCCCCGGGACTACGATCTCCCACTCGGTAAACGCCTACAACTGTTACGCAGATCTAAGAAGCAATATCAGCTTTTGCGCATGACTTAGAGCTCCTTTCAGATTTTAAACAGCCTTTAAACCCAGTAGCAGATGTTATGCAGACATTGAAGGTTGCAACACCTGTTAAGCAGATCTTAAAAAGGCTGCAGATGTTACGCAGATCTTAAACGCGACACGCGCCGCACCTGGCGACACAAAATCGTGGCACCGCCCGTCTGTTCTCTGCTTGTTTTTTTCCGTTTTTTCGTCGGTATTTTGCTTTTTTTTTGCAATTTTTTTATCATTATTTTACTCCGTGGTAAATTAAAAGATGAAAAAAGACATTCACGTCACGAATTCCACATTATATAGCGCAAAATAATTATTTTTTTCTTCCATTTTTTCAAATAAAAACGCGTTTTGTGTCTTTTTGTTTTCACATTTTTATGTTTTTCGGAAACGTGGAAGGTTAATTTATTTTCAAAAAATATTTTCGAGGAAAAAAAAGAAAAGAAAATGTGATTAATAAATAATAAGAAAATCATTTTTGCGCGAATATTTACTTCGTCGCCACTATTTCTCCCGTTACACTCTTAATCATTCATTTATAAGCACTCAGTTCTGCAGAGATTTCTGTCCTCTGTGGCTCAGTTGGTAGTGCCCGTGATTACAAATCCAAATGTCGCGGGTTCGTGTTTTGCCAACCCAAAAAAACTTTTTTTTGCTCGTTTTTTTGTGCGGTTTCGCATCGCTTTTGATTTGTTTCATATATTAATCTAATTCTGCATTGATATTTTGTCCGGAAAGTTCAGCGGCAACGCGCCGGAAGCATGTGTGATGCTTTTCAAATATGCGACCGGAGGGAGATGGGCGGAAGCTTGCTTTGTGGCGGAATGTTTTGTGATTTAAAGTCTAAAGGCTTTTACAGTGTTTAATCGGCTCCCAGTAACCTATTTCTTATCTTTTTAGGCTCACCTTTAAACTTTTAATCACAAGAAGTAAATTTAATCCCCCCCGCAAAGCATGCTTCCGCCCAGTTCGGTCGCCCTTTTGAAAAGTGTCACAGAATTTTTGCGATTCAAATGCACCCGCGCGGCACCGATGACGCGCCTCGTTTTCTATAACCGTCTAACTTCTTCTCTCTCTCTCTTTCCCGCAGAGCGCCAAATAAATTCCTAATTTCCAGAGCAAATGGGTAAAGACAGAGAACCCGTCGACCAACAACACCATCCACCATCCACCACGTCACCGGCGCCCAGCCAACACCCGAGAGATCCCAAAATGCAGACGCCACGAGTTCGCCTGCCGGATGGAGTTTGAGGTTAACGTAAGTTGTTTGGACGGGCGTAAAACTTAAAATAACAAAAATAAAAAAATATATCGTTCAGCGCGGCTCCGAGGGTGAAGCATTGTTCCGTCAGATAACGAGCGACTTGTCGATCGAAGAACGCTAGTACTTTTCTCACTGCTTCTACGACAAAGAGGAAGGCATCAGACACTGGTTGTATAATGATAAGAAGATATTAAAGCAATTGAAAAGTTGGTTGTTTTTTTTGGTGTTCTGATGATTCCCAGTTGACTTAAAAGCCCTTTACAGACCTTCCCTGGGAGTTCTCTTTCGAGGTCAAATTCTACCCGACCACACCCACCACTATTGTCGACGATCACGCACGATACTACGTCTTCCTCCAACTCCGCCGTGACATTCTCACAGGACGCCTTCCAGCCACCGCCGACACTCATGCCCTTCACGGCTCTTTTGTTGTTGAGATGAAAATAATGTGTATTAAATGCTATTTCTTTTTTTTTAAATAAAAATAATAATTATAAAAGTATGTTTTATTTTCTAATAGAAAAGAGGAAAGGAACGAAAAGCAAAGTGAAAGCAGTAGTAGCCCCTCAGTTGCGCAGCTTTTGAGCAGATCTTTAGCAGAAACCCATAGCGCGTAAATTAACAGTTGCGTAAGAGCTGCGTAAAAGTTGCCAAAGTCTGCGTAACAGTTGCAGGCGTTTACCGAGCAGGCGGACACTTCCCATTCCTTCCCCTTTTTTGCCCAATCCACCTTTTACCGATCCACCTTTTACCCATTCTAACTTTTACCAACTTACTAACATTATTGGTAGCAGCGAGTCTGGGTTTTCCTTACTAATGGGACCCCGTAGATCCACCACCATCGGAAGAAAGTAAGTGTTTGGTTTAAGTAGTTAGTTTCCCAGATTGAGTTTAAGACGCGCAGGGCACAAGTTGCCGTAGTAAAATGATCGAGTTATGAGCGCGCAGAAGTTTAAGTGATTAAGAGCGCGCAGAGAGAAAGAGAGTTCGAGTTTAAGACGCGCAGGGCAACGTATGCCGTTGAGTTTAGGACATGTCCAGTTGTGAAGTGATTTAGCGCGCGGGCACAAGGTTGCCACAGAGAGTTACAGAGTCTAAGAAATGATTTGGAATAAGCGCACGATATAGAGATATGACTCGGCCGGGTAGAGTTACGGTAAGTATGAGATGAAGTGCAGGTAATTTTGCATAGTTGAGTAAATCAGGGCCCACGATTTATTTAAGTAAGTTATCATTGCTGAGTCAGGTGAATGCATTCACACTGCGCATTTTAGGCGTCATACAATTCGGATAAGATGATCAAGTTGAGTTTTGAGTTTTGAGATAGTTCTGGGAAAATTTTTAGTTTAGTATTAAGATATGGGTAAACCACGATAGTATGTTTTGGGAAAAGGGGAACCGAGAGGAAGGATTGAAGCCATAGAGTGCATTAAGTATTACAAAAGTTTAAAACAGAGAGAGAGAGCGAAAGAAGGAGTGAGTCACTCAGACAGTGACCTCGCTAGATTGTTCATAAAAAAAAAAAATAAATAAAATAAACGGCGCGGGACGGCAAGGAAAGTGAATCAAATCATTTTGCGTGCTCACACTTTCCGGCATTTTTTTTTCAAGTGTCCAATCTTTGTCCGTTACAAACAATTACTTTCCGATAGTTGGGATGTAAAAGCGGAAATGATCTATTGACAGAATCAAAAATTTCTTCCTTTTGAAAATGTCCAACAACAGAGGCGAAGGACCGCCAGAAGACACCCAAGGAGGGACTACCGGGACGATAACCTCCCAGGCCCCCTCTTCCCCTATCACACAGAATTCACCATCGATCTGTCCCAAGCAAAATCTCTGAAGAAGAGAAGGAAGCTCTAACTGACCTACTTAATGAATTCTCCGACACTTTCTCTAAAAATAGTTACGATCTAGGTAGTTCAAAAACCGATCCCGTCCACATTCAAACCAGTACCGAAGTCCCAGTAAAAGGTAGACCATATCGAGTTCCAGTGAAATACCAAGCCCAGTAAGAGAAGCACATTAACGCCTTGCTTAAGTCAGGTAGAATCACCGAGAGATACGCCTTAGACTAGCCCCATAGTACTAGTCAAAAAGAAGAACGGATCCCTTAGGGTGTGCTGAGATTTCAGAAAACTTAACGAAGCTACCGTACCCGATAATTTTCCGCTTCGAATTGACGCTATTCTGAAAAAGTTGGGAGGCTCCAACTATTTTTCTAGTCTAGATATGGCCAACGGTTACTTACAATTACGTCTTGACCCGTCATCAGCTTATAAGTGTGGCTTCATCACTGAATCAAAGGTATACGCCTATACGCATCTTCCTTTTGGACTTAAATCAGCAGCGTCATATTTTCAGCGAGCTTTACGAAAAGTCTTAAGAGGTATAGAAGAGGAGGTTTTATTGTATATTGACAATATTTTTGTCTTCAGCAAAAAAATTTCCCAGCACCTGAAATCATTGAGAAAATTCCTAATGAGATTTCGCGATTTCAACTTGAAAGCGTCACCCAAAAAATGCGAATTCGCTAAAGAGTCAATCACCCTACAAGAAAAGACAAAAAGTTTGAATGGAACGCGGAGCAGCAAGCAACTTTCGAAAAACTCCGCGACGCGCTAGCTTCGGAGCCGGTATTCGGATCCCCCAATTACGACTCACCTTTCCACATTTTCTGCGATGCGAGCGCAGTAGCCCAAGGCGCCTCCCTGCTGCAAACTAGGCCCGGCAGCGAAAAAGGCTATTACGCAATAGCGTACGCCAGTCGGACGACATCAAATCCGGAAACTAGTTTGCCCGCCATCCAAGTAGAACTTGGTGCAATAATCTTTGCGTTACGATAATTTAGACCTTACGTATGCTTGTCGAAGATCATCCTTCACTCAGACCATAAACCCCTAACTTTTCTTCTACAAAAATCTAAAACACACGATAACTTGGCGCGCTGGCTAATCGAATTGCAGTGCTACGACATCTCGATAATACACATCGACGAAAAAAAAAAAAAAAGAACACCGTCGTCGACTGCCTACTCCGCGCCAGAGAGAACGACGAACCCGCCGAATACACGGAGCTCAAGGACATAATCGAGTTTCCGGTGTGCATGAAGGTTCAACCGAACACTCTCCAAACAAACAGAACGCTGGTCGTCAAAAGAAGTCAACCAACTTCCGTCCTTGACATCACCAAATAGCAAGATGGAGATCCTGACATACTGGTCATCAAGAAGGTGTTACAAGGTAAGGCGAGCGCAGAATCGATCCCAGAGCATCTTTCCACTATACTCGCGCTCTCCACCCTAGCAGCTAACGGGACCGTAATTACGAATCTATCCGCGTCCAGCAAGAAAAACGTCCTCTACGTCCCCAAACACCTCACCAGTCTAATTTTCGAAGCCTTCCACGAAAGTTTTCTCTCCGAAGGACATTCCGGTTGGAAGAAAACTCTAGCCAAAATTTCTAGGAAGTATTTCTGGCCCCTCATGACCAAAGACATCATTGAAAGGTTCAGGAACTGCGAAAAATATCAGTCCAAGAACTCCCCGTGCCCTCCCCACCGCGAACACATGCTAACTGTATCCACCAACAGGGCGTTCCAAAAAGTAGGATTAAATCTAACCGGTCCCCTCAGAACCACAGACAGGGGCAACAAGTATATCCTTAACATAGTTTGCTGGTTTTCAAAATTCATAATTTCGGTCCTACCAGACGCCCGGTCAGAAACCTCGGCCCGAGCCTTACTTACCGAAGGAGTTTTTAAATATGGCGCAATGACGGAGATAGTTACCGACAACGCAAAAACGTTCACTTCCCAGGTGTTCGATGAGTTCAGAACTCTTATTTATCCGAAATCATAAGTCTATCCCATGTGGTCTAGTGGTTAGGATTCGTGGTTTTCACCCACCCGGCCCGGCCCACGACATGTCTGATTTTTTTTTTTTTGGTTATCTCGAATCCCATCCTCCGAATCTAACACCAATCATTTTCTCACGGCAAAGGGTACCCGGCAATAAAATCCCGGTGTCATCCTGCGCTCAGTCCTCACAACGTTCATCCCTTCTCTCAAACCGCTTCACGTCGCAAGAAACCTCGTTAAAACCGTCAAAACGTTTCCACTAACAAAACTAATATTTTTATAAGCAACCAATAAACGACCCCGATCGAGACGAATTGATTTTTGGCGATCCCGGAGACAGGATCGATTTTTCCGAAAGCGAAGCCAAAAGATCCTGGCCTTCCACCCAGGCACTCTTAAAGACGACGAAGCCATGGACCCCGACATCTTCGAGAACGGCCTAGCCGTAGATCAAGAAGCCGTCGAAATGATTCCCGCAGGGCGTGGAGCGGTTCACAGCAACCACACTCCAGTCTTGAGAGAACCCGCCGACTACGATGAATATACCAATGACAAAAAGACCGAAGAGGTCGAAACCCACCCACCTCCAGCCCAGATTGACGTCTTCGATCTTCCGGCCGAATCGATTGTAAGGATGATGGAACTTCCCGCACACATGATCACATCCGAGGTCCACCCATTCGCTAGCTCTTATGTGGAACCGATCAAAAAGATGGATTCCCCGGACAGCGCCGCCAAGCGAATGGCCTACAACTGCACGCTGGACATGATTCAAGCAAGCCTGAACAAGTCAATCACCGACGCAAGAATTATAAACGAGACCCGCCCAACGTTGAAGCCCATTAGAAGAGAGAACCTACAAACAATTGGCTTCTGGCCGAACCACGCTGACGGAACACTGCCGTATGTACTCAGGACCCGCGACGGAAGGAGATGGTGGGCTGTCCCACTCTTTGCGGAAACCGTGGCAGCCGATCGACCGGATCTGCACATGGTCATACTCGACGTGTTCGCCAACTATCTGTGAAACGGCGACCGCATCGACATTAACGACAATCTGTTCGGAGACATAGTCCTCATCACAAGCTTCATGGTCCTTCCGAACTCGCGATTGGCCGACATCGTATCGACGTCCTAACCTCGGATCCTACCCCACCGTCCGTCGTCACAATCAAGCACCTAAGCAGGAGAGACGCCGAAGACTTCGACGCAATGCCACAACCATTCCGACGCTTCAACGCAGATAAGAGCACTCGCAGCCCTTGTGGAATACGCCTTCATGGAATTTACCGGAATTATGGCCGCAGCCAACAAAAACAGAGACGTCAGGGCCTACGCAACCACAGTCACAAACTGCACACGACTCCGACACCACGTCACGCATTTGGTGCCGTCTCCTCAGCGAGATCGGATCTCGGAATTGCTCTCACGAGAGAACCCTACGCTTCTAAACGGGTCGGCAACGGGACTACCAACCTCCCATGTTGTCGATATCGCACCCCAGTAAAAGAAAAGGGAGGTTACAACGGGACCATTAATCTCCCTAGTTGTTACCTTCCACCTTCCAAGCTCACTTCAAAAAAAAAAAAAACACATTCTTCTTATTTTCTCGATACACCATCTCTTACCACCGTCTCTGTTCTCTTCTCTCCGGGAGCTGTAGAAACCTACGCCTTCTGGAACAGGATGAGCTCCTCACGAAAGGAAACTTAAATCACACCCACAAGTTTGTTGCTTATTGTTGCTGAAGTGCAGCGCGCGCCTCAAATCCTGCCGTGGTCGCCACGTCTCAGCAAACTGTCAGGTAAGCACGTACGTTAAGAAAGCAAAAGACAGGACCAGGGCCGGTCCTAAGATAAGGTGGGAGGTGTAAGGGAGATTAGGCTCCCTTAGGTTACCAGTGGCTTATCATTTTCCGGAGAGAGCTCTTCACGTGCCCCGCACATGAAGGGCAAGACAATGCACACGCCTCGTCTCCACGAGGAATACGTACGGTCGGGCACCGGAAAGTGGCGTCGTTAATTGGATTTTCCCCGATTACGAAACACAGAGCAAGTCTCTGTGTTTCTCTCCTCTCCGCGGTATTTCCTCATACAGTGGAATCTTCCACATCCGTCAGCACAACAACCCACGCAGTGCACGCCTCCAAGCACATTCCAAGGAATGATATAAAACCGCTCAGCTGGAAACAACCCGAGGCTTGAGATCCAAGGAGTGGCCCCGGGACTACGATCTCCCAGGCGGACACTTCCCATTCCTTCCCCTTTTTTGCCCAATCCACCTTTTACCGATCCACCTTTTACCCATTCTAACTTTTACCAACTTACTAACATTATTAAAGCTTCAATCACGTAATCTGGAATCTTGTCAACCCAGCCCCTTCCCATTATTATGTGTTCACAAACGAGGTTTGTAAACGACGCTCCGATGTTCCGCAGTTTATCACTGCGGTCTGGCGGAACATCGGAGCGTCGTTTGCAAACCTCGTTTGTGAACACATAATACCAATTGAGCACGCAACCCAACTAAACCACCGTATTTACAAAATCAACAGGAAAGAAAGCCAGTTGAAAATCCCACTCACATTTCATTGTTTAACCATAGATTTTATGTGTTACTTCAGCTTCCAAATTTCCGGATATTTGTTTTCCATTAAATGGAAAATGCGCAGGTTGTGACTATAAAAAATACATTATCCGTGTTTGAAAATTAAATTTTTTTTTTAAAGAAAATTCCCAACCAGACACTAAACTGACCTTCCTTGTAGGATGTGAGCAGAACACATTTTTCCTCTCGTCGTTTTCTGAAAGCTTGCCTGAAGCGTGATGCACACAGACAAATACCAAGAAAAACTTGTATACGGCTTTCTCCAATTGCCTATTTTCTAGTTGTCCCAGACTGGTATTCAAATTACTCACATTGCCAAAAATGAAAATTTCCCCCATCCATGTTCGATTCTACGTGGAAGCCTGATGCAACGTATGCAGTGCACCTGGTCATTTAAAAACACGTTTTTTTTTTAAATTCTGGGACCTTTGTTTGAAAGACGACATGTAAGCGGGACACGTATTCACACAAGCATTTTTTTCTATTTTGTGCTTTTTCCTCCTGTACTATGGATTTACGAACCCTCTTTTTACGAACCCAGAAATGGTTTCAGCTGGATTAGTCTATGCTCCAATTTTTAGAAAGTAATAGAATGTCGAATAGAATGCCACCAAATTTTAAAGGTGTAATTCCCTTGTTAGTGGGATGACGAGAAACGATTCCATGGGGGTTTCCGTAGGCTACTAAACTGCAATAATAGAAATCGACTTCAGTGCACAAGCTGAACGAAACGAGATCGCCGTCGCAAAATGAGCGTGAACCACCGTTTCCGAACCGGTTGGACAATGTTGGCGTCTCGCCGTCTCCATCCGCGCCACCGTCTTTTTTGACTTCGTCGCCAGGCAGTCAGCAAATTACTTCAGGAGCGCACGTCTACGAACAGTTAAAGAAAAATTCCCCATCGCTGGAAAACGGTTTAGACCGACACTCTGTTGTTTTGAATTTGAATGCAGGTTTGTCTCTATCGGGATACAATGAAGAGAAGGAAGGCGTCTTCTTGGGCGAGCCAGAGGAAAGGAAAATGATATCCCTTAATGTGGGAAATAACGATAAATCGTCACAGCAAGATGGTGATGTGGATCATGCAAATCATGGCAAGTATTTTATAGTTGTTCTTTTGTATTTTTTGAAGCTTTTTTCATTCTTTTATTAAGGAATTTTAAAAAGAAAAGTTAGAAAAATTCACCAATAACTATTAACGTGTTTTCAATCGACTTGCGACATGATAATGCGAGACTCCGCCCACTTTTTTGTGCGCGACCACGCGAACACAGTGATATTTGAAGAGACGCAGACAGGTAGCGCACAAATAAGTGGGCGGAGTCTCGCGTTCTCATGTCGCAAGTCGATTGAAAACACAATACTGCGTCGCAAAGAGCAGGCAGAACACGGGGTAATGGCGATTGCCCTGGAGAAAGTGCGCTTCATTAAAAAAATCTTGGCCGTGGGCCCATTTATGCGAATTCTCATTTTTTGAAATTAATTGTAAAACAGACAACGTGAAATTGACGAGCCGTATAAAAATAGGCAAATAATTTTGCACTACCATTTTTTGCACTACCCGTGTTGCAGCACTACCTAATTTTGCACTGCCGTTTTTTGCCATCTGATTTTGTACTACCCAAATTTGGTTTTGCACTACCTATTTTTTGGTTTTGCACTGCCTAATTTTATTCGTGGAGTATATATTTTCAGGCCAGGTTTTAATTTTTTTTGTTGTTGCTTTTTTTCTCATTGTGTTGTAGTCTACGTTAGTGATATGCGTTTTTAATAATTACTGACACCGGTGAAGCCCAGCGGCAACGCACGTAAGGAATGTGTGAAACCTTAAAAAAGGGCGACCGTAGGGAGCTGGGTGGAAGCATGCTTCGCGGGTTGGTGGCTGCTGATTTTTTTAAATTTAAAATCTAGGAGTTAACCTGAATTGGTAAGCATTTATTGCCAGGATTGGGTTATTCACACACACAGAAGGACCAAGACAACACATGCTTCCGCCCAGCTCCCTCCGGACGCATATTTGAAATGTGTCACACATCCTCCCGGCGCGTTGCCGCTAAATTTCCGAATAACGAATCTTGTTTGATTTTATTGAAAAAAACCCCGATATCAAAAAAATGCTCTGCGAAAATTAATTGGTAGAGCAAAACCACTTTTGGGTAGTGCAAAATCCGATGGCAAAAAACGGCAGTGCAAAATTAGGTAGTGCTGCAACACGGGTAGTGAAAACTTATTGGTAGTGCAGAAAATGGCAGTGCAAAATTACGTGAAAAAAGTAATTTGAAAAAAGGCAGTCGCCAGCACCCCGTGGCAGAAACGTGGCAAAAGCACGTAGCAGCGTCGTGTGTGTCTTGCCGAGACAGCGTGTCGATTCACGATATTTTTTTGAAACTTACTATTATGGATTCGTGACGTAGCGAGACAGCGTATCAAATTATGCGTCAGCAAATGTTGCGTCTTGCCACGATTCAGCTCGTGGCGGCGTTTTTTGCTAATTTTTTTTTTCATTTTGCTGGAGCACAACTTGCAGCAACGTGTCGCTACGTCACGGATCCATAATAAATGTTAAAATTTCGAGCATAAATCGACAGACTGCCGCGGTAAGATTCAAGCGACGCTTTCACGTTTTCTACGCGTTTTTCAATTTTTGCAATAAACCATTCGGAGCCGAGCAAATGAGCTCCAAATTTTCAATTTTCACGTGCGAATTTTTCACCGCAGTTGAGAGTCATTTTCAACACTGGCCACGTGGCCGCATGGTTGGTGCAATATAATAGTAAATGGAGGGTGCAGGTTCAATCCCTCAGGGTAAAAAATTTTTGTATTTTGATTTTTGCGTTCACTTTTCCAGACCCTAGAACTTTTTTTTTTAAACCAATTTTTTTTTTCAATTTTTTGTGTTTAATACGTAGTAATAGTTCACAAACAAAGACAATAATGCTAATCAACAATTATTAAATTGGAAAAACAAATAGTGTTGGTGCATCTCGCACACTTGATGATCGCATTATCGGTACATCTCGTCTGGAAGCAATCATCTGCGCCAACTTGTCCGAAACGGAACTCCGAAGGTGTCAGGAATGGTGAGCTTGTGTCCATTTAGCACGCTTCTTTCCAAGACATTGGTATCTTGTCGGGAAATAAGTGGAGGAGATCCGAGTTCGAAATCAAAAACTTCTTGGATAATAACGATAGAACACATGCCACACGAAGTGTCATCTCCAGTTAAAACGAAATAAATACACAAACATCCAATCGTCACCATACGTGGAAAATAGGTCCATTTACTATTCTCTTGCACCAACCGCTCGGCCACCCAACCATTCCCTTGTCAGTACGGAGCGCTGCAAACTCTCTCCCTTCGCACAGTGAAGGACGCGGTCAGGCTTGGTCGGAGTCGGAAAACGGAAATTCCGGTTTTCCGCATTTTCCGACTTTTTTCGGAAAATTTTCCGAATTTATTTTCGGAAAAATTACCCGTCGGAAAATCTTCCGAATTAATTATCCGGAAAATTTTCCGAAAATGATCGGGAAAGTCCAGTTCTTTTAGGTACCGCTTCTAAGTACCAGAACTTCTCAAAACTGAATTTTTTGTTAATTTGTGGATTTTTTGTTGAATTTTTGTTGAATTTGTAGATTTTCGTATTTTTTCAAAGAAATAAGATGAGCCAATTGTTAAAAATCTTTTTCGGAAAATACAAAATTAAAAAAAAAATCCAGTTTTAGTTTCGAAAATCGGAAAAAATCAGATAGCCGATTTTCCGAAAAATAAAATCGAAAAAAATGTCGGATATCCGATTTTCCGAAAATTGAAGTCGGAAAAAATTTCGAATATACGATTTTCCGAAAAATTATTTCGGAAAAAAAGTTTCCTTTTCCGATTTTCCGAAAAGCATTTTCCGAACAAGCCTAGACGCGGTCACGTTATGCCGCGTCCAAAGTTCAAAAAATTCATGAAATCAGAAGTTTTTGCAGTCCAAAGTGCCACAAAAATCCCAGAAATAACAGGCGTCCACAGTTGAAACCGACGCTACCGTGGTTGCTTGGCTGCGAGACCTTCTATGTTTGAATTTAAATTTTCTCGTATAAAAGAAAAATTGAGCAAATGTGGGAAAATTCTAGTTCAAACACGGAAGTCTCGCAACCAAGCCATTACGGTAACGTCGGTTTCAATTGTGAGCGCTTGTTATTTCTGGGATTTTTTGTGGAACTTTGGACAGCAAAAAACTGCTGATTTCAAGCATTTTTTGAACTTTGGACGCGGATTTGAGACGAGAGATTGCATGAAATTGAGAGACCGTGGCCGATATTTTGCTCTGATTTCTCTAAACCTCACTCGAAATTTATGTTAAATTCATTGGAGCGAGTTTTCAGCGTTTTATATCGAGTATAACTGAATATGAATGTGTTGAATTATCAACAAAAAAATCTGAGATTCTTTCATAATTATGAAAAAAAGTATTGTGTTTTCAATCGACTTGCGACATGAGAACGCGAGACTCCGCCCACTTTTTTGTGGGCGACCACGCCAACACAGTGATATTTGAAGAGACGCAGACAGGTAGCGCACAAATAAGTTATTCAATTTAGAGTTGAATTTACACGTGATTTGAAATAATTTGGCGGCAAAAATGAAATCCACGAAATACTAAGTTTCGCGGAGCGCACTTGCTTTTTTTGTAAATAGACAATTTGCAAATGAATATTGTACGAAAAAAGTTCGAGAAAAAATGGCGGATGATGCAAAAATCGATAAAAAATGTTTTTCGTCTTTTCATGGTAATTTTTGCACTTTTTTCTCTCTTTTTTTGGAAATAAAAGATTTCAGGTTGCTAAATGTGTTGTTTACGGATTCGATTAAAAATGCGATGAATTGAGAAAAATCCCGAACTTTTTAATTGAATCCCTATTTGAACAACACATTTAGCGACTTGAAATCAATTATTAGGTTGACAAGAAAGTTTTTATTCAAAGAAGGAGAAATCAAATGATCAATAGTGTTTGCCTTCCTTTTCGACTCCTCGACACTTTTTGTTTGGAAATCAGTTCCTTCTAGGGATCGTTGCATGTCCCAGAACAAGTGATAATCAGTATTATGAATTCGTGACGTAGCGACACGTTGCTGCAAGTTGTGCGCCAGCAAAATGAAAAAAAAATTGCAAAAAATTGTTTCCTCTCTCGCCGCCAGGAGCTGAATCGTGGCGAGACTCAACATTTGCTGACGCATAACTTGACACGCTGACTCGCGTCACGAATCCATAATAAGGGCAAGTCTGGGCTGTACGGCGGGTGAGCAAGAACTGCCCAGCTGAACGTTGCCAGCAGTGACTTTGTTGTTATCGCCACTTGGGGACTGGCGTTATCGTGGAGGTAGTGATTTTTTTTGAGTGAAACTTTTTTTAGCGACATTTTCTGGGAGTACGTCTGCGTCCACCCATTGAGCTTTTCTGTGGTTGTTAGTACAGTGCGCGTCATAATGATAGGACACCCCCATATTTTAAGGGTTCCGAGAAAACTAAGAAGTTTGGTTGAAAACTGTTAATGCCATTCGATTCAGGATCAAAATTAATCCCCGGGTGCAAATTTGTAGAATATTTCGAAAAGTTTTCGGACGGTAGCATGAAAAAGTCACTTTTTCAGCCGCGTCATAATGATAGGACACCCCCAAAAAATAGGGGCTACCTGATGATTTACTCGATATTTTGACATTCCAAGCTTCCAATTTTTAATAAAAAATATTTTTAATGATTTTTCAATCTTTTTACTCTTTTTTTCACTTCATTCATCTTGTTTTTCGTTCGTTTTCGTTCGTTTTTTTCGTTTTTCAACGCATTATTCGTAAATCGCAAAAAAACCTACAGTAATCGAAAGCATTCGTGTCAAAACCATGAAAAGTTTTAAGATGAGCAATAAATCAATATCTTCATTGCTTATTATCACTCCGATCCAAATTTCAACTATGGGACGTGGAAAAACTCTCACGATGCCCGAGAGAGCTCAAGTTGATTTGATGGTTCAGCTAAATATGTCCGTGTCATTAATGAGCGCAAGAAATCATTGCTCTCGGACTCTTAATAATTGTTATATCTCTGATTCTGCGGCATATGGAACATCAAAAAGCACTGGAAGAGCGAGAAAGTTGAAACAACGAGATGAGAGAAATGTTGCAAGAGCAGTGTCGAACACCATGAAGTCGGCAAAAGATGTTGGTGCAGAAATACAACTGAAAGTGTCCTAATCACCTATTTTTCAAACAATCCATATATCTGGAAACATCAAGCGCCAAATCATGAAGCCGATCCCTACAACAGTACTCGTGCCTTCTTGGCTTCGAAGAGGATTAAAGTGCTCGCTTGGCCATCGCGCTCGCCGGACCTGAATCCAATCGAAAGCGTCTGGCGCATTCTGACGAGGTCCGTTTACAAGAACGGCAAACAGTACAACTCAATTTCCGAGTTGAAAGATGCCGTCAAGGCCGAGTGCAACAAGATTCAGCCGTTATACTTCGAGAACCTCTCCAACAGTATGCCAAATAGAATTTTCCAGGTGATTCAAAAGAACGGCGGATTTACTAAATACTGATATTTCTCCAAAATATGCAATTTTATACCCTCACAACCATTCAAATTACTATATTTTTTTATATATACTTTTTATACCCTCACAACCATTCAAATTACTATATTTAATGATTGAAAAAATCATTAAAAATATTTTTTATTAAAAGTTGGAAGCTTGGAATGTCAAAATATCGAGTAAATCATCAGGTAGCCCCCATTTTCAGGGGGTGTCCTATCATTATGACGCGGCCGAAAAAGTGACTTTTTCATGGTGCCGTCCGAAAACTTTTAGTAATATTCTACAAATTTGCACCCGGGGGTTAATTTTGATCCTGAATCGAATGGGATGAACAGTTTTTAACCAAACTTCTTAGTTTTCTCGAAATCCTCAAAATAGGGGGGGGGTGTCCTAGCATTATGACGCGCACTGTATATATGACCCAATTTTTATCGTCGGTTACCTGAGCCAATAGAAGTTCGCATGGAGGGTGAGAAGTTGTATGCACATATCGACTCCAAGTTTTTTTCTTAAATCCAGTTTCCATGTTCCTGGTAGATTGGAAGAATCCTGTTCAACCACTTCCTTCAGTTTCACCAAATTAACTTCATTAGGGCGCCCAGAGCGGGGAGCATCGTCAAGGGAAATGTCCTTGTTCTCGAATTTTCAAAACTGAATGTGAATGGTATTTCATGAGGGGCCTCGACCTTATAAACTTTCACCAGGCGGCGATGAACCTCCGGCACTTTTAAGTTGGATAGAAACAAAAAGAGAATGACATGTACAGCTTACTTACAGCACTTTATTAAGGTCAAGGTAAGGTCCAATGCACGGTGTCCAGGATTTGAAATGTGGGCGGAGCATAATTTGCTGATGCGCCAGCAAACTTGCAAAGCGCTCTTTTGGTGATTGCGCATTTTTCGACTCTCGCATTTTTATATTGGTTTTATTATTTTTCTTTTAGTAAAACCTGTTTTTCTTTGTAAAATGTATGTATTGTATCTTTTAATATCATAAAATAGCCCAATCTTCGATTTTCGTAAAGATTTATTCTGCAAAAACACCAAAAAACTCGAAACGAATATTTCGAAATGGTGGCTGAACAGAATTCGACGTTCTTACAAGGAAGGTCAGTTTACCCTCCGGTTGAGAATTTTCTTAAAATTTAGGAGTGGGTAGTTCCGAACACGGAGAATCCATTTTTCATAGTCCCAACCTGCGCATTTTCCATATAATGGAGAACGAACGTCTGAAAGTTTGGAATCTGAAATTAACACATGAAATCTATGGTTTAACAGTGAAACGTGAGTGAATTTTTAACGCGAAGGTCACTGCCTTGTTCTCCCGTTGTTTTCATCGGTTCGGTGGTTCAGTGGTTGGGTGTTCAATTGATAATGGGAAGGTGCTGGGTTCGGTCCCCGCGCCATTGGAAACTTTTTTTGTAATTTTTTACAAGATTCCAGATGACGTGATTGAAGCTTTTGAACATTTCAAGAAGTTTTTAACAACATCCCCGGGGCTTTGAGGCACTTCAAGAACTATTCAGCAAATTTTCGAGAAAAATTTTTTTTTGTGGAAATTCGAAATTTGCATCACCAATTGGGTGACAATTTTTGAAATCCAAACTTTTTGAATTTTTTTTTCTATAAAATGCTCGATATAAAATTGAACAAGAAAAATTCAGACAATGACACATAACTGGTTTTCAAAATTTCCTTCAATTAGCCGTAAGCAAGCGATATTTCATATTTTGCACAGAACATTCAACTGCAGGTTATGATGTAATTTTATGAAGTTAGGTTGTATGTAACTGTAGATATAAATTTTTATGTGTGTCGTATTTTTGTACGAGAGTAAGCAGAACATTTAAAAATAAAGTTTTAAAAAATTTGGATTTCAACAATTGTCACCCAATTGGTGATGCAGATTTCGAATTTCCACAAAAAAAAAAATTTTCTCGAAAATTTGCTGAATAGTTCTTGAAGTGCCTCAAAGCCCGGGGATGTTGTTAAAAACTTCTTGAAAGTGTTCAAAAGCTTCAATCACGTCATCTGGAATCTTGTCAAAAATTACAAAAAAAGTTTCCAATGGGGCGGGGACCGAACCCAGCACCTTCCCATTATCAATTGAACACCCAACCACTGAACCACCGAACCGATGAAAACAACGGGAGAACAAGGCAGTGACCTTCGCGTTAAAAATCCACTCACGTTTCACTGTTAACCCATAGATTTCATGTGTTAATTTCAGATTCCAAACTTCCAGACGTTCGTTCTCCATTATATGGAAAATGCGCAGGTTGGGACTATGAAAAATGAATTCTCCGTGTTCGAAACTACCCCCTCCTAAATTTTAAGAAAATTCTCAACCGGAGGGTAAACTGACCTTCCTTGTTAGGCTTTAAAAATTTCTAAAGACCTCAGCTATAATTCCGTTGGAGCACATGTGGGAAAAAAATTAAGAATTTATGCTTTTTTTTTCCGAAAAACATAAAAAAATGCGTCAAAATTTGAATTTCGCGCGAAAAATCCAGTGGGGCGCGTTTGCTCGGCCACTTTTCAAATCCTGGACACCGTGCAATGGGTAAGTCAACTATAACTTTTATTGAGAATTACCAAAACCAAAGAAAATACGGGCAAATTAGATGAAAAACTGTTAAAAAACAAAGTTTGATCGATTTTTTTCGGTTTTGGTGATTCTCAAAAAAAGTTAAAGTTGACTTACCCATGTGGACCCTGATACTCAAAGTGTTGTAAGTCTGCTGAAAATTGTCCGATCAACCCATAGTCCACTAAAATCATACTTTTAGTTTTGAAACTTTATTTTGAACATAAATATCGAGTCCTGAAAAATCTGAAAAAAAAAATTATTTTTGGGTCGAAAATTTTGGCATATAAAATTTTTTGAAAAATCTGCAGTTTTCAAAAATGACGAAATTCATTTTTCGAGCTTGTCAAAAACATTTTTCGAGCTTGTCAAAAAACTTTTGAACGGTACTGTAGGTGATTTCGGTCAGGACGGAAATGGTCCATGGGGTTTGAGAGAGAAACAGTAGGGAAGTGGAGGTTATAGTCAACAAGGTAAGTCTCTTATATATCCAGTAAAATGACTTTTTTGTTTTTGTCTTGCTTTTTCACGAGTTATGGACAAAAACAAAACATACCAAAAACTTTCTTGCCAACCGAATATTTCCAAAAAAAATTAGAAAGAATGCGAAATTTACCAAGAAAAGATGAACAACGTTTTTTATCGATTTTTGCATCATCCGCCATTTTTTTCTCTTTTTCTCGAATTTTCTTGTTCAATATTCATTCGCATACGCCATTTATCGACCTGAAACAAAAATGTATCTAAAAAAATAGAAGAAAAACTGCAACATGAGAAAAAATTGTGAAAAAGAGGAAAAATCACAGCAAAAAATAGCAATGCAGTGGGCGGAGCGGATTGCAACGCGAGTACGCAAACACCGCGCGACAACTAAAATGAAACAATACTAACCACATACGCATTTCAGTGAAATACAAAATTGCTCCGAAGAACTACAAAAAAGGGAAAGAACAACCGTCATCCACCCACTTTTTTGGTGTTTGGTTTGAAAAGTACAAAATGTGTACAGCGCTATTTATACTTGCATTTATTGGAATGATTTTACTTGGGCAAGTGTTGTCATATGTTTATTCTCACAATTATGAAATTAAAAAAGTGACAAAACGTGAAAACAATTTTGACAATTACAACGATCTGGCGAAAAAGACGGCAAGTCTAGCCCGTTTGCTGAATGCCATAGTCTTACAAATTGGAATATACAGCGGAAATGCTTCAATAATGCCATTGTTTAAAGACGCACTTAAAGTGAACAATTTATCTTCATTTTCATTGATCAATCAAACTAATTTATTTTACATTGTTCACAGTATGAAACAAATTGATGTCTTAAGTGAAAATGCATTGAAATTGACCAATAAAAGAACGAGTAACTTTCATAAACTAGAGGTGGAAAATGAATTTTATTTTAAAACGCTAGCCTGTGACACTTTGATCTTTTTGAACAGTTCGAAACTCGATCTCGGTGAAATACCGTCTATGGTGTTTTCAGCTGCTTCTGACTTGCGCTCAATTTTAAAAAAAATGAAGTCAAAAACTACAAATGGAACTTTTGATTTTTCCGTGCTAAATAATTTTGATGATGTCTTTTTACAATTGTCCGAAGAGTCGTCTGTCTCACTACTCTACAACAACACAAAAGCATATATCGATTGCTTGGAAAATATTAGTCCGTATATCGACGTGATCAATCACTACCAAGAACTGATTGATCGGTCGTATTTGAAAAATGTTAAGGCTAGTATGAAAATATTACAACTAAGTTCTCAGATTATGGAATCTTTAATAAACGCTAGACCCAAAGAAATTATTGAACAATTAACGTTTCTATATGAATTGATTACTCCGACTGTTAGTGTTATTGACAAGCAAGCACATGTAGATTTCCCTCAAGGTTCAGAAGATTTGAAGCTGATTTTAAAAGACCTTGACAGCGAGTGGTTCAAACAAATTTTTAACCGCGGAGATTCTTTGGATGAGTTAAAAAGTCTTCTAGGGCCAGTTTCGAAACTGAGTACCTCATTAGCTGCAGCAGAAAAGACATGGAATGAACGTACTAGGAATATCTATTCGAATATGCTTCTTCATTATTTGAATTTCGTGAAAAAGATACAAGAAACAAATCGAATTCTAATCTCAAGTTCGTTGTCAAATGTGAGTGCAATGTTAGAAGAACTAACAACAATGGGTCCTGCAAACAATTCATTATTGGAAGAAGTGAAAAATGCTGTTAATCCTTCAAAATTCTTCAAAAGTATCAGTTCTGAGCTTAAAGCAGTTAGCATTTTGTCCAACACCACTCGATCATTTATGAACGATATAAAAGCTATTAAAAAACAAAAAAAGGACAATGCGAAACTTAATCGGTCTCAAACAGTAAATTTCACAGAAGAAGTTTTCTCGCTTGTTGAAAAAATAGTTTGTAAAGTTGATTTGCTCGAAAATCAAACAAAAATTGTTATGAAATTCTTGTCTCAAATTTATGTTTCCAGTGAAGTTAACACGAGCTCGTTATTTGCCAATATTCGCAATGTTGTAAAACTTTCTCAAAGTAACAAATCACACCTAAAGAAAACAGTAGATTTTGTTGAATTTGTGAGCTCACTTCCAAAGTTGAAAAAACAAGAAACAATAAAAATGGGTAATTTGCCGAGCTTTTTATACTTAGCTAAAAATCAATCAGAAAATTTGAGTAAGACAGAAGAATCTCTTCTAAAACAAATAAAAGAAATTGCCAATTATCGTCGTCTTATGTATTTTCCATTCCCTCACGAATTGGCTATAGAGTTATCTACTATTCAGCGTACCTTGGTTTTGTACCAGAAACCAAATCTGGGACAATTGTTTGAAAAACATGTTCGAAACGGAATGGCTCTTAAGACGAGAATCCAAGATTTTCCCGAATTGGAAGAACATTTATTTGACTGGGGTACCTCTAATGGATTTATTAAAAATGTGTCACAATTGCTATTAGAAGTTGAAGCGCTGCCAACGCAATTTGCCACAAAAGCAAACAGATTCAAGGATATTGGCGAGGAATTTACCAAGTTGGAAAAGGTTCCCACTATACCTTTAGATTTTTTGGTGCTGACTTCGATCATTGAGAGTCTAAAACGTTCATCGATTGGAATGTTCGACGAGTTAAACAACGTCGAAGAAAGCCTTGAAGGATTATCGTTGTTACAATACTCTTCCCAGCCTCCAGACGAACATCTTACTGAAAAGCTAGTCAAGGCCGAAAAAGCTCTCCGTAATTTGTTTGGTAAAGCGGTGACGTTGAGCCCGTCATGGTAGGCTTTTTATTACTGAAACAGAGTTTTATAGTTTCATCTTATTTTTTTAGGGTTGATATCCTTTGGTTTGTCTTGTCGGCAGTTTTTTGGTTAATTTTGTGTGTGGTTGCGATTGTCGCTTCGACGATACTGGGCATCGTAATAAGCTGGATTAAGGAAGGATGGGAAAAATACGAAGAACAAAATCGAATTGGTACCTAGTAAAATTGAAATAAATTTTTAAGAATTGTTCAGGTTAACGTGGTGCTGGAGGCCCCTTTTTTTATTTTTTTACGTCAAAATCCAACGCTCTGAGTTTTTGACTTGCGGCAAAGCTTGGTCTCTTTGGCTTCTCGCCGATTACATGCTTTCTGCATCACAATTCATTTAACAATTAAGAATTTGCATAAATTAACACACTATTGTGTTTTCAATCGACTTGCGACATGAGAACGCGAGACTCCGCCCACTTATTTATGCGCGACCACGCGAACACAGTGATATTTGAAGAGACGCAGACAGGTCGCGCACAAATAAGTGGGCGGAGTTCTCATGTCGGAGTGGGCGGAGTTTTCATGTCGGAGTTCTCGCGTTCTCATGTCGCAAGTCGATTGAAAACACAATACCATGATTTTTTTTTGAACAACGCACCTCTGCCAAGGGAATCGCCAGCACACCATCAGGTTGAAATAAATGTGTTTTTTGGCGACCATTCCTGCGCCGAGAGAGCAGGGCGATCGTATTCATCAAAGAGGGAACATAAGGGTTGATAAGGTCACGCATGAATATATCTTATATTATTTGTTTTTACGTGTATTTTTATTTCAATTGTTATTTTCGGCCCGCCAAAATTGTCAAACGCGCTCCTCTGAACTCAACGCTATGCGATTTTCATTTTGGTTTCCAAATTAATTCGTATCACGTCGAATTTGCACGTGAACTGAAATAATTTGGAGACCAAAATGAAAATCGCATAGCGTTGAGTTCAGAGGAGCGCGTTTGACCATTTTGGCGGTCCGACAATACGTTAACTTTTTTTTTAGCTTTTACGTGTTTTTTCCTGAACCACGTGGCATTTCCTCGAAATCAAAAACAATATATATCGAATTTATTTTTCTTGAGCGTGCGCGAGAGAGTTGGCTGTGGTGAAGGCAGAGTGGCACTGTGAATCTTTTACTACGTCAAGCCAAAATTGTTCGACCAAGTCCCCCAATCAGCGTAAAAAGTGGGCGGAATTCATCTGCAAGTCCGGAACGACTTTTAAATGGCTTATCACTGCACCTTGCATTGGGAGACTCGCTTCAAATACTAGAGAAATTGGTCAATAGAGCGCGCCTGCACCGCGTCTGCGTCTTGTATTTCGGCACACTCTCTCGCCCACTTTTTTTGAAAATATGTTTTTCAGAGCATTAAAATGCATTTTAAAGTATCTTCTCGTTCCATTTTTGGAAAAATCTCTCTGTTAAAAGGTAGCAAATTTTTTTAGAGTGTTTTTAAATCAAATTTTTCGAAAATTGGTCGATTCTTCCGTGCACCCTATCGATTTTTAGTTGTTCTTCTATTTTCGCAGGCATTTTTTTATTCGAAAATTCATATTTTCTATTTTTCCCTTTCAATTAATATTTATTTTGTCTGAAATTTACAGTTTTACGTCCCATTCAACGAAAACCAGCCTTTGGTTTGGCGAAAAACCATAATTTTACAATTGCAATGCAAAACTTACGAAAATTGTGCAACTAGTACTTTATCCCATTTCTTTTTTTTTAGCTTAACTTGAAAACTGATATATCAATTATTTTTCTTATGTAAATCGCTAAAATCACATACAAATTCAATATTTTTCTTGTTCACTGTTGGTTGAAGTGCCAAAACGTTTGTGAAAATTAGAAATTTTTGTCGAATCCCGTATTCCAGAACGAAAAAAGACTCGAAAAAAAGATTTCAACACAAAAATTCAAAACTATGGCTAAAAAATGTCGGCAAAAAAGAAAGAAAAACAAAAAATTGACAGCGTACAAGTAATTATTGGCCAATGAGATAAGAGACGCAGGCAGACGCGGTGCAAGTGCGCTCTATTGCCCATTTCCTCTGAATTTTGAATCTAGTCTCCCCATGCAAGGTGCAGTGCTTATTGTGGTGCACAAACAAAAAAACATTTTGTACAAAAAAAATGTTATGTCCCACTGCCCCCAAAAGCGGGAAAGCGCCAGCAAGCTTGACGCACTTTGCGTGCCTTGGCGCGCTTGCCGACGAGCGCTCATTTTCAACAGAAAATGTGGTTTTCTCAATTTTTTTTATTAAATTAGAAACATTTGTGTAATTTTTTCTAGATACGTTTGTTTATACAGGTAACTTCGACAATTTACGAGGTCGCGCAATGAAATCGGTGGAGAAATGAGGACGAAATATAAAAAAATCGGAATAACGGCAAAATCACATTTTTTCAAATTTTCAGCCGAATGGGCTCAATATTCCTAACGTCTTAGACATAGCTTTGTAGGCATAATCGAGACAAACATTTTAAGTGCAGAATCGGTCGGAAAAGTTCAAAACTGGCGGCGAAATACGAATTTGAAATGACGGACAATTCCTCATCTGGCACAGAATTTCAGAATTTCTGATATAAAATGAGGTTTTTTTGTTTCTTTTGTACTTTGTGAAAATACATTAAATCAAAACATTAAGAAATTCACAGAAATATAGCTGCAGCGCCTCAGAAAACGGTAAAATCCGGCGTTTTTTAAACTGCCATTTAACCGAGTGTAGAGAACATTTATTATGTGTTTAATGTTTCGAAAAAATAACTTTAATTGTTTTATGTCGATTTCATACATTTTTTCTTCAAAAAAACCAATTTTCTTCCCGTTTTTTCGTTATAATCAAAAGGTGCAATTATTCTCGGCGAGGTACGGTGCAATTGCGCTCTATCTGCACGCATTAGAGATCAGAGGCGCAGAGGCGTTGTGCTAAATTCTGTGTCTCTGCGTCTGCAAACGCAAAGTGCGCTAGCCAATGTTGTTTTGCGCTTTCCCGCTTTTGGGGGCAGTGTGTCCCTTTGAAATTCTAGTAGTATATAAAAGGTTGACCCTGGATGGTCATTTTGCCCAATCCCAATTTTCTACAAGTTTTGACCATTTGCAGGCTTTATTTTTCCAAAAATATGTTTACATTCAAAAAAAAAACATATTCTTGACATCTTTCAGATAAAACCGAATTCCGTTTTCACGACAGTGGGGAACGAGTTTAGAAAAAAAAAAGTTTACTAATAAAAATTCTAAATTCAATTTTAGAATACACAAATGTACAAGTTTAAAATCCCGTAATTACATATTCTACATTTTCAACGGTTCCATGCTAAATTTACAAGACGCATCTACGCGAAGAATGTACGGTCCCGCATCGGTGCTCTGGAAATAAAAATGAGTAAAATTGAGACTTTTTTCAAAAACAGAACAGTACCGTATATGTGGACGCTTTCACATAGTACGTCCCAGCGGGCACATTTTCCAAAACGAGCACTGTATACCCTGGACGGTACGGTCCGGAACTCTTTGTCTCCATGAAAATGGTGCGATCCGAGCTGGCCTGCTTGATTTCTAGAGCTATGGAAAACTGTTTGGGTGCTTTAATTTCCAGGAAAACCGAGTTATCGTCTGCTTTTGAGTGTAGGGTCAATTTTTCGATGGGGGATCTGGAAAAATTGACGTTATAGCCATAGTAGCAAAAAAAAAACAGCCCACTGTTCACTTCCAATCCACTTTCCACGAGTCGTTTTGCTCACTGTATACGGTAATCGTATAGGCTCAATGCTGACATCGGCCGTCGAGAACACTCTCACCGAATAGTTTATCGCGTTGGTTTTCTCGTACTGAGCCACCACCAACGTGTACTTGACTATTCCTGGTTTGGTGACTAGGAGTTGGCACAAGTAAAGGGGGCTGTTGATGCGACAACCGTCAGATATCGGGCGAGGGTTTGCTTAAAATGGAGGATTAGCGGGGAGACGAAAGTGCGCTCCGTTGAAGTTTCGAAGCAGAAAGAGTGTAGACGACTCTCTGCCAAAATGTTCTCCGCGAGTTCAACGGATCGCACCTTCGCGACGCAAAGCAACTCACATGGAATATAAATTTTCTGTCCAGTCTCATACACAATCAGGGTGATAAACTCTTTATTCGTCGCAAAATCATCGATCGCCGTAATATGACGCGTCAGAAGAATCCAAACTGCTGCCGATTTTTTCACATTCACTGTCAACGTGTATTGCGGATTCTCACCGACAGTGTAAATGTCACGACTCGGCCCAATCTCTTGTCTCCACGTGGCATGGTAGACAGAGGTGAACGGGAAGAGTTCAGAGTTCCAGTTAACGTAAATAACGTCGAAGAAATGGCACACCGATTCATAGTCAATCCAGAAGATTCCGTCGTCTTTCTGGGCGGCCACGACCGGATCAAAAGAGAGACTCGTCTTCATTTTGGCGGTCCAGTTGAGCTTGTCAAGTTCGGAAAAGTTGCCCTTCCAACGTGAATGTGTCCACGGATTTTTCACCTTCATCAGGCGTCGGTCCTGGAGCAGCATAAACACTAATAATTGATTTCAAGGCAATTTCAAAAATTACCTCGACGCATCTGATATCAATAACCGCGTAAGCATGCGTCTCTACTAGTCCCGATCTCTTCTGATTCTCCTCCGTCATTTTGCCAGTCGCCAGTGTGATTAGACAGTCGCCACGGTGAAATCGATTGAAAAGTTTGCGGAAAACATCGTCTTTTTCGGTTTTTGGGATAGCTGTCAGGTCGATTCTCTCTGGGATCCAACCGGTTAACGCGTTCAAGTCAATGTTCTGAATAGACGGATTCATAATGGGCTTATTCAGTGCACTGTAGAAAAACGAAAAATAAAACTCGGAGAATGCTCTGATTGGTCTGAAATGTTGGGAAATACTTCCCGACATTAAATGCTCAGATTTTGAACATTTTGTGAAAAAATCAACATTGATATTTCTTTCCAAAATTGTCAGAGTATTTCACGTCGGGGAGTATTTTTGACAGTATTTCCCTCAGATCATTCTCCTAGGTTTCTCTCAGTTTTTTGTCATTTTTTTCCCGTTTTTCTACAGTACATTGAATAGGTCCATAACGTGGCAATTTAGGTATTACGCTTGCACCGATTGCTCAAGTAAAACGATATTAAGCTAATCGCACGCAGTTTAGTTGTCTTCTAACGTGTTATAATTAGAGTTTTACCATCATTCGACTAATCGGCAAAGCCACTTAACAGTCTAAAACGGCGTGCTAGACCCTACGTAAAGGAATTCGCGCCATTTCGCATGTGTCTGTGTCTCGACAATGGCATTCTGCCAAGTCTAGCAAAAATTGTGAAAAATGAAGACACAGAGACGCGAGAATTGGCGCTCAAAAATTTAATCTCAAAATTTTTTTCTGAAACGTAGTCCCTAACACGCCGTGTCTAATGGCGCAGTCAGAAATGAAAAAAAGGTGGCCATAAATTCAGAAATTTCCCCTTTTTTCTAAATTCAACTGTGCGATTTAGAAAAAAAAAGGGGAAATTTCTGCATTTATGGCCACCTTTTTTTCATTTCTGGCCGCGATGAAAGTTATTAGACTGTTGGGTGCAATACAGACCAAAATCTATGCGATTTGCAAATTCTTTTCGCAATAACTATTGTTTTAGCCACAATAGACCGTCTAGTGGAGTAGAACAGTCTAAAGACATTTACTTTGAAGAGTGCGAATAACATATTTTTGCCAGGATTGCGCCCAACTCATTAGACTGTTCACTGTTTTTGCCAAGTAGGATGCTACCGTAAAATAGTCCATAATTAGCGTTTGTAGGGTGCGACTAGCTTAATACTGTTTTACCGTTTTTTGCATACGCTTTCTCCAACTTGAAAAATTTAAACACATTTTGAAACAAATTTTTTATTGAAAACAACAAATATAGCCAAAATCCATTAAAATCCTTCTGACATTTTGCAGGTAGAAACTGGAGCTGTCGTCGGCACTTGGAATATTAAGAAAAATATTTATGTAGAACAGGACGATTAATGTAAATAATTGTAATCAAAATAGTTAAAAAAAAAAAAACGTTTTTCACAATAAATTAATTACCATCAATAAAAAATGAAACAAGTTTGACAAAAAAAGCAATAAAAAATTTCTCTCACAATCAAGACCTGTGTACAGTCAAGATTTCGCTCAAGACTGTAGCGAAACACATATTTAGGCCCCCTGTCAAAGCCCGACGACCAACAAACGAAGGATGTACATTTTTCGTTGCAATAATTCTCCAACCCAAGCCCAGTCCTTCAAAAACTCTGCACTCACCGAATTAGACCCCGGAAAATCGTATCCACCCATAACTTTCATGTACGCTTTCTCCAGAAGCGACACCCAGAGTTCTCCTTTGTTTTCCGTCGTCGAGCACATCATTCGATCGTGCTCATCGACCGGGAAATAGTCGTCAATCACCACTTTTCTCCATACGCCATTGATATGAAATTTGATAAAGTATTTGCCTAGCGGATTGTAGATTGGTTTTCCGTGCGAGTCTTGTGGGAAAATTATACTGAAAACAGAATAAATTTAGTCGTTTCAATTAAATTTGCACTCGGTGTTTGCGTACGGATTTACGAAGGTCCGCCCTGTTTTTTCGAGACCCCGAGAAAACCGGGGAAATTTTTGAAAGTCTGTGGCACGTTTTTTGCTGCATTTTATAGCACTCGTGCCGCAGACTTGCAAGGGGCGGAGCTTCTTCAACGGTTAAAAACGATTTCTTGGGTTTCGTCTTCCCCGCTTTTGCCAGCTTTGGGACGTTTCAAAACAAGACGTTTCGTTAAACTTTAATGTTTTTAGCGGTAAATTTACGGAAAATTATCCGAATTTACCGCTAATGGACCTATTTACAAAACCGGAAAAAAAATTTAAAAAAAACGGAAAAAATTGCGGGAAAAATCGGAGAATGCTCCGATTGACCTGAAATTTTGGGAAATATTGGAAAAATTCTCCTGTACACGCTCAAAAAATTTTGGACCAAAATATCGATTTTTTATGAAAATTTTTAAAATCGATATTTTGGTCCAAAATTTTGTGAGCGTGTACAGGAGAATTTTTCCCAATATTTCAGGTCAATCGGAGCATTCTCCGATTTTTCCCGCAATTTTTTTCCCGGTTTTGTGAAAGATTTTTGTGGATGTATTTTTCTGTTTTACGATAAATTATTCATTTTATTAGACTAATTAAAATCGCGTTAGAATGGAAATTGGACGAAAAATTCCGGATGATGCGAAAATCGATAAAAAATCTTATATTTTCGCAGTCTAATGGACCTATTCACAAACCGGAAAAAAATGCGGGAAAAATCGGAGAATGCTCCGATTGGCCTGCAATTTTGGGAAATACCCTAAACTCGTGTAGATAGGTCTGCCAATGGTTAGGTCCGTCTCCAGTTATGGACCTATTCATTTTGTTTGTTTTTTGTTTTTTTTTCCTATTCATAGATGTCAAAAAATGTCAAACAATGTTAAAAAACGTTAAAAAATGTCAAAAAACGAATCCTATGAATAGGTCCATTAGACGCACTCTCTCGTTTCTCTGACCACGCTTGTTTACCAATAACTTGTGTACCAATAGTGTGGCCGACCGCTGAGAGAGAAGTGAGCGGACATGAAAACACAACAGGTCAGAGAAACCAGACAAAATGAGATAGTGTGTTCCTCGCAGAAAGGAAATCGGACCTATCTACACGAGTTTAGGGTATTGGAAAAAATTATCCTGTACACGCACTGGGGTATGAGGAGGGAGTGAGTAAACGCGCCCGGACGCACACACGCAACGCATCCGAATGAGGCCCAAAAAATTAAAAAAGCGCGCGAAAAATTTCACATTATCGGAGAGAAAAACCAAAGCAAAATCGTGAAAATTACGAAACTCTATTCAAAATTATTTCGCGCGCGTTGGTTTTTCTCTCCGATAATGCGAAATTTTTCGCGCGCTTTTTTATTTTTTGGGTCTCATTTGGATGCGTTGCGTGTGTGCGTCCGGGCGCGTTTACTCACTCCCTCCTCATACCCCAGTTTTTTTTGAAAATTTAAAAAATTTTTAAATGTACAGAAGAATTTTTTCCAATATTTCCCAAAATTTCAGGGCAATCGGAGCATTCTCCGATTTTTCCCGAAATTTTTTTCCGGTTTTGTGAATAGGTCCATCAGATTTTCGCTTTTTTCTGTCGATTTTTGTTGATTTATTTTTCTGTTTTACGATAAATTATTTATTTTATTAGACTAATTAAAATCGCGTTAGAATGGAAATTGGACGAAAAATTCGATAAAAATCTTCCATTTTCGCAAATTATCACGAATCATCAGGCGTTTTCATTGAATTGTTTTCCATTCGAATCGAACGCGATATTCATCAACCTGAATAAATAAAATCAATAATTTATTGAAAAACAGAAAAAAAAAATCGACAGAAACGTAATATTTAAAGCGAAAATCATACGAAAAAAAAACACAGGACAGTGGGCGGAGCTTCGTAAATCCGTACGCAAAGCCATGGCGACCGCATTTGCGAAAACGTGCTCTGTAGAACATGCAAAATGTATGCGAATCCCTGTTTTTCGAATTGAATTTGTCAGGCAAAGAGCGCGTAAGCGTCGGCCGCAAACATCGAGTGCCAATTTCAATTCAACTATTATGGATTCGTGACGTAGCGAGACAGCGTGTCAAGTTATGCGTCAGCAATTGCAATCGCCGGGTCTTGACACGATTCAGCTAGCTCTTGGCGGCGGGAGAGGAAGCAATTTTTTCATTTTGCTGAAATCGTACCTCGTCACCAACTGCTTCTTAAACCTCGTCTCGTAAAGTGCTGCAATATTAAGCGCAGAGATGAAAGAGCAGTCGGAAATCACCGTCTGCTTTATCGTATGGCAATCGATTGTCGAGATGATCACAGGATTTTCGAAAAGCTCACTGGCACGCTTCCAAGTCTTCAATTTCACCATTTGCTTCTGTGTCAACGATATCTTCCCGTCAGGATCGGTAAATTTCCGGCCATCGCTATTCCCCTTGAACTCGTTAATCTTGTCGTAACTATGGAATGGCACGTAGAGTTTGTTATTGATGTTGGATGTCGCTGACAGCACTTCCAGCTCTTCTTTCGTGAATTTTTTGCCTCCACCAGTAGATGACGAGGCCTTTACCGAAATAGTGGGTGAATGCGCGGGCGCTGAGACAGAAGGACTTGTCGGTTGAACATCTTCCAGCGTAATTTTCGAAAGCTCATTGACCGGAACGTCTGGGAAAACAAGCTCCACCTCTGGCACTTTTCTCCTTGCCACCAATTTTTCGACGGCTTTCAGCGCATTTTCAGCCGTTGATCTCACTTTTGCAAGCAATTCCGAATGAAGATTTAACGTCTCGTTTTTCAGAGCCATCAGACACTGCTCAATTACATTTTCGTACAATTTCCGGGCGTCGGCTTGTTTCGCGTCGTCGTTCTCCAAAACTGAGGCTTTTAGCATGAGAAAATCCACATTTTCGATGAAATTCTGGTGCGGTGGGTACTAAAAAGTGGGTATATTAATAGTTGTTTTCTTCCAACATTACCTGTTTCTTGAGATTCTGAAGGTTAGCTTTGAGAAACTCTGCTCGATTTATGCATTCCATGACATTTTTCCGGTAAATTGGCAAACATTTTTCTGCTTGAATCAAGCCTAGCAATTGATTGCCTGCTTCAGTGTAGCAGAAAATCGCTTCCTCGAACTTTTTTTCCTAAAACTTTGGAAAAATTTCAGATAAATTTGATGGCTAATAGCCGTTTCGCTAATCGTCGTTTCGTGGTCGAAATTCGATGGCTAATAGCCGTTTTCGCGGCGATCGCCGATATATCAGTCATTTAAATTTTCACGGCTGTTAGCCGATATCAAAGGCATTTGGCGGATATATGGATTTTAGCCTTTTAAATCGGCCGTGCGCCTTCTAATATGGCAGGTGACCGGTGCAAGTTCGGCAGTAATCGCGAATTAGTCAAAAAAAAACCGCTATTAGCCAAAAAATCCTCTACAGAATGGCACATTGCCGTAAATTATGAAGAAAAAAAACAATAAATCGATGAAATTTAATTTTTCTCTGCGCTTCCTTTATCTTTGCAAGACCCGCGACCGCAGGCATCGAATATAACAGAAAATCGGCGGGAACTAGCCAACAAAAACCGCTATTAGCCAAAAAATCCTCTACAGAATGAAACATTGCGTATATTGAGAATTAAAAAAATCAATAAAACTATTTTTTGCACCTCCTTCTATCGCTGCGAGACCCGAGACCGCTGCCGAAGAATATTTGATGGCTAATAGCCGTTTTCGCGACGATTAGCTGCCAACATTGCGCCAGTACTCTGCATTTCATTTTCAACGACCATTAGCCAATTTCAATGGCATTTGGCGGATATATGGGGCTATAAGCCGTCGAATATAGCTGAAAATCGGCGGGAACTAACCATCAAAAACCGCTATTAGCCAAAAAATCCTCTACAGAATGAAACATTGCGTAAATTAAGAAGAAAAAAAAAATCAATAAAACTGTAGTTTTCTCTGCGTCCGTCTCCCCCTATCGCTGCGAGACCCGCGGCCGCGGCCGAGGAACCGCTCGTGGCCGACTGACATCATTTTAAAAACGCGTTTTCCAGTGTCACCCCTTGGCTAACGTGTAATAGACCAAAAAGCAGCTAACCTGATCAAAATAGATGGCTTTTTGTGATAATTCAAACGCGAATTGTGTCGCTTTTTCGTCCATATGCAGTGGAGTGGAATTTGTCGACTAATAACCGTACCGGCGGAGAGAAATTTGGCGATTTCTGGAATTTTCAAATTTTTGACTACGGGAAAAAATGGTTTTAACGGGTTCGGGGCGTATATGGCTATATATTAGCCGTTACTGGCGAATACATAGTTGGCATCTAATTGGCGCGGCACTAGTTTGGCGCTCATTCGGCATACAGCAAGAAGAAATCGATAAAGAAAAATTTCAAGACAAATGATGATTAAATATTCCCTTTTCAAAAGGCAAACAGCTGTTTGTTTACTACACTATTTCATCATACTATGGCGATGGAAACTTAGACAGTTAGACGACAATTTTGTTGACGCATTTCTCGACGAACACCAAGATTTTCTATTTTTTATATTTATTTTTCCTTTTTTTTTTTTCAATTTTTCTCAAATTTCTTCTCCTAAAAATCAATTTCCAGACCAGATGAGCCTAAATCCACTAATCGCGAAGCAAAAACCCAACGGCAACATTCAGTGCCTCGTATGCAACACGGAATTGAAGCCGAAAATCTGGACGGCTCATGTGAATGGAAAAAAGCATCGAGAGAGCATTGAGAGGCTAAAAAGTGCAAGTGTGCAAAAACGTGGCAAAGAGGCGAGCCGAAATGGTGCCGATGAGCCGCCGAGCAAAAAGCAGAAGGAGGCGCCCAGGGAAGGGCCAATTTCGTTGCCAACTGATTTTTACGATGAGGAAAGGTACATTATTTTGGTTTATTTGCGTTGCGGAAAGCGTAGGCGCTTAGTTCAGTTTGGCATGAAACTGTTCATAGGAATAATTTTGTGTGTTGCAACGCTGTGTTTGCGTACTTTTGAAAATTCAAAAATTCAAACGGCTGAAAGGGCTATAAAATGAAGGAAAACCGGACCGGTTTTGTCACCGTCTCTTCCTTTTCGTTTTAATTTCAAAAGTACGCAAACACCGCGTTGTAGTGTTTGAATTGCTGGCTTGATGGCTTGCGGAGCGAATACCGCTAGAAATGCGCCGCATACGCGCCAAACTTCTTCCGTAGATGGATTAAATGCCAACTATGTGTCTGGAATGGCTAATAGCCGCCATATCAGCGCCAAAAATTTTATTTTTATTTATTTATTTCTCTTTCTATTAAAATGACAACCAAAAAATAGTTCCGATTATTTAAAAACACATTTTTTTAATAAATGTATGATTAAATTTTAATTTTAATTCCTCATTCAGTACTTCCTCACGAAAAGAGCGAAACACATCAACCATCCCCAACTCTTCGGCTCTAATCGAAGGCGTCCCCGCCGGATTTTTCGACGACAAACGACTCGACATAAAAACCCAGGAGACACAGGAGAAAAACGCCGAACTGAACGCGGAATACGAGCGCTGGAAAGAGGAGATTGGCGAGGAGCAGACGGAACAGGAGGAGAAGAAAGAAAAGCGCGAAGCGGCAGTGCAGCGAAGTCTCGAGCTGGAACGGATCGACGAGCAGATGGCCGCGTTGAAAAAGTTGAACTACATGGAAATTCAGAAGGAGAAGCGCTTGAATCAGGCGAAAGAGCGGCGGACGAGGCGAGAGCGCGAGGCGATGGAGGAAGAGGAGGATGATGATGGAGGAGAGGATATTGCACTTGATGAGCTTGACTGGAGAGCCAAGAACATTTTTTCTTAATTTTTAAATATTTGTTTGAATATGTCTGTTCTTTTCTTTTTTTGACAAATAAATTTATTTCTATTTTATTGTGGACCTATTCACAAAACCAGAAAAAAAATTGGAGAATGCTCCGATTGACCTGAAATTTTGGGAAATATTGGAAAAAATTCTCCTGTACACGCTCAAAAAATTTTGGACTAAAATATCGATTTTAAAAATTTTCAGAAAAAATATATTGGTCCAAAATTTTTTGAGCGTGTGCAGGAGAATTTTTTCCAATATTTCCCGAAATTTCAGGTCAATCGGAGCATTCACCAATTTTTTTCCGTTTTTTTCTTTTTTTTTTCCGGTTTTGTGAATAGGTCCATTACACCCTAAAAAGTTTCTGCCAGGTTTTGCTAAAATCGTCCAAAAATTGAGACTAGAAATGCCACGTGAAAATAAATTCGCTTTCGGAAAAGTTGAATTTAAAAAAAAACGTATTTATTGTTAGTCCAAAAACGCCGCTCATGAAACCGGTCTTATACACAAGAGATTAGGGAAATTCAAAAATACAAAAACCATAATCTTTTGGAGTTATCTAGTTCGTTGTTGTAGCGATCTGTTTCGTGCTAAATACCACCAGGTGCTGAACGGAACGTCGCTACAAACGCGCTCCAGTGTACTACGTAATTCAAAAATGGTAATTATGGTTTTTGCCAATTTTAATTTAAATACGCCCTTTTTTTCTTATTTTAACAACTTTTTTGCCTAAATAAATTTAAAAAAAACATGTTTTTTCAATGAAAATAATTTTTGATTTGCCGCCAGTTTTGTTTTAGAGCACACACACGTAAATAGAACGTTATAATTTGACTGCCTATGAAAAACACGTATCGGGAAAACAAAGAAATTGCAACACGGTGTTTGCGTACTTTGGAAAAAAATCCTAGAAAAAAATTCGGATAATTCTCCAATTGGCCTGAAACTTTGGGAAATCATTTAAAAAATACACCCGGTTATTCCCTGAAATTTTCAGACCAAAATATCGATTTTTTCAGTCTGAAATTTTCTGGAAATGTCTGTCCGAGAGTATTTTTTAAATGATTTCACAAAGTTTCACACCTATTGTGAAAACAAAAAAATTGCAACGCGGTGTTTGCGTACTTTTGAAATTCAAACGGCAATGAACGAAATAGCATGGGAAATGAAGAGATTTGTTCCCATTTTCGTTTGAATTTTAAAAGTACGCAAACACCGCGTTGCAACTTTTTTGTTTTCACAATATCGGAGCTTTCTCGGAATTCTTTGCTGGTTCCTTAAATAACCCCATGTGAATTTCAAAAGTACGCAAACACCGCGTGTCAATAACTGCCAACATCCCGCGAGTATTCTGGTACCACGAAACAGAACTAGTCCGGAATAGAACTGGTAAAGTATATTCTACAGAGCTGAGGCACTGTTGCTCTGACACCATCCGCGTTGCGTAACAGTTCTATTTCGTGGTATTGAAACCCCGCCCACGCGCTTCATGTCGTAGCTCGATTAAAACCCTCAGTAAATTTGCATTTTGCCCTATAAAAAGGATGCTTTTTCACGAGAAAACTCGGCACGATTCGATGGCAATTGGATGAACGGGGACCGTAATTCATCCGTAACATTTTAATGAGACACTGAGCAACCAAACCCAGAATTAAAACAATAGTCTATTGTTGTTAAAGAATGGATTACGGTCGCTCTCATTTAATTGTGCCCGAATCGTGTCGGGGTTCATTTTGAAAGGCGAAATGAGCGTGGCACAAATTTTTGAAACTCCGCCCCTCAGGTTTTTCTCAAAACAACACAAAACACGGTTTTCTTTCTGTACGGAATGGGTTCCTCTGACAGTGTTTTCGAAATTCATGATTTTTGAGTGCGTCAGACTTGCAAAGGGGCGGGGCTTGCTTGTTCTCCAGTTTTGTGACCACAGTGACTGAGGATGTTAAATATGTCGAAATTTTGCTGATAGTGGAGTCATGCCAAAAAAAGGAGGGGCGATGATGGGAAATGAAGAGAGAGAGTGCTTGTTTACACATAAAGTTCCGTCGTCCAAATGTTTGCGTTTGATAGTCTTGTTTGCAATAGATAGTATCAGATAATTTCGGTTCGGCTCTTCGCACTTTGACTTTGGCGGCTGTAAGGCCTTAGTTAGGCAGAGAACTGTTTGTCGGACAAATAGGCTTTAGGCTCCGCCCCTAGGTTCTCGGCAAATCCTGTTAGTTTTGTCTCCTTCTTTCCGACCGTTACGAAACCAACCACGCCCAGGGTTCCTCATCTTTCAGTTTTTCGCCGTTAGCCTAGTTCTGCATGACCTAAGTTCTGATGGATTGATAATAGGGTCAGAGAGTGACTTTTCCTCGCCGTGTAGATCTTATCGTGTCCGTCTCTCCTCTATTTCTTCCCATTCCGGTGATGCATATCAAAATTTTATCGACCTTGCTCTCTTTCTCACTCTAACATAGAGACGCAGACACGGTGACGAACGATTTTTTCGTTTCGTTTTACACACCTTTTTGATCGTGTTTTTTTTCCAAAATTCGACAAAGTCAAGAAGCTCCGCCCCTTTTGCGAGACAAGGGAATTTTTGGCTAATAGCCGTTCGGCCGGGTGCCAAACGCTCATGGCACACGGTTTGATTCAATGGCTATTAGCCGTTTTTAATGCAACTTTTTTCGCAGTTTTATTCTGGGCATTCTCAGAGAATTTTGTGGCGGGCATTGGCAGCCAAAAGGCATATAGCATACGACCCAATTCGATGGCTATTAGCCAAAAATTTCCTGAGAAGTCAGCGGCACGAGTAGCAAAAGGGGCGGGGCTTATTCCCCGTAGTCCTAGTGAACACAGGGCGATGGGCGGAGCCAATTGCAAGTGTGCCGCACACTTTTTCTGTCGTTTTCGCGACTCTGGGACGTTTCGAAACCTGCCATTTTGGAATTTTTGAGGATTCGAAATGTCCCAGAGCCGTTTTCGATTGATTGGGTCCCTAGTGGCCTAGAAAATGTAGACAGACAAACTCTTCCACGAGGATAAAGTCGTTGCGAGACCCCTGGATTTCACTTGTGCCTTCGACAACGTTAATTGGACGAAGATATCCCAAGTCCTGAACAATCTTCAAATCGGAAGAAACGTGATTCGGGCCTTAAACAACTCAAACTCTTCGGCGATTGGAGAGCTGAACGTTCTGAACAAGAAGATGAGGTTCAAGATCAAAAGAGGAGTACGTCAAGGTGATTCGTCGTCTCCACTACTCTTCGCGCTGGCTCTTCAGGCGATCTTGGATGAGCTAGACCCCAGAGCAAATCGGATTGCAATGGGATGTCCCAAGTACGGCCTCAATATAAACCCGTCCAAGACGCAAATATTGATGAATAAGTACGTCACAAGATCAGATATCGATATTCTGAACACGAGGATTGAAATCTCCCAAAAGGTCAAATACCTCGGAAGAACGTTTGCGGACGACGGATCTCTCACTGAAGAAGTCGCTAGAAGGATTCGCGCGGGATGGGCTGCTTTCAACGCCATTCGGCGGGAGCTCTTGCAGTCTCCTCAGAAGACAAGAATAAGACTTCTCACAACAACTGTCATCCCAGCGATGACTTATGGATGCGAGACATGGACTTCCAAGGAGGCAGACACGAAGAGACTACAGAGAGCGGTTAGCAACATGTTCGAAATTGCCGGATGTGACCCACCAGACATGGAAAAGCAAGTCTTACGAAGAAAACTGAAGTGGGCAGGACACGTATCACGCATGAAATACGACAGATGGGCGAAGATAGTATCAGAATGGGATCCTAGGGGATCAGCACGACCACGCGGTCGTCCTCCGAAAAGATGGGCCGACGACATCAAGGATTCGATCAAAATCTTCATCCACAATGAGGCCCTCAGGGGCAACCTCGGGCACGGCCGCCGAAGAATTGGCATACTCGAGGCAAGACGAGCATGGTCCACTGTCGGAAGGGATCGTGTAACTTGGCGCAGCTTGGTTCGCAGTATCCAGGATGGAAACTGAGGTCGAACCTCACAAGTATCACACAAGTAAGTATCAAGTATCACGCGTTTAGCACCCTCGCGCTTGGCTCCGCCCATCTGGCTAAAAAACTGACAAAATCGGGGAATAAGCCCCGCCCCTTTGCAAGTTAGCGGCACAGTATTCCCCCGTTTCGCCTGGGTCTCGGAACGACGTTTTTCTCGTGGAAGAGTTTATTCAAATTATCTAGGCCTAGCAATTGGCTCCGCCCCTTTCTGCAAGTTAGCGGCATAGTTTTTCTAGGCACCATTTTTGGTTTTTTAAACATTTTTTCTTGTTCGTTTATGCTGATAATCCCCATTTTAACCAACTTTTCCCAATCATTAATTTTCAGTAAAATGTTTAAGGCAGAAGGAAAATACAAACGGACGTACCGCCACCAGTTTAACCAAATCTGCACTGGCGATGAAACAGAAATACCGTTATCAACTCTTGCGTCGCGTATTGAGACCCGAAAAATCCCCCTGTCAAGCGGTCAGATAAAGGCGATTAAAGAGGCGCCCGATCAGCTGGTCGATGTGGACGAATTTCAGAGAATTGTGAGTTTAAAGGGGGCGTGACCATTGCTCATCCTTATTTTTAAGGTCACTTCAAAAAGCGCGCAGAAGTCGTCGATAAAACGGCTAATGTACGATGTGGCGGATCCGATAATCAGTAAAAGTCAGAAAATCGAGGTTCACTCGTACATCGACTCGTACACGTGCTGTCCACCGCCGATTTTTATGATTTTGATTTCCATGATACAGGTGAGGTTTTATATTGTCGGCCCGCCAAAATGGTCAAACGCGCTCCGCTGAACTCAATACTACGTGGATTTAATTTTGGTTTCCAAATTTTTTCATTTCACGTGTAAATTCAACGTTGAAAAATAAAATTTTTTGGCTAATAGCCATCGAATTCGGGGGATTTGCCGAATGCCCCGAATTCGAAGGCTATTAGCCGTTTTCAATGGCTATTAGCTAAAAATTTTCTGGTTCCAACCAGCCTATCAATCTAAAAAAAATATTCAGATCGGCTTGTTCATCTATTTTTGGTATACTGACGGGTCCAGAAGTATATGGACGGACTGTGCAGGCTGCTTTGTTACCCATGATCATTCAACACCCGGACTACTCATATTTGCGCCAAAGCTGAGGGCCCAAGCGTGGCGGTTTACATCGTACATGTTTCTACATGCAGGGTAAGTATACGCGCTCTATTGCTAAATACTTTTTTTGAATTTCACTAAAAATGTAATTTTTCTCGGAAACCAAGTCATAAACCGTGTAAAATAATATTATCAACAGATAGAAAACCCTCTGGAAAACGTTGTGACAAAGTTTCAGAAAATTCTAAGAAATCGTTTTTGAGAAAAACAAGTTTTTGTCTCAATTTTTCAATATTTTGTAATTTTTCTCGAAAACCAAGTCATAAACCGTGTAAAATTATATTATCAACAGATAGAGAATATTCTGGAGAACGTTTTGGCAAAGTTTCAGAAAATTCTAAGAAATCGTTTTTGAGGAAAACATGTTTTTGTCTCAATTTTTCAATATTTTGCAATTTTTCTCAAAAACCAATTCATAAACCGTGTAAAATGATATTATCAACATATAGAGAATATTCTGGAGAACGTTTTCGCAAAGTTTCAGAAAATTCTAAAAAGTAGTTTTCGAGAAAAAACTGTTTTTGTCTCAATTTTTCAATACTTCGTAATTTTTCTCAAAAACCAAGTCATAAACCGTTTAAAATAATATTATCAACAGATAGAGAATATTCTGGAGAACATTGTGACAAAGTTTCAGAAATTTCTAAGAAGTAATTTTTGAGAAAAACAAGTTTTTGTCTCAATTTTTCAACATTTTTCAATTTTTCTCAAAAATCAAGTCATAAACCGTTTAAAATAATATTATCAAAAGATAGAAAACCCTCTGGAAAACGTTGTGGCAAAGTTTCAGAAAATTCTAAGAAATCGTTTTTGAGAAAAACAAGTTTTTGTCTCAATTTTTCAAAATTTTGTAATTTTTCTCGAAAACCAAGTCATAAACCGTGTAAAATAATATTATCAACAGGTAGAAAATCCTCTGGAAAACGTTGTGGCAAAGTTTCAGAAAATTCTAAGAAATCGTTTTTGAGAAAAACAAGTTTTTGTCTCAATTTTTCAAAATTTTGTAATTTTTCTCAAAAACCAAGTCATAAACCGTTTAAAATTATATTATCAACAGATAGAGAATTATTAGGAGAACGTTGTGACAAAGTTTCAGAAAATTCTAAGAAGTAATTTTTGAGAAAAACATGTTTTTGTCTCAATTTTTCAATATTTTGCAATTTTTCTCAAAAACCAATTCATAAACCGTGTAAAATGATATTATCAACATATAGAGAATATTTTGGAAAACGTTTTGGCAAAGTTTCAGAAAATTTTTTTTTTTCGTTTTGGCAAAGTTTCAGAAAAAAAACATGTTTTTGTCTCAATTTTTCAAAATTTTGTCATTTTTCTCAAAAACCAAGTCATAAACCGTGTATAATTCTAATAGCAAGAGATTGGGAATCATTTGGAAAACGTTTTGGCAAAGTTTCAGAAAATTTTAAGAAATGGTTTTTGAGAAAAACATGTTTTTCAATTTTTTTTTTTCAAAAATTACAGCCTGAACCACTTGCTTGGCAACGTCTTTATTCAAATCGTGGTCGGTGTACCATTGGAAGTGGTTCACAAAATCTGGAGAATCGGACCCATTTACCTGCTGGCTGTCACATCTGGAGCTCTACTACAGTATGCGGTTGATCCGAGGACTCTACTGGTTGGCGCCTCTGCAGGAGTGTACGCTCTTATTTTTGCGCACGTTGCTAATGTTATCCTGGCACGTTTCTTGTCAGACCTTTCACAAAGTCACCAATTCATGTTCCAGAACTGGCACGAAATGCCATTCCGCTGGATACGTGTCCTCCTGCTCTCGCTCTTCATATCACTCGACTTTGGCGGAGCCGTCCATCGTCGGTTTTTCACAGATCAGTGCGACACAATTTCTCATTTGGCGCACATTGCGGGTGCAGTAACTGGTCTTGTCTTCGGTTACTTTGTGCTCTACAATGTGATTGAGCACAAGATTGAGAAAATTGGTCGATATTTTTGCCTAATTTTGTACATTACTCTTTTTGTTGTAACCGTGGTGATGGTCATAATTCGAGCACCCACGGCAGACGCATGGTGGGATGATAAAAAGTGTACATAGTTGGATGAATATTTATTTATTTTTTCATATTTTTTTTTAAACTAGAGATGAGCGGAACTCCGGAGGCTACCCCGAATCAGAACTGTCCCAAATCAGAACTGTCCTGAATCAGAACCGTGTCCTGAATCAGAACTGTTCGTATCAGAACTGTCATAAATCAGAACTGCCCCGAATCAGAACGTTCCCGAATCAGAACTGTCCCGAATCAGAACTGTCCCGAAGCAGAACTGTTCGTATCAGAACTGCCCCAAATCAGAACTATCCTGTATAAGTTTTAAAAAAAATTTGTTTTATTATGAAAAAACAACATATTAGGCCGTAAGCATGCTTTTTGAATAGTTCTGATTTGGGGCAGTTCTGATACGAACAGTTCTGATTCGGGACAGTTCTGATACGAACAGTTCTGAATCGGGGCAGTTCTGATTTAGGGCAGTTCTGATTCGGGACAGTTCTGCTTTGTGGCAGTTCTGATAAAGGACAGTTCTTATATAGGACAGTTCTGATTCGAACAGTTCTGATTTATGACAGTTCTGATACGAACAGTTCTGATTCAGGACACGGTTCTGATTCAGGACAGTTCTGATTCTGGGTAGCCTCGTTTTGTGTGCAGACAGAATGGCACGAAATTTCGAACACGTAATAAAAAAAATTGAGGATTTGAGTTTCAAGGCTATCCCGAACTCTGTAAAACCTCAAAGCAGAGTTCTGCTTTGAGGCACATCCGATGGAAATGTTCGGGAAAAATAAAAAAAATTCGAGGAACAACCACCGCTCCCTTTGCACGTTTTTGGAACTGTTAATATCGCATTTTTATGGGGTTATTCATTTCATGCATTTTGCATTTTTTGTCAAATTTTCTTTATTCATTTGATGCAGAAAACGACATTATCTGCAGCAGAAAACTGCATTTCGTCGAACTACAAAATGCACTTTTTGTCATTTTCTCCATGAAATGAATAACACCACCATTTTTCTTGAATTTCTCGCGTTTTTCGTGTCAAAAAGTGAATTTTGCAGTTCGACGAAATGCAGTTTTCTGCTGCAGATAATGTCGTTTTCTGCATCAAATGAATAAAGAAAATATGACAAAAAATGCAAATTGCATAAAATGAATAACCCCATTAGCATTCCCTCTACAAAACTCGCTCCGCAGACTTGCAAAGGGGCGGGGCTTGTTCCTCGGGGGCTTTCTCCGTTTGACCTGCTCGAATCTTGCGATGTTGGTGTTATTATTGTTTTAAAAAAGTTGTCACCTGGCGAGAGGCGCGAATTCAAAAAATAGGCTCCGCCTTCTCGGCGAAATATTTCTGCAACTCTGCGCGCGCCAATTCGCAATCGCAGTGCGCCCAATTTTATGCGTTGAATTTTCGTTACTTTATTAACAAATATCCATTGAAGAGAATTAAAATCTCACTTTAAATCAACGGTTGACAAAACTTGCTTCAAAATAACAATTTTTATAATGGTTCCGAGGACGCAGAAAATCGCGCGCACCGCTATTGCAAATTGGCGCGCGCAGAATTGCAAATATTTCGGCGAGGAGGCGGAGCCTATTTTTTGAATTCGCGCCTCTTGCCAGCACGGCCCGGCCAACGCGACGTGGCCGAGGAAAAACTTGTAATGGTACAGCAGTTTTGGCAGCGAAACTGGTGTGCAAACACCGCGGCGCAACACTGCAGATTGCGCGTCATCACCAATTTGTTTTTGGTTTAATTTTGCTTTTTAAAGTTCTTAACAGCGTAATTAATTGCTTTATTCCATTAAAAATATTCAAAAAACAACAAAAAAAATAATATACAATCATAAAATAAGAATCGGACAACAAGAAAACGAGGAAAAGTACCAGAATAGCTACAAAAACAAGAAATCTTTGAAAAAGTCGTAAAAACCTAGTAGTTTTGGCAAAAAAAAGCAAGATAATTATTTGAAGTACGTTAGGGGAATGTTTCAGAACATTATACCTACTTATTTTCGACAAAAAATGTTTTTTTTTGTCTGAAATTATCACATTTTTCTATTCTTCGTGGTTTTTCTTGAGAATCGATCCATACATCCTAAAATTATTAGTATCAAAAGAAGCAGAATTGCCTGGAGTACGTTGTGGCAAAATATCAGAACGATATACCAACTTGTTTTCGAGAAAAATATTTTTTTGCCTGAATTTTTCACTTTTTTCAACAATTTGTGATTTTTTTTCAAAAATAAAGTAATACAGTTTTAAATATTCAGTATCAAAAGAAGGAAAATTCTCTGGAGTACGTTGTGGCAAAGTATCAGAACGAAATACCAACTTATTTTCGAGAAAACAGTTTTTTTGTCTCAGTTTTTCCCTTTTTTCAACAATTTGTGATTTTTTTTCGAAAATAAAGTGGTACATTTTTATAAACTTGGTATCAAAAAAAGAGAATCATCTGGAGTACGTTGTGGCAAAATAACAGAACAACATACCGATTTATTTTCGAGAAAAAAAGAAAGTTTTGTTTTCTGAAATTTCTCATTTTTCTATTCTTCGTGGTTTTTCTTGAGAATCGATCCATACATCCTAAAATTATCAGTGTCAAAAGAAGCAGAATTGCCTGGAGTACGTTGTGGCAAAATATCAGAACGATATACCAACTTGTTTTCGAGAAAAACATTTTTTTTACTGAATTTTTCACTTTTTTCAGCATTTTGTGATTTTTTTTCAAGAATAAAGTGATAAAGTTTTATAAGTTTGGTATCAAAAGAAAGAGATTTGCCTGGAGTACGTTTTGGCGAAATAACAAAACGATATACCAACTTTTTTTTGAAGAAAACAATTTATAAAAACTCACTTCACGTGTAGACCCGCAGTGGATGACGAGAATCGGCTTTCAAGTCGTTGTGAGATACACTGAAACGATTTTATGTTTTTTAACAATTATAAAAACAAAAGAAAGTACAAAACGGGAGAAATTAGCAAAAAAACGAGGTTTAAAAGTTGCATCTCGCGCGCAATGCATTAAAAATGTGGTGGCCGAGTTTTCGCAATTTCCTCGGCCACGTCGATTTGGCCGCGCCGTGGCCAGGTGACAACTTTTTAAAAACAATAATAAAGTGCATGTTTCCGCAGAGCTTCCAGTTGTAATCGATGGGACGACCGAGACATCAGTGACAAACTTTCCATTGGCCAGGATGTGATCAATTTCATGTTTGTGTAGTTGGTTGGGACTGATTTCGGTCCAGCGGTGATGGCTTCTCGAATTGCGAATTGAGTTCATGTGTAGTTCCACAGAAAATTCGATTCACAAAGGGTTGCGCGGTTTTATTGCGTGTGGTCCAATGAACCGCTCCGTGTGTTGCCTAGGACCCATTCGAGCGTATTGCTGCGACATTTGCTCACCTTTTTCCAACTCACACTGCCGATCTGTCTCATGGAAAACACCCGAATCGAAGATCTTCTGTAATAAATTATCAAAAAACTTCAAGATATTCTGCCAAAACAGAACGAAATTTCAAGCAAGAGCGGTTGGAATTACGTGCCTTATTATAATACATTTTATTAAAAATCCGACTTTTCGTAAATTGTAAAGCCAATAAGAGGAAACTAGTTTTTTGCATTATTAAATACACACAAACCAAAGGAATGGAATGGTATCTCAAATTTTGAGCAGTGGTCGTATTTTCCAGATCATTTTCTTCGCTGTATGGCGCCTGCAGCAGCGGTTTTCTTTTTCGGCGCAGCTGATCCTCCGAACAGGTTTGCCATCATTTCACCGACATCCGGCATGTCCACTTTTGGCATCTGCATATTTTCCATTTCGCGTTTCAGCTCTGGATCGTTGGCAGTCATTCTGAGAAAAAAAAAATCGATTTCTTGAATAGGATAAGTACTAGTAAGAACAAGCCTGTTTCTGCCAAGCTTTATGGCCCCTTTTGGCCAAAATAAAAAATCCTCACTTCGGAAGAATCAGCATGACGACGAGGGGCACTGCGATCATGAGAACCATCGGGCTGAAGAGCATGTCTGTGACTCGCCATTCTTCACGTTTTTTGAAAAAACGCATCGGTCCACGAGCAGCTATTTTCAAGGGGTAGTTGAGGGTGTTCACAGTGTTTGGCTGGAAAAAAAATATTTTTTCGTGGTGAGACCGGTGGCCTTCCGTGTAAATGTGAGACCCTGAGAAAACCGGGGAAAAATTCGCAATTCTGCGGCACAGTTTTTCTGTATTTTATAGAACGTCCTGTACAAAGAACGTGCCGCAGATTTGCAATGGGCGGAGCTTATTCCCCGGTTTTGTCAGGGTCTTGTAAATTCGCCCAGTTATTTCCGCCGTGTCCGGTCGTTCTGAGCTAGGATCCATGAAACAGGAAAACGGGATATTGCGGAAAATGAGTTTGTCTGTTTCTCTGCGCCTCTCAATTTCCAAATTTTGTTTCTCAGTTTCATGGATCCGGCCTCTGAGTTTACTCGTGGAAGAATAGTGTTTTTCTTTTCCATTTTCTAGGTCACAGCTCTCAGTACTCAGCGTTTAATCCCACCTGAAGAATTGTCAATTTTCTCGCTCTCATCTTTCCCTTCGAAGTTATGTCAACGCGAATCGGCTCGAATAGAAAATCCGTGTTTTCGACTTGAACGATATACGTTCCACTCGGGACGTGATCCACTCGGAAAGTACAGTCCTGAAGCACAAATCCAGAGTATTGGCCATGATTTAGAAGAATTCGCGCTCCAGCCGACCATCCTGAGCAGGTTTTGGTAGGGGGAAACGAAACCTGGAAGAAAAATTTTTATAGTAGAAGCTCCGCCCCTTCCTCTCGCGCCGCAGACTTGCAAAGGGGCGGGGCTTGCTTTCCTGAAAATTTAACAGTTAAAACCCACCTCTCCTTCCACAGAAAATCGGCCGTTTTGCTCCTCCAATTCGTTACCGTTAACCCATGTTAATATTGAAAATAGAACGGCTATTTTTGTGAAAGATTTTAACTGCATCTGCGAAATTTCTTGTTATTTACGACAGTTTTTGATATAAAATTGGTATAAAAAGGTTTGAAAACCTTTAAAAACGATAATTTTCAATAAAAATAAATAAAAAAATTATGTATATTCATAGGAAATAGCGGAAAAAACTGGCATTTTAACGCATTACTTTGCATAAAAATGCCAGCAAAATTCGGTCATGTCGAAACTTTAAAAAAAAACGAAAAAACGCAAATAAGTGAGGTTCGTGGTACAAAATAAAAGGGGGAATAAATGATTACATGCAATTTTTGGGAAACCGCTTGGAAGGAAATTAAATAAAGCGTTTTTAAAACATCACAATGGGTATTGTTTTTTTTTCGGTAGAGTTGCGTTACGACATATCGCAACCAAACTGAAAACACAATAGGCTTGGAATGGTCAGTTGAATCGCTTCAAAAACTCTTCCGCAGAGACACGAGCACGTGCGTTTAGCGAAAGTTTCATCTCGCTGATTTCCTGCAACATTTTTCTCATCTTTACACGTTTGATTTGACGGTCACTAACCTTGTCAATCTCTTGCATGAAATGTAAGAGAAAGTCTACGAGCTTTTGTTTGAACATGGCTTCCGTGTGGGAAGCTGTGATCAGGAAGGAAATGTCGTAGCCTGGAATGATTATAGCGTTGAACTTATGGCTGTTAGCCGACAAATAGACATTACTGCCTCATTTTTTGTGCTGGTATGGCGGCTATATGGCTATTAGCCGTTGAAAATTCCAGATGGCCATTTCTGGCGCATAATTGGCAAGTATGCCAACGGCTATTAGCCAAAAACTTCTAGAGAAGTGGCACATACATGGCACCTGATCGGCGATCAGCGCACAGACGGAAGTGAGCCAATTTAAAACGGCTATTAGCCGTCAAATTCCTTTGAAAATAAACCCATTCTTCTGTTTTCCGAGTATTACGTATTCGCCACGAAGTGACACTTTTTTTTGTTGTCAAAAATAGAAAAAAAAATAGCAAAAACCAGCAAAAAATCAGCGAAAACTCGAAAAATGCTCCAATTGGTCTGAAACATTGGGAAATAGCGGCAAAAATACTCCTGGACATACATTCCCAGAAAATTTCTGACCAAAATTTCGATTTTAAAATTTTCAGAAGAAAAATCGATATTCTGGTCTGAAATTTTCTGGGAATGTCATGTTCGGGAGTATTTTGCCATTATTTCTCAAAGTTTCAGGCCAATCGGAGCACTTTCCGAGTTTTCGCTGAATTTTTTGCAATTTACTTTAAAATTTAAGTAAAAATATTACAGAAAAAACGATTAAAATTGGATTTTAAACAAAAAATATTGCGCCAATCGTGGCGAGACCACCTTAGTTGTGACTCACAATTTTTCGCAGTGTCACTCTGTGGCAAATACGTAATAGTCGTGGAGTAGGCGTAGTTTGCGTCGAAATGAAAAAAAATAGGAAAAATCTAATTTTGTGATCATTTATGTACAACTCCAGTTGTACATTCGCCGATTTTTGTTTTAAACTGGCAATGTTTGGCGCGGATATGGCAGATATATGGCTATTAGCCGTTTCGGCGCAGGTTCAGAGCGGTTTTGGAGTATATTCGGCGCCAGTTTGGCATCTATCCGGCTCTATACCGGCTTTTATCGGCGCGCAAATGGCAATAAGCCATAGAAAATGGCTAATAGCCGAAAATTCCCCTTTGAATCAATTTTTACCTGGCAACGGTTTCCGACGAAGCACAAAGAAATGATCGGCTCGCTGACACATGAATCGCGTGAATTTGTGGCACAGAATTTTCTCAATCTCATCCGACTGTTTGATAGCAATCGAGATTCTGACAGAGTTCACCGATGGCTCAATGAGCACTCTCTCCTGCTTGTTTCGAGCCACAATCACTGGTGTCATGAGCAGCTCTTTTGAAGATTGTACTTCGACCTTTTTTAAGGAGAAAAATGGATTTTTATTGAAGTTCTCTAATCTCTGGTGTATAAGACCGGGGCGGCTCGGATATGACGAGTATATTGCTATTAGCCGTTGAAAATGGCTATTAGCCGAGTTTTGGCCCCTACGTCCAAAATAAACGGCTAATAGCTGATAGCCATAAATCCAAGACGGCCATATACACAATAGATAAAAATAAATACTTACCTCCGGTTTATTATGCCTTTCGACCACTTGTGAGCTGAATTGTTGAAGACACAGAGCGGCTTCAAGGGAATGACGTACAGCAACCAGGTATGGTTGTAGTGTTGCACTCATTTTCTGAAAATTTTAAGCCATGAAAATGTCAAAAAATGAGAAATTATTGGCGGAAAGAATCATTCAAATAAATTAAAAAATTTTAAATAAAGTAAAACAAATTTTGAGCATTTTTTCCCAAAATTTTCAGGACAATTGAAGCACTTTGGGTATTTCTAGGCTATAAATTCCCCTTTTCCCCACAAAATAAACCAGCAAAACTGAAAATCAGAGGGATTAGTCATAGAAATGTTGAGAAATGCAAAAGGTCACACAAAATTGGGAAAAAATGCTCCGATTTGCCTGAAACTTTGGAAAATAATGTAAAAAATGCTGTCGGACATGAAATTCTTAAAATATTTAACAAGAAAAAGTCGATTTAAACTTTGAAAACTGTTGTGTAAATAAATAAAAATCACGGACAAAATTTTGCAAAAATTATAATGCCGCACGAGAAATGCGTCAGCAAATTTGTCACACGCCTGGCGTCTCCACGCGTTTTTGCACTCTCTCACTTTGTTGTCTCACTGTCTGCGTCTCTATTGGTATTGCATTGTGAGAGAGTTTCGGCGTCAAGGCACGCTGACGTATATCGACAGCACTAAGCGAGAGGTGAGTAAATGCGCCCCATTGAATGGCGCGAATTTGAATTTTTCCACTGTCGTGCACCGTTATTTTTCTCTCTGCGCATCGATTTCTTCTTTGTCTCCCCAGAATTATTAATTTTTTTTGTAAAAATAATTTTTTTTTGTCATAAACGCTTTGAATATAAGTTTCTAAGCATTTATCGATGCACGGAAAGTTCAGCGGTAACGCGCCGGAAGCATGTGTGACACTTTTCGATTTGGCGACCGGAGGGAGCTGGACGGAAGCATGCTTTGTGACGGGATTTTTTTGTGATTTAAAGTCTAAAGGTGAGCAAAAAAAGTGGAAAAATGTTACCGGGAACCGATTAAACACTCACAAGGATCAAAGCTAGCTTTCGCATATTTGAAAATTATCACACATGCTTCCGGCGCCGCTGAACTTTCCGGACGGAAATAAATACTGAATGAGATAAATATATCAAACAATCAAAAGCAATGCAAAACGGCCCACAAAAACGAAACAAAAAATGTTTTTGAGTGGCCCCCAACTCCATCTGCCCCAAATTAAAATGTTTTAGTTAATTTTTCAACGGAAGTGGTGAAAACGGAGACGGGATAGGAGAAAATCAATTCGCAGAGAGAAAAATAACGGTGAACGACAGTGGAAATTTCAAATTCGCGCCATTCAATGGAGCGCATTTACTCACCTCTCGCTTAGTGCTGTCGATATACGTCAGCGTCGTCAAGGCTGTTCGGAATTCCGCTTTTAGCGATTTTTATATGTTTTCCGGAAGGAAATTTTTTATTCGACCTTTGCCTGTCAACATTTCGCCAAAAATATTGCACATTTTGGCGATTAGGAGAGCAAAATTTGTGTAAACAACGATGCTCCGAAATAACGCACTTTCCCGTTGTTTATCATAAACCACAATGATTTTTTTCAATTTTTTCAACTTTTTGTTCATGTTTGCCTTTTTTCTCTGTATCATTTATCGATTCAATTTTCTCATCGGTTTCACGTGAAAATTCTGCAAACATCCCAGGCCTTTGAGAAATGTAAAAGCTGAAGGGGTGTGGCTTTCGATTTTCCGCGTGTCCGCGTGAACTCTTATGGTAACTCGCAAGAAAATTGAATCGATAATATTTTCAGCCAAAAGTTAGTTCGATCTTTTTGAGGTCGATTTTTTAAAACTAGAGATGAGCGGAACTCCGGAGGCTACCCCGAATCAGAACTGTCCCAAATCAGAACTGTCCTGAATCAGAACCGTGTCCTGAATCAGAACTGTTCGTATCAGAACTGTCATAAATCAGAACTGCCCTGAATCAGAACTGTTCGAATCAGAACTGTCCTGTATAAGAACTGTCCTTTATCAGAACTGCCCCAAAGCAGAACTGTCCCGAATCAGAACTGTCCTAAATCAGAACTGCCCCGATTCAGAACTGTTCGTATCAGAACTGTCCCGTATCAGAACTGTTCGTATCAGAACTGCCCCAAATCAGAACTATTCAATAAGCATGCTTACGGCCTAATATGTTGTTTTTTCATGATAAAACAAATTTTATTTAAAGATAGTTCTGATTTGGGGCAGTTCTGATACGAACAGTTCTGATTCGGGACAGTTCTGATACGAACAGTTCTGCTTCGGGACAGTTCTGATTCGGGACAGTTCTGATACAGGACAGTTCTGATTCAGGGCAGTTCTGAAACGAACAGTTCTGCTTAGGGACAGTTCTGATTCCGGACAGTTCTGATTTATGACAGTTCTGATACGAACAGTTCTGATTCAGGACACGGTTCTGATTCGGGACAGTTCTGATTCGGGAACGTTCTGATTCGGGGTAGCCTCGAACTCCGTCTTCCGCCGGAAAAAGACGGGTTTTGACCGCCAAACTCCAAGTTGTAAATCTCAAAATTTGCGACGACCTGCAGACAAATCAGGTTCATGCATACGGCCTCTTCGTTCCATGTTCTCAGCTAGTGAATTGAATCACAAGTTGTTTTTTTCAGAAAGCCTTTGTCGTCCCGCGACCAACAGTCGGAGAAATCTCGCCGTTGATCTATCTGAAACTTAAATACAAGTTCGGATTCTTGGGAACGAAGCGAGACTCAAAAATAATCATGGATGCAATTGTGCGATTTCACTTGGATGTTCTGTTCATCAGACAGAAATCCGCCCCGAGCCGAGAAAACCTAATTTTATCCGCGAAGCCATGATGCAAGATTTGTGCTGGACTTGTTTCAATAGTATCATTTGGAGACCCTACCAAAACCCAGGAAGCAGGTCGAACCCAGGAACCAAAACCCAGGAAAAGGGGCGGGGCAACGAAACCGCGCCGCAGTTTGCCAAAACGCAACTTTGCCGCACAGTTTTTTTTCATTGTTCTTTTTCCTTGCACAGTCTTGTTATTCTTGAAATTAGTTTGTGGAACGTATATTTCTAGGTGGTTTTTCATTGAATTTTTGAAATTAAAACAAAATTGAAAAAGAAAATGTATTGAAAATCCAAACGACAAGAATAAATTATACATATAAAAAACTGTGCGGCGAAGTTGCGTTTTGGCAACTGCGGCGCGGTTTTGTTGCCCCGCCCCTTTTCCTGGGTTTTGGTTCCTGGGTTCGACTGGCTTCCTGGGTTTTGGTAGGGTCTCACCATTTGTCATCATTTTTTAAATTATGGCCAACAGTACTCCAAATAAACATAGGTTCACCCACTGTTTTGAAAAAATCCTGGTTATTTCTCACAGTGATGTAAAGCCTTTTGTGTCACAAAAAGGATACAGTAAGACACGATTTTGGGTCTGGAAGCGGAATAAATTTGATTATGAGCAATTGAGATATGTGGATTTGTTTAATAGTGAGGGATTATGTGCGCGTCTATAGGTTATTAAGATTTATTAGTAAAGTGATTACTGGTCAAGCACGAAAGCGATTATGGTCGTGAGCCAAAACAAGTATAAAAGGTAGATGAAGGTATGGTTACGCAAACCGCTCCTGAATGGTTCGATTGTCCTCCTTTTATAGCAGCTCTGGTGGATAGGCGTGTCGTGTCCTTCTGGAACGTTCTGTGTGACGTAGCAGCATAGAGATTGGCGGCAGTGGAGGCGCAGACAGTGATCTGGCATGATGGCGCGTATTCCGTGGTCCCGATGGTGATCGACGGTCCGTGACGAGAGAGTGTAGTGGCTCGCAGAGACGACATGTGTGAGGCGTGATTGCTGTGTTGACCAGTTGGGCAAAAGATCGCTTGGGCGCGCGAGACGCAGTCGAGCAGACAAGTGAGCGCGCATATTGGAAGACTGAAATTATGGCTATCATTGTGTCTGAAACGGAAACATTAGTGACGTAATAACGCGTGGATTTGGATAACAAAGGGATGATAAGGGCGAGTTGCGTGAGTTTCACACCTCCCCTCCTTCAGCGAAGTTCGTCCTCGAACTACAGTTAGAGATTCGAAGAACCTGAAACTGCGCAACGAGCGTTGATAGTTGAACTCGCAGTAAACTGTGGAAAACCTCTTGAACAGTTGACATCCGTCGCGGACTGAGCGAAAGTAGTTGAGCATTGGAAAACGTGGCGATAACTGACATTTACCGTCAAACCATTTTGAATACGAAGCCAGAAATGAGTGGCTTAACGTAAAAATTAGTGATGTTTTTTCCACTAGTAGTAGCATTTTTTGCCTTGTCAGGGGCACACCCCGGAATGTGAATACGCTAAGCGCACTGACGATACTGATTCATGTCTGGCGTCTTCTAAACGACTTTATTTTTGATTTCTGCTTAATGTCTGATAAGGGTTATCAGGCGAGTGCGAAGGATTGCCGTCCTTCGCTCTGTCTCGGCTGTTACTGTAACTTCCGGTATCAGAAAAAATACAATAATTATTGAAAAACCTAACATACATGATTTCCTGATTTGATTCTCCAAGTATGCTTGCCGAGACGATTCCTCCTCGTTGACTTTATTCATTGACTGATCCGACACATGATGTTTCGAAAATTTTTTGCACGGTTACCTGGTCCGCCGTGATCGTCGACACATAATCCTTCATAGTGAATTGTTCGAGTTTTCTTGGTCACAAAAACTCAATTAGTACACCTCCGATATATGTAAGTCACCTAATATAACAATCGGATGTCGGTTGTCTTCGGTTCTGAGTTTGGATGTTCTGTGGAAAAGCCTTCTTGCTGGGATGGAGGTCCTCTTCCCAGAATTTCTTTCTCTAGCTCTTCACTGATTGGTGGAATGTCCTCGACACTTTTCTCAAGAAGCTTCGATTCGTCTATCAACGGATTAATTCCGTCGCAAACAACGTTCTCGAAAACGAGAGATGGATCAATATTTAAAAACTCACCTTCGTCGGCGGGGGACTCGTCAGCCCCAGCTGCAGTAGTGGGCCGCAGTCCACTACTCTGCGCAGTGGGAACTTCAGAGCCTGGTTCCTCGCCGATTCTTGTTTCCGACGTGTCCCTTGGCTCGTTTTCGGCATCTTTGTTGAATTTCATCTCGCTCATTTCTCACGATTGTGATCACAAAAGGCTGATTGCTGAACGATCGTTCTGAAATTGCACCAAAATTAATTTTTTGAGTTTCAAACTAGTTTTACCACTAAATCGGCTCACAAAAGTTACTAAATGCGATACGCACAAGTTAATAAACACTTACGGCACCAAAATATGGCAAAAAACTTGCAGATACGGCGATGAGAACGCGTGAACTGCGCAAACACGAAAACAAACCAGAAACATGTTTCTAGAATGTTGAAAACATGGGCGATACTGCATTCGTGTCGAGACCTTAGCGTGCGCGTCGGGTATGTGCCTTTACTACAGTAGCCTGAAAACTTTAGATATGTACCTTTAACTTACTGCGTTTTTGCTTTTTAAAACAAATTCGCCAATACCAAAATAGATTGATAACGGAACCGATCATGTGTGATTTGCTGGAAAAAAAAATTTTTTTAGCAATACCTTCTTCTAAACTTTTGAACACTTTGCTTTTTGAAAAAAAAAATGCTTGATCTTGGGTTATTTCGTGGAGAATGCTGTATTTGATTTATTGATGTTCTTAAAATCAAATTGATTTGATTTCGTCTTCACATAATTCGATGGCTTCCGCGGCTTTAGTGCCTGGTGGCAATGTTACGGCAAAATCCGTCGGATTTGTAACCAAAATTCGGAAATTCTTTGATTTAACCAGCAGCGGGGCTGTTAATAACGACTTTTGTGTCAAACATTGTGACCTAATAAGATATCCTGCATTGCTGACGACCGCAGTCGTGGGCATACTGCACGAGATGAAACTTTCATTTTTAGCTGAAACAACTGATTCTTCCAGAACGTTTACGTCCAAAACTTCTGGGTTACACGTGATGTGTCTATTTCCAATGGGTAAAACATCTTCGCCCATATGGAACATCGATCTGATGTAGTCGATCGAAAATTGTGGTAGCTGGGATAACAAATCATTCCCAAGAACAATGCTATAATCTCTTGGTCCTTCTGGTGTGCACTCATTTTCCGTGAAATGAACACGATGCATCAACTTGAACGAACCGATTGCAAATTTGACGAATGCTGCACCCGCCATCTGAACTTCGTTACCACCTAGAGCTACTGCGTGTGAAGCGCTAGCTTGATGGAGCTTCGTGACTCCTATTCTTCTACTAAACGATTGACTTGCCACTGTTATCGTTGACCCAGTGTCGACGAGTGCAAAACAGCGGAACCCGTTGATCGAAATTGGTATTTGCGCGGTTAAAGGAATTTGCGAAAACTGCGCATAATTTACCATAAAACTCGACTTACTTGCCATTTTCTCATTTTCTTTCTCCGGCCATGCCAAACTTCGTACATCTCGAGTATTCGGTTGTTCTGACAGCAATTCATTATTGATCCGCTGCAACTCCTCTACTTGTTGCTTGTAAACCTCGAGCTGAGCTACTCGGTAAACGCCTGTAACTGTTACGCAGATCTAAGAAGCTATAGCAGCTTTTGCGCATGACTTAGAGCTCCTTTCAGATTTTAAACAGCCTTTAAACCCAGTAGCAGATGTTATGCAGACATTGAAGGCTGCAACACCTGTTAAGCAGATCTTAAAAAGGCTGCAGATGTTACGCAGATCTTAAACGCGACACGCGCCGCACCTGGCGACACAAAATCATTGGCACCGCCCGTCTGTTTTCTGCTTGTTTTTTTTCCGTTTTTTCGTCGGTATTTTTCTTTTTTTTGCAATTTTTAATTATTTTTTTACTCCGTGGTAAATTAAAAGATGAAAAAAGACATTATCGTCACGAATTTCACATTATAGAGCGCAAAATAATTTTTTTTTTCTTCCTTTTTTTCGAAGAAAAACGCGTTTTGCGTCTTTTTGTTTTCACATTTTTATGTTTTTCGGTAACGTGGAAGGTTAATTTATTTATTTCAAAAAATATTTTCGAGGAAAAAAAAAGAAATTGTGATTAATAAATAATAAGAAAATCATTTTTGCGCGAATATTTAAATAGATACAAGCCTACTGGCTTCGTCGCCACTCTTTCTCACGTTTCACTCTTTCTCATTCATTTATAAGCACTCTGTTCTGCAGAAATTTCTGTCCTCTGTGGCTCAGTTGGTAGTGCGCGTGATTAAAAATCCAAATGTCGCGGGTTCGTGTTTTGCTCAACCCAAAAAAACTTCTTTTTTTTTCGTTTTTTTTTTGCGGTTTCGCATCGGTTTCTGATTTATTTCATATATAAATCTCATTCTGCATTGATTTTTTGTCCGGAAAGTTCAGCGGCAACGCGCCGGAAGCATGTGTGATACTTTTCAAATATGCGAAAGTGTCACACATGCTTCCGGCGCATTGCCGCTGAACTTACCGTGCATTGATAAATGCTCAGAAACGCATATTCAACGCGTGAACAACAAAAAGAAGTGAAAAAACAATTTTTGGGTATAATTTATGTCAAAAATTCTCAAGTTTCGGTCGGAAATCAATATTTCAGTGCGCTATTGAGCATTTTTGCGATTGAAATGCACCCGCGCGCCACCGATGACGCGCCGCTTTTTCTATAACCGTCTAACTTCTATCTCTCTCTCTCTCTCTCTTTCCCGCAGAGCGCCAAATAAATTCCTAATTTCCAGAGCAAATGGGTAAAGACAGAGAACCCGTCGACCAACAACACCATCCACCACCCGCCACGCCACCGGTGCCCAGTCAACACTCGCGAGAGATCCCAAAATGCAGGCTGCACGAGTTCGCCTGCCAGTTGGAGTTTACAAGGCGTTTGAGGTTAGCGTAAGTTGTTTGGACGGGCGTTAAGCTTAAAATAACAAAAATAAAAAAATATATCGTTCAGCGCGGCTCCGAGGGTGAAGTATTGTTCCGTCAGGTGACGAGCGACTTGCCGATCGAAGAACGCGAATACTTTTCTTTCTGCTTCTACGACAAAGAGGAAGGCATCAGACACTGGTTGTATAATGATAAGAAGATATTAAAGCAATTGAAAAGTTGGTTGCTTTTTTTTTTTGGTTTTCTGATGATTCCCAGTTGATTTAAAAGCCCAAAACAAACTTTACAGACCTTCCCCAGGAGTTCTCTTTCGAGGTCAAATTCTACCCGACAACACCCACCACTATTGTCGACGATCACGCACGATACTACGTCTTCCTCCAACTCCGTCGTGACATTCTCACAGGACGCCTTCCAGCCACCGCCGACACTCATGCCCTTCACGGCTCTTTTGTTGTTGAGATGACAATAAAGTGTATTAAATGCTATTTCTTTTTTTAAATAAAAATTATAATTATAAAAGTATGTTTTATTTTCTAATAGAAAAGAGAAAAGGAACGAAAAGCAAAGTGAAAGCAGTAGTAGCCCCTCAGTTGCGCAGCTTTTGAGCAGATCTTTAGCAGAAACCCATAGCGCGTAAATTAACAGTTGCGTAAGAGCTGCGTAAAAGTTGCCAAAGTCTGCGTAACAGTTGCAGGCGTTTACCGAGTAGCAGATCATCTGTTGTTGTTGCATTGACATGAACTGGACTCTGTTGAATCTGATGATTCATTACTGCTTCTTCGTTCGTCCGTATCACTCTCGGAAAACCTGCCTTCTTTTTCTGACAATCTCGGGCAGTGTGTCCGAAAATACCACAATAAAACAATTACCGTTAAATCTGCTTGACTTTTCTCCATCTTGATTGTTGTGCCAATTATTCTGTCCTTCTTGCGAATTGTACCAATCATTCTTGAACGACCTCATCTCCTCGAGTAGCGCCACGGTTGGAGCGTACTGCTGCGATGCCAATCGATCTTCCCGGAGGATTTCCTGACGGATAGCTTCGTCGAAGGCTTCTTTACATGACTTCGGATCCTTGTCCTTCACATTATAACGAATCGTGTCGTCGAGACCGTTGAGGAAAGCGTCGCGTGCTTTCTTCTCCATCACTTGTCTGTCCTCGCATCGAAATGCCTGTGCTGCAAGCACTCTGACTCGATTGTAGTACTTCTCAATCGATTCTCCATGTTCCTGCCTGCATTTGTTGAACTGCGCCATTTTAAGCTTACTTGTGAGCTCGCTCTCGAATGTTGCTTTGAGATCGGCAACCAACTGATCCACTGTGGTGTCAGCTTTTTCATTCAAAAATTCTTCTGCCCTGCCACGTGCATTTCCGACTAAAAATGTCAGGAAAGCATATACCTGTGCTGTCTCTGATGCCTCTGCATCTGATGCTCTCATCTGGTCCTTGAATTGTCTCACAAATGATGACAAACTTTCCGAGAATGTTCCTGAATAAGTCCCTATCGACACAGTCGATTTAAAACCGAGTACGTTTACTCGATGTACTTGAGCTTCTCTTAACTCTGGTGACTGCTCGTCATACAACTCTTGATCGTTACGTTGATCATTCTCTTGATAAACACTCTGATTAGTGCTATCACTAACTTTAACTTCAATGGTAGGATTTCTAATAGCAACCTGAACTTCATTATCTCCGCTCGTCGCTGCGCCATCAGCGTAGGATACCGTTCCTACGCGAGCGATGGGGCAGTTAAAGGGAGTCATACCTGATGGTGGCGTGGCCATCTGAACCAAAATTCCTGCTTGTTGTTCCTCGAGTACCTCAATCCGGTGACGAATCTGATCGACGAGACGTTCCAGATTGGTAACGTTTGCAGCTCGACGATTGACCTGTCCTCCAAGCGCTGTCATCTCAGCCAATGCACGGTCCGAGGTTTCCTCCATCTTTGCCGCAATAGCATTGAAGTCGACCCCGGCAGCATTCTTCAGCTCCAGAAGATGAACAGCCTTGACTTCCGAACGTCCGGTAAAACGGGGTAGACAAGAGTCCGTACGCCATACTAACTGTGCCATATTGAATGGTCTTTGGGTTGTTGCTCCTGAGTAGTTTTTTCCTGAAAACATGAAAACTTCTGGCCGGTGCCAGAAGATTCAATCAAACCGAGTGGTGAACGAATAAATTAACAAAAAATAAACGTTGCATGAAGAAGAAGCCGTCGAGAGGAGACAGAATAGCCTACACCTATTCTCCTTGGCGCCAACTGCGTATATACCAATATATACGGAAACTAAAACTACGAAAACCCTTTGAGGCAGGGGAACCCTCCTAACTAAATCTTCACCTGCGTGAACCCCACTTTAACTAAATTTAATACCCGTTTATAACTCAAAATAATTCCTAACAAGTTAGTTGGCCACCTAAAATGAGAGAAAAATACAATAAAAACTAGCGCGCTGACCTAAAATCTTAACCCAAAGACGTGACAAACGGTGGATACAAGAATAGGGGAGTAAAAAAAATACTAACAAGGAAGGTCAGTTTACCCTCCGGTTGAGAATTTTATTAAAATTTAGGAGGGGGTAGTTTCGAACACGGAGAATCCATTTTTCATAGTCCCACCCTGCGCATTTTCCATATAATGGAGAAAGAACGTCTAGAAGTTTGGAAGCTGAAATTAACACATGAAATCTATGGTTTAACAGTGAAACGTGAGTAGGATTTTCAACGCGAAGGTCACTGCCTTGGTCTCCCGTTGCTTTCATCGGTTCGGTGGTTCAGTGGGGGGATATTTCATATTTTGCACAGAACATTCAACTGCAGGTTATGATGTAATTTTTTGAAGTTAGGTTGTATGTAACTGTAGATATAAACTTTTATGTGTGTCGTATTTTTTTTATACGAGAGTAAGCAGTACACTTAAAAAGAAAGTTTTAAAAAATTTAGATTTCAAAAATTGTCACACAATTGGGGATGCAGATTTCAAATTTCCACAAAAAAAAAATTTTCTCGAAAATTTGCTGAATAGTTCTTGAAGTGCCCTAAATCCCGGCGATGTTGTTAAAAACGTCTTGAAAGTGTTCAAAAGCTTCAATCACGTCATCTGGGGCCGTATTCATGAAACCATTAGGAATTCCGAACGGGTTCGGAAAAGTATTCCGAACTATTGTCGGCCCGCCAGAATGGTCGAACGCTCTCCGCTGAACTCAACGCAATGCGAATTTCATTTTGATCACCAAATAAATTCATTTCACGTTGAATTTACACGTGAAATGAAATAATTTGGAGACCAAAATGAAATTCGCATAGCGTTGAGTTCAGCGGAGCGCGTTTGACCATTTTGGCGGGCCGACAATACTCAAAATTCCGAATGGGAACAGTTTTCTTTTTTTTTCTTTACTGTTAGTGCATTAGGATTAGTGGTCTATCAAAATTAATTAAAATAGTTCCCATTCGGAATTCCAAGTAGCCCGGAATAAAATTTTCCGAACCCGTTAGGAATTCCGAATGGTTTCATGAATACGGCCCCTGGAATCTTGTCAAAAATTACAAAAAAGTTTCCAATGGGGCGGGGACCGAACCCAGCACCTTCCCATTACCAATTGAACACCCAACCACTGAACCACCGAACCGATGAAAGCAACGGGAGACCAAGGCAGTGACCTTCGCGTTGAAAATCCTACTCACGTTTAACTGTTAAACCATAGATTTCATGTGTTAATTTCAGCTTCCAAACTTCCAGACGTTCGTTCTCCATTATATGGAAAATGCGCAGGTTGGGACTATGAAAAATGGATTCCCCGTGTTCGAAACTACCCCCTCCTAAATTTTAAGAAAATTCTCAACCGGAGGGTAAACTGACCTTCCTTGTAAGAACCTATTCTAAACTCGCTGCTACCAGTGAGGGATTATGTGCGCGTCTATAGGTTATTAAGATTTATTAGTAAAGTGATTACTGGTCAAGCACGAAAGCGATTAAGGTCGTGAGCCAAAACAAGTATAAAAGGTAGATGAAGGTATGGTTACGCAAACCGCTCCTGAATGGTTCGATTGTCCTCCTTTTATAGCAGCTCTGGTGGATAGGCGTGTCGTGTCCTTCTGGAACGTTCTGTGTGACGTAGCAGCATAGAGATTGGCGGCAGTGGAGGCGCAGACAGTGATCTGGCATGATGGCGCGTATTCCGTGGTCCCGATGGTGATCGACGGTCCGTGACGAGAGAGTGTAGTGGCTCGCAGAGACGACATGTGTGAGGCGTGATTGCTGTGTTGACCAGTTGGGCAAAAGATCGCTTGGGCGCGCGAGACGCAGTCGAGCAGACAAGTGAGCGCGCATATTGGAAGACTGAAATTATGGCTATCATTGTGTCTGAAAATGAAACATTAGTGACGTAATAACGCGTGGATTTGGATAACAAAGGGATGATAAGGGCGAGTTGCGTGAGTTTCACATAATTTTTTTTCCAAAAAAAGATAGGTTCACCCTATTTTTTCTTGCTTTTTTTTCGGTTTTCATTTTTATTTTTGCTAATAAACAGCTATTTTTAACTTTTTTGATTGTTTTACAGCCATTGGCAGAGAGAAACCGTTGACAGATTACGAGCAAGGACTCATCGATGCCAATTCTGCTCTGGGAATGTCGAACCGGCAAATTGCTGTTTTTATCGGCAGATCTCTCACTGTTGTCAACAATAACATAAAGGATCGGCGTCATTAGGACACAAAAAAGTCTCCTGAATCGCCATCTCTGTTGTCAGACAGAGATAAACGAAATATCGTCCGCAAAGCGTCGAACGCCGTCACATCTTGTGCCAAAATTAAAAGTGATTTGAACTTGAACGTTTCCTCTGAAGCGGTGTGACTTGTCCTGAAGAAAAGCAAGTTCATTAAACACAGGAAAATGAAGAAGGCACCGTTCCGCACAGCAGTACATATACAAAAACGCCTTGAGTTTGCCAGAAAGAACGCACGAACCGACTGGAGAAAGGTGAGGATTACTGTCATTGCCGTAAACAAGGTTTACAATCCCAGGTCATCTTTTCTGATGAAAAGAAATTCAATTGTGACGGCCCGGATGGATACCGATCGTATTGGCATGATTTGCGAAAACAGCCACTTTGTTTTTCCCACAGGAACTTCAAAGGCGGAGGATGCATAGTTTAGCTCTGTAGGGCGAGTCAAATTCTGCTTCGTTTGAAAGCGAATGAACCGAGACGAGTACAGAATTTGTTTGAAACGTGGTCATACTCGCGTTTGGCGTCGAAACCGACACCATAACTTCACTTTCATGCCGGACGGAGCTCACGGAGTAATGGCGAGTGACCTGGTGCAAACGTGCTCCATTGATAACACGCGCACGCGCACGCGCCGCATTCGACGGCAAAAATTTTGGGCACTGTGCCAATGCAAACATTGAGAAAAGACACGAGACGGAGAAGACGAGCGAAAAAAGAGACGAGACGGAGAAGACGAGAGCGTCGCGCGTGTTCCCGCGCCAAAAAAAGTCGTTTGAAAAAAAGGCAGTCGCCATTACTCCGTGGGAGCTGCTTGTCACCGAGCTTGTCGCACAATCAGATGGTTGGAGGACAGTAGGATCCACATCCTGGACTGACCGGGCGTTTCTCCGGATATGAACATTCTCAAAAATGTTTGGGGATACATGGTGCACAAAATTTATGAGCGTAACAAAATTACGACAATGTTGCACAGCTGAAGAAGGCGATTGTCGCGGCCTGGCTGAGTGTGGACCAGAAACTTATTGACGACCTCTACCTACCCCTCGATTCTCGTATTTTTGAACTGTCTACCAATCAGTGAGGTCATACAAGTTATCACTGGGGTATGAGGAGGGAGTGAGTAAACGCGCCCGGACGCACACACGCAACGCATTCAAATGAGGGCCAAAAAATAAAAAGGCGCGCGAATAATTTCACGTTATCGGAGAGAAAAACCAAAGCAAAATCGTGAAAATTACGAAACTCTATTCAAAATTATTTCGCGCGCGTTGGTTTTTCTCTCCGATAATGCGAAATTTTTCGCGCGCTTTTTTATTTTTTGGGCCTCATTTGGATGCATTGCGTGTGTGCGTCCGGGCGCGTTTACTCACTCCCTCCTCATACCCCAGTGAGTTATTATATAACATTTTACTCCTCGTTTCTTTTTTTAAAAGTTGTTTTTTTGCCATTTTTTATCGGGTGAACCTATCTTTTTTTTGGATATTTCTCAACGTGTTTTTTCAATAAATTTTTTTCATATGTTTTTATTTTTAACAAGCCTGCAGCTTGTGGCGACTAAGTCGCCTTCGTCAAATATTTATTTTTACTGGTTTTTGTTTTTTTTTAAATAGAAATGACAATTATTTGTTTTCCCTATTTCTCTCAAGTTCTCGCGACCCTTGTGGTATAGTGGTTAGCGCGTTCGAACGTCAATCTAAAGGTCGCTGGATCGATTTTTGTCGACTGCAAACTCGTGTGTGAGACACACAAACAAACACACAGACTAATCTAAAATTTTCTATATAAGAAAGATATCACTTATGTATACCAAAATGTATTCAAAATGCAGCTTTTTCTTTAATACTAACAGTTTTCAAAAACTTATAGAAAAATAGATATTTCAAAAACAGTGGGTGAACCTATGTTTATTTCGAGTACTGTAGTTTTTGGTTGGAATTTGACAGGCAGTCGAGGACATCATTTCTCATTTTTTATTTACCGTAAATTCTCTAATAGAACGGCCCTCATTATAGAACGGCCCCCTAAAATAGACCGGCCCCTCTCATATAGGAATGAATTTAACACTTTTTTCAATAATTTGATTAGATTGTTCCAATTGTACTTATTGACCGGTTTCTAAACTTGTTTTGTCATAAATATGTGTCGTTTTTATGGAAAATCCTCAAGATTTAATACAAATTTAAACAAACATTGAAAAGTAAACCTTACCCTATAATTAAACGGCCCCCTAAAATAGACCGGCCCTCCTACACGGAGTAATGGCGACTGCCTTTTTTTCAAACGACTTTTTTTGGCGCGGGAACACGCGCGACGCTCTCGTCTTCTCCGTCTCGTCTCTTTTTTCGCTCGTCTTCTCCGTCTCGTCTCTTTTCTAAATGTTTGCATTGGCACAGTGCCCAAAATTTTTGCCGTCGAATGCGGCGCGTGCGCGTGCGCGTGTTATCAATGGAGCACGTTTGCACCAGGTCACTCGCCATTACTCCGTGTCCTAGGAGGGTAGTGAAAAATAGAACGGCTGGCCGTTCTATTAGACAATTTACGGTATTTATTTTTGACAAATTCGCTACGTATATAGTTAATTACATATTGCTTAGGACCTCAGTTGTTGCAGAACGACACAGAACAAATCGACTTATCAAAAAACACAAATCTTAAGTGCATTCGGGTATCCGACATTTAGGAGCATTGTCCAAAAGCCCATCTTCACCGACAGAACTGTTAAAAAACAAGGAAACAGGCCAGAAAAAGCTATACATCGTGCTGAGAAACATGAAGCATCCAAACATTTGCGAAGACGACTACGGCTATTTTAAATAGAAAAAAGTGTGTTTGCCATCGAGAATTTCCATCTTCTAAGCTTTTCTACAAAAGGTTTGTGAAAAATGCTTAAAGACAGGAAACTATTGATGGGAAAATACTGTTTTCCCTAATTTGTACGCTCGAAACAGTTTTACTCGCTTGTACCCCTAATCATATTAACCTGGACTCAGCGGAGGTATTCATTTCGTTAAGCAGTTCACCAACTTCCAAAATCAATCGATTGTATTGTATCAATCCAATTTCCCGGACAGTACCACCACACCATCGTACCACAACAATTCCCAACAAAGTAATCTCCATCCTCTACAACCAGATGGCGATTTTCGCCTCTAAAAATAACCAAACCAAATTTCATTGCATTTCCGATTTATCGCTCTCTTGTCGACCATCATTATTTCGTTCGAAACTTGATGTTTTAACGTCACAAAACCACAGAAACCGATAAACGGCCAAGAGAAAGAAAATTGATGGTCGTCCATCGACCAGCCCATCTCCCACACACTTCTATCCGTTTACTCTCTGCCCGATGGACGACGATCGTCTTCTTCGAGATTGAACTTTCATACTCTCGTGACGTCGCTTTTCGCAGTGGGATGAAAGACAATAAATTGAGATTTTGCAACAAAAAAAAATATTTGCATCTGACTGTCGAACAGATTTGGAATTTGTGTGTGGCAAAAAAAAAAACGTAAAATCGGATTTTCTCGACCGCAAAAACAGACTTGTTGTTTAATCCGTTCACCATTATTTTTGTGGTGTTTTTTTCTGTTTGTTCTCAGTTTTATTGCTACCAAACAATTAAATCACAGAATAGTCATTAACTGTTAGATCTTCCTCGCACAATTAGCGTCTTCATCGATCCGTTCTTCATGCCTTTTGGTCCTGATGGCTGTGTCGAGTTGTTTTCCTTGGTGGATTGCCAACTTCTTTCCGCCAATAGTTGCACCATCTCATCAGTAATTTAATTCTTGTAGGTTCGAGCCCGCCCTCATACCCGAGTTCATGCAGCGTCCAATTGGGCAGTAGAGAAATCTACGAATATTGCTCGGTCATTTCCCCAGCCAGGAATTGACTTAAATAATGTCAGGATCTGAACGGTGCACCACCAGTTGTCCGAGGACGCAGAATACAATTTGTAATCTTTGTTTGTTGTTGTTTGTGCAACTTGTTATAGGTTGAGATTGCATAATAAAAAAGCCTGCATGAAGCTCCTTCTACCCGAGTATCGGTCGCTACCTTGTAGAAGGGAGTAATTTCGATATTTTGTCCATCTTAAACTGTTGAAGAAGCACATCATTGGCCAGTGTGCATCGTGGTTCCATTCAGACCAATTTTCGTCCGTTCCGTTCCGTCCGTCCTTTCGTTCGTTCGTCCGTCCTCTGCCTGAACGACCGCTTCGTCCACGGACGGTCCGAATGCCCGGTTCGTCCGGCGCGAAATATTGCTCCAATTGACTGTATGACATTATTTGAAAATGCCGATATTGAAAAATATCAGCGTAACGTACGAACCGGAGCTGACCGACCTCGGTCGAACTGGACGAACATTGGACGAAGTTCGTCCGTATGTAAGCCTTACTGGATATATCCAACTTGGTAACCTTTAAGGATCCGCTGTTGGGTTTCGGCATGTCTCGGATCCAACCGATAATAACGTTTTTCACTTTTGTGACGCGAGAAATGAATATTGCGGCTGGTTGAGCTGGTCTTGGGTCTCTCGATTCGCAGAACCAACTGCACCAACTGCGATCCTGTTCCCAGCGTGCATGGAGGAAGCGAGCTGAGCCCGTTTCCTTCTCCTTAATTGTCAGTTAGCCACTCCCGAGTCTGTCTACCTGTATACCTTGCCAGAAAATACGCATAGAGCATTCTGGCTTAAGCGCTGGCCGTGTGCACTGATCGGCATCTTAGCTATTATTTAGCGTTGTGGTCTGCCTGTATCAAAGATGTGCGGAATTCTGTTTCCGCCGTTTTCCGTTTGGAAAATTTCGTTCAGTTTTCCATCTTCCGGGTTCTGTATGAAAACACTTAATTCCGTTTTCGGGTTGGGAATGTATTTTCTCATTTTCCGTTTGGGAAATTGTGATCAATTTTCATTCCGCACAGCTCTGGTTTGTATTCGTTTGTGATTTCGTGTCATCGGCATTTTCTCAGCTTCCACTGGACCTATTTGCACCAAAATTGGAACCCAATGACCATGAGGCGGCCTAAGTTTGGTTGGTGCGAATAGTTTTAGTTTGAAGGGTAGCATACTGATAGCAATTGTGTCTTGACCGTTGCAGTATTTGTAAAACAGCAAGGTGTAAACAAGTATGATGGTCTGTCACCGGATATTGATGATTCATGCATTGAAATACGCAATTATCCCGTTTTCCATATTTGTTGTACATCCTGTGTAGCGAGAATGGTGTTATTGAATCTTTTCCTTGCATTAGGTATTCCTGTGTCTGTAGTGGTTCAAATAGAATTGGCATATTCGTTTGACATGAGTGCGGAAATGAAATGTTGATCGAAGGTAGATCAACGCATGTTGGACAATTTTCGTTTCGTCAGGCGGACAACATGTGAATTCAAAGAATGGAGAGAGGTACCTCGCCGAGAACCCGTTTCTTTTTTATCACACTTTTATCAGTTCGTGATCCTTGACAAAGTGTCAGTTTTTCGTTGTATCCTTGAATTGTTGAACAGGTGATTACGAGATATATATCTCACTTGGGCATAGGATAGCGCCAAACTTGGGTTTATCATTGCCAGGTAAACGATGGTAATGGCTATCTGCCGTATGGCTAATATCCGCTCGAAAATCCCAGGGTGATTACATGATTAACCGATGTTTAGAGTGCTTGCGATTCTTCAAGGTATTACTAGCTTTTGACGGTGATGCTTTAAGTAAGGATTTTCGTGAAGAGTTTGGAGACAATGCGGCCGGACGATAATCTTACAGTTTGTTCGGCTTCTTGTGAGGATTTTCGTGAAGAGCTTGGAGACAATTCGACCGGTCGATAATCTTTCACTTTGTTTGGCTTTGTGGTTTTGGGAAGGAGAGAAATCTTCACCCGTCTTTCATTATTCCAAAGTTTTCCCGCTCGTAAGGACTTGATATTGTAGTGAAGTTTTCTTGTCCGGTCGTGTCGCAAGTCGAAATCTGAAAATAAGAAATTGGAAGAGAGAAGTGGTAACCAAGCAAGAGAAAAGAACGAGGAGAAATGCAATAAAGAAAGAAGGTTGAACTGTTCTATAGCTCTATCAGTTCTATCTAATCCTTTGTACTACCCTAGAAGGGCTTCGGAGAGATGAGGTTTTCGTCTTTCACGAAAAAACTCGAATTCCAGAAATAACGTTGAAAACAATTGGAACTGTTTTTTTTTGACACGCAATGAATAAGGCAATGCATGAATACTCCTATTATTGTTGCAAATATTCAAAGACGGAAATAGATTTCTTTATGGCATTCATTCATGCAATACGAAATTGAACGGTTCTTGTAAGTGTACGGATGAAATGCTGGAATACCAACAAACAGAACTTGGACGGAATAGAACTGCCAGTGGAGACTCGCTGCCGAACAGTTCTATTCCGTGGCACCACCCAATTCACGTAAAAGGCCTGCTACTTCGTGGGAATAAGAACTCCGCGTGCGGCGAAAAAAGGATCATCGTGCTTATCGCGTCATCGACCAGGCCCGGTCCGACACTGGAAGTGCAATCCCATCAATTTGACACCTTTGATCATTTTCTCCCCAATGGAGAAAACATCCATATTGAGAATGGTGGGAAATTAAAGAATTCAAATCAAAAAGCTCAAAACGTTCAACAGTTCCTCCCTAGAGCAGAATAGAATACGAGGAGAGGAGAAGAGAAGAGAAGTGCGCTCTAGAAAACAATGACTATCGGATTATTTATTACTACTATTCGTCAGTTTTGAAGCAGAATACACACACACACATAAACCGCCACTGTCAAAACCAAATCGTTCTAGTTTTCTATCCAATCTACTTTGTGGGAAGTGTGAGAACAAAAACAGGCTGATTACACTCAAAACTTGCCAAAACAAAATCTACAGGACTATCACGAGAGTGTTAACGATCAATTTCGTGCCTTTTTTCACACCTAACTAGGTGGCTTTGGGCGGAAATAAAAGATCTAGTCAATGGACGGTCATCAATCTCGTTTCATTCGTTCATTGATCGGTTTGTTTGTAGGACTGTGTGACGTGGAAAGATACATAAAGATCAGAGTGGGGTAGATGGACAGTGTCAGGAATGAGGAAAAGCCGTTCTACGATATGGTTCAAGTTTGGACCTTCGTTGACAATAGCTTGGAATTCAATTCATTCGAAAGCCTCCTGAGAAAATCTGAGCAAATGAAACAATATTGTCAATGCTGGAGGATCTTTCAGTAGGAAATGATCATGCGTCCAGTCGGTAGCCCTAAGGCCATATGCAAATGATTATTTATCATCATTGGACGACACAAGGTAGTGAGAAAATGTAAAAATTGGTGATCTTTCAACGTTCATCGACAAATCCCTCTTGTCTCTCACCAAGGTCATCATCAATGAAGAGAATTGAACGGATAGAAGTCCTCCTCTTCCTCTTTTTCTCTCGATGGCGGCGCATGACCCCTTTGTCTCGGACACGACACTAACGCTATACTCTGTATGTTGGTAACACTCTGGGCGCCTACCGTATCATACTGTTAAGCACCGCCTCCAAAGTTCAGCGTTGTATAAATAACACCTCGCGATCCCAACATCATTATCAACGCACACTTTCTTTCTCCCCATCGAAATGACTTCGATTAGGCCGCTTGAGCTCGAGAAGACGCCCTACACCCAGGAGGAACCACTGACTTGCGGTGGCAAAGTGAAGAGATGGTGCAAGAAGTATCTTCTTGAAGGTGAGTATTGTTACATTTTGAACCTTTTGATAGTTGAAAGTCTTTAGGACAACATTTGGACGAGGAACAGGCTGAGAAAATGGAGAACTTGCCCGAAAATCCTACTTTTGGAGATTTGGTCTTCATCAAGTACAGAAAATTCGTCGCTATGCTCATCCCGTTCGTCTTGATTCATGTAAGCCTCGTGTGCTGATCCAGTCTAATACTTAAAAACGATGTTTCAGACAGTCTGGTGGTCAACTGCAATTCGCCACAATCTTTTCCAATTCTACCATGATTACTGGCACATGCCTGTCACGATGGCACTCGGATCGTTTGTCGGTGGAATGACTTCGGAAGGATCCGGAGCTGTTGCCTTCCCAGTCATGACTCTCGCTTTGCACATTAAACCGGAAATTGCCAGAGATTTCTCTCTGATGATTCAGTCGATCGGAATGACATCGGCTCTTGTGTGCGTAATCTTCATGAAAGTGAAATTTGAGCATCGTGCCGTGATCCTGGGTGGCCTCGGAGCAGTTCCCGGCTTCATCGTTGGTGTTCACTGGATTGACCCACTTTTCACAGGACCACAGAAGAAAATGCTCTTTGTCTCTATCTGGACCGCCTTTGCGTTCGCTCTAGGAATTCTCAATGCGCAAAAGAAACGTTCAACTTTCCGCGAGATTCCAGAGTTCTGCGCCTGGAAGGGATGGGTGCTTTTCTTCACCGGTATCGTTGGAGGAGTTTTCGATGCATTCGCCGGATCCGGAATTGATATTTGCATCTTCTCCGTCATCACTCTTCTCTTCCGTGTAACCGAAAAAACCGCCACCCCAACAACTGTGGTGCTCAAGGGAACTATCGCCGTCTTCGGATTCTATTACCGAGCTGTCATGATGGGAGACATTGATCAGATGGCCTGGAGATACTTCGCGGTTTCGGTCCCAGTGTCTGCCGCCACCGGGCCAATTGGATCCTTCTTGGGATCTCACTTGCATAGACAGGTTGTTGCCGGTTTCGTGTATGTCCTCGAGGCCATTGCTCTCGTTGGATTCCTCTGCACCCGCCCTGCTTGGCAGTTGATTGCTGTTGGAGGTATGTTTTCATAGTGAATTTCACCAGAACAATTTCTTCTCTTTCAGGATGCATCATTCTCGGTGGATTCGTGTTCTTCTCCACCCTGTCCAAGGCCGGAGCCATTCTCATGACTCGCATTGAAAAGCGCCAGGCCAAGGAAGCGCAAAAGAATGGAATTTCGTCAACATTCTAATTGCTAATCGTTAAATACTTCACACTATGACGCCAAATCGTTCCGGGTATTGTTTTTTTCATTCCGTAAAGTGGACAGAACTGTTTCATTTTCATTTGTTTTCACTTTCGTTTAGATTAGTCTGTTTTTGAACTCTTCCATATTTTTGTTGATCTCTTGTAAGACAAACGCGCCTCAGCGCACGGTATTTTCACTCATTTTGTATTTTTGTTTAAAATATATACATTATCTTTTAATGCTTTGATGTACATATATCGGTATCCTTATGTGATATCCTGTTCGCAGCGTTACCTCAGTCCCTGCTGGACCGAATCGTTCTCTTCATTTCCGATATCTCGATGATGTCGTACTTGATCTTCTTTGACTCTTCCAGCAGTTCTAAGAGTCGGCTATCGGTGGCAGTCTACCTGCAGTTGAGTGTACGCCCTCTGATTTAGCTTCTTCTTGTTTTTTTTTGACGGATGATCTTATTCCGTCCAGTAAGTCAGATGCCCGATACTCCGATATTAGATAGATTTTTCGGACTCTTGAATCTGCCGTAAGAAGATCTTCTATGTCTGCCTAAAATCTGTAAAGAGCTCCAAATCATGCACAAAAGCTGCCATCGCCTCTTAGATCTGCGCAGAATGTATAAGAATGACTGATGCAGTTGTTTGTAGCGGTATTGCCTGTTTTTCTTCGACGGTCTTCTAGTCGTGTCCGGGAAGAAGTATTCTACACTTTTTATGGTCTGCGGATTTGCCCGAGGGGCTGATGTGGTTCGTGGTAACGGTGTTTCCAACGTCACACATGTAACCCAACTTCCCCAAAACTTCCGATCACGTATTTATCATCCTCAAGCTGTTCAGCAAAGGTGACAGTCACGCAGAGGTGAAGGGAAAGTTCGAGGTTCTCTTTTTGTATAACTAAAGGCCGTGAGATCTTCCTCTTTGTTCCGTCTAAAATGTTCCAGCGTTGTAATAACACCTGTACCTCATACACTGATCAATTTTCTTATCAAAAAATCGTGTTATATGTATGCATTCGCAGAGGGAGGACTATCTTTTTGAACTTGGACCAGTTCATGATTGAACGCCTCACAATGATCCTGGCGTTGTACGGAGAAGCATAAGTTTCAGACCATTAGTGTTCATTGATAAATACTGTAATCCTGAACTCTACACTCCAAGTGGTATTATGGATTCATGACGTATCGACTCGTTGCTGCAAGTTGTGCGCCAGCAAATGGAAAAATTGCATGAAATGTTTTCCTCTCTCGCCGCCAGGAGCTCGCTGTCTAGCTACATCACGAATACATAATAACATGGTTTCTAGGAGTCGCTGGGTCGTGAAGACAGCTAAATATCTTCTCGAACAATGTGAGGAGCATCTCTAATGACTCTCACGAGTGTCTGGTGGTGTGTTTACGCAATTTAATCGTATTGGACGATATCATTTGAGCTTGATCGACTCAAGTGAGACTTATATCGGTAACGTTGACAACTGTCAGTACTGTTGATAACTTCGTTACTTTCTTATTTATTTGATCCGTCCTTTGATCACGTGGCGTGAAGAAAGCGGATCACAGCCTTCGGGTCCTTGGCCATTGACGACTAATATGTTTTAAATTGCTTTCCATGGTTAGGCAGCGCAATGAAAAGGGGGCGGAGCGTGCATATTCTTCTACCCATTTTGGTTTTGGATCATTCTGGGTCTGTTACGCCAATACTACATACATAATACAGTGCGTTTCACATTTATACGGTCACCCTTATTTTTGAGTTCCACGTGGCAATCGATGAAAATTCGTACCCGGCGACTTAAAAATCGGATTCAGGGCATCAATTTACATACCCAAAATAATTTTTACAATGATATCTAAAAAACTGCCCGAACTAGGGCACTCTGACTGAAAAACGGTCATTTGCAAGCGTTTCACATTTATACGGTCACCTCAATAAAAACCGAAATTTTTATTTCTATTCGAGACCAATCGGCTCTAAATGAGTTATTCGTCTTTAAATTAAGAGTATGACACACTTTATCTTCGTTTTCTTTTCTTTATTCATTTGTGTACGATGCCACGATGTATTTTGCTATCGGATGCCAAAAAGCTTCAATTCGGGCTTTTAAAACTGCGGGATGGTCGAATCGAAAGGTTTCCTGTCATATGAATTGTTCCAGAGACTGTGTGAATTGTTTTTTCTTGAATCCTAACGGAACCAAACCCTCCAAGAAGACTGGTTAGAAGCCGAAGTTAGATACTTGATCCCAATGTGCAATCTTGAGATCCGAATCCAACTCGATGAAGTCGTGCAACGATCTCAAAAAAGGAAATGAATTTGAATGTGAGCAAGTCGACTGTTCAAAGAGCTCTCAAGAAATATAAAAACCTTGTTCGTCAAGTTATGCGCCCTGCTCCAAATCTCACCGACAATCACAAGTAGCGCCGCCTCAACTTCGCCCTCTCGAACATGTCTACTGATTGGAATAAAGTACTTTTAATCAATATTATTAATCGGTAACCACTTATTTTTGTCAGATTACCTTCTCGGATGAGTAAAAATTCAACATCGACGGCCCTGATGGCTACAAGTCATACTGACATGACCTTTTCCAAAAAGGAACTTTGGTGGTTGATCTTGTATGGTCTGGGGAGCTTTCTCGTCCGCCGGTTTCCTCGATCTGACGTTTGTAACTTGTTGGATGAACACTTCGGACTATCAAGAAGTCCTGCAGGACCATCTTCTTCCATTCCGCCGTCGTTTCAGTCGTCGTCAGTTCATTTTCCAGCAGGATAATGCGGCTATTCACGTCAGTAGCTCGACTATAGATTGGTTTAGGGCAAAGAACGTCGACATTTTGCTTTGGCCAGCATGTTCGCACGAATTGAACCCTATGGATAATGTCTGGGGAGAATTATAGAACAGTTGGGGACCTAAATACGGCTATTCTCGACAGGTAAAAGCTTCCTCCACGAATTCAAGAAAAAGGACACCCAGTACCTTCCAAATCTTATCTAATCTATGCCAAATGGTATTTATGATGTTATGATGCTGCCACCAAATATTAAATTGTTTTTGTTTTTGCATTTTTGTGGCTTTTATTGGGGTGACCGTATAAATGTGAAACGCTTGCAAATGACCGTTTTTCAGTCAAAGTGCCCTAGTTCGGACATTTATTCAGATATCACCGTAAAATTTGTTTTGGGCATGTAATTTGATGCCCTGAATCCGATTTTTAAGTCTCCGGGTACGAATTTTCATCGATTGCCACTTGGTACTCAAAAATAAGGGTGACCGTATAAATGTGAAACGCACTGTAGCTGATATTACAACTTGTTCATATGTAATCGACCCTAAGGAATCGATTGGTGATATCAGAATTTGCTTAAAACCCCTAATTTTGGCTGAAAATTTCAGAAAACTGAAATGGAAGTCAAAAATTTGAGATTTTCGGGTCCTTCTAGGGGGGTACACGGTACTTTTTATTTTTGATTCCGATAGTTTTTGACATGCTGAATCCATTTTTAAAATAAAAATCGACTTTTTACTTTGCCATTTTTTGGTACAGCCCGTCAAACTTCAACAAAAATTTTAGCTAAATTTTCAGATATACATATTTTTATTGATGGAATTCATAAAACTAATGTCAGAGATTCCACAACAAAAATTTCAGAGCCCTACAACCACTTTAAACTACTTTTTATAGCCCTTGAATAGGCAACGGTCATCCACTTTTTGGGTTGCGTTTTTCGGGTTGATGTAGGTCGTACACGCATGTTTTTATTTTGGAATCGGATTCTCCGTGAAAAATTACATCGATTAAAGAAATAAAAACCAAACTTTTACTTTGCCATTTTTTGATACAGATGTTCAAATTTGAGAATTTCAGTGAAAAAGTGCCGAAATTTCTATTGCGGCTGCTATTTCACACACACAGTGGTGTTCCGTGGGCCGCTATGAGATGTGGGCAGTGGCACCCGGCCTCCTTCGTTGTCGGCATGTCGCAGTGGTAAAGCGCTTGTTTTTGAAGTTTTGTCGCCGTGGTTTGATTTTTTTCACAACTTTTTTGCGTTTTCTGGCCTGCTCCTAGTTTTTGCTGACTGGTTATCGCATATTTAAGTTATTTAAAGTAAAAAAATACAAGAATAGTCGGGAAATTGATAAAAGCCATACTTTTGTTGCGTATTTAGCAAATAAAATGAATTTCTGCCAATTTCTTTGTGTGAATTAAAATTCTGCGACAATTTTCCATTAATTCTTTACGAAGTACAAACTTTTTCGAACATTAATTTCCCCGTTTAACCAATCAGCGCATTGCGATTTGGTCCCGCCCCCCTCACTGGGTAGAAATTCAGTACAAATTGGAGAGGCATAAAAAGGACTGTAACTCGAAAACGAATGAATATTTTGAGCTGAAATTTTCAAAACGTACTTCGATTAAATAGTTGAACATATTTATATCGAAAATAGTGAGCAAAAAACCGTTTGAAAATTATGTTGTGGTGCCTATCCATGATATAACGATATTTCTTTCTTTAGAAAGTGGCTCCATCTCATTCGTGGTTTTCCAACAGATCGCTTCTCGCATATGGGATACCATTCTTGCATTAGCCTCGTCCACCCGCAATCATTTTTCGCATTATGTGTCCGGCTCATCCAAGCTTAATTTTATTGATGACGAGTAGGGGATCACGGACATTTGAATTTGCTCGGCGCTGTTCCGTTGCTCAAAGAGCGAAATTGTTGTTCAACCTTTGTCAAAATGAAGACTCTCGAGTGTTGGCGGCTCTAACGTAAATTTCGAATGCATATCTGGAAACGTGGATGACGAGGAGTGCGCAACTTACGGATTTTTCGCCTTTTCGTGCTCTTGTGCAGCTTTTCACCATTGTATTTGCCCGGGATGTATTCGTTCACTAAAAATTCCCTACAACAACAAGATCCGTTCTTCAAGTACGGAAGGTACTGCGGATCACGGTGTTCTGCTTCATCGGACGACTGATGGTGCACCGTTCTCAGCCTGAAATTATTTAATTCAGATTTCTCTACTACCCAATTAAAGGCTGGGTGAACCTGGGGGTAAGGGTAGACTCGAACCTGTAGCCTCTCGAACGGCAGCAGCCACTCATCCAATAACTTTTTAGTACAATTCCTATCGGCGATCTGAAAAATACATACATGTTGAGCTCGGAATACTGATTGTGAAGAATACGGAGAAGTTGGCGGGAAATGTAGATACATATAAAAAGTAAGAAAAAAACGAAACGAAAAATAATTTTTAATTGTAACAAAAAAAGTCAATAACGCAACTGTAGTAGCCACCTAGTTGCCCAGCTAAGCTCCTACAGGTTAAACACAGTTTCCGCTTATTTTTCGGGGTGTACTAGTTTTCAGAACTGTGCGGTATAGAACTGCTACATAATAAAACTCTATCAGCGCTCCCCCGCACACGAGATCTATACCGCGAGTAATGTTGATGAAAAAGTCATCATAGTCGTCTTGGTCAGTATAGAAATCGAGACGCACAAATTGAAAGAATAAAAGCTAGTTTATGTGAGTTAAAAAAAATCCACCGTCCAAAATAAGTACAATAAAACAAAACCACTCAAAATTTGAATGATGCCGACTGTTGGGTATGTCCATCAAATACAAAAGTGTTATCGATAGGAACATATTGATTTGTGGAAAGTTTGATAACCTCTTGTGCGGCAATTCCGCCGATATAAGAAGAGATGACGTGTAGCTCTGCAGCGCCGAATCGGCACATTTCGGCGATTGCCGAGTCTGATACTTTTTGAAGAACTTGATCAAATGCGTCGGTGTCCTGCTGTAAAAGTGGAATAATAAGAAGCGAAATATACAAAACGTATAGAAACTAACCTGCACTGTTTCCGTTTCCCGAACAAGACTCTCGATTCTAACTTTCAAATCTCGCGCGTCAATTGAAACCGGAACCCCATTAGTTCCCGGAAATCGGCCTTTCTCTTTCCGGAACCGTTCAACCGCCCGAAGGAGTAGAACCCATGTAGCGCTTCCCACGCTCCCGCTCGTACTGCCATCTTCAAACTGCTCTCGAATCGTTTTCACAACATTTGGCAGCTCACTCGCGTAATCCAGGCACGAACCGCGTTGCACCAGAATTTTATCCGCGTTTTTACAAAAACGGTAAACAATTTCATCCGAGATTATGCCGTCAACTCCTCGCTTCTTTTCAATCGCCTTCGCCAGCTGCACCACTTCTTTGGCATCAACAAGCGCTTTTTCATGAAATATGGTGGTTAAACGGGTGTATCGATTGGTGTCCGAAGCCATGTCTGGTAAAGTTCCTCGAAGTGGTAGCAGGCCGTTGTTTGCTTCTGCAAATTGGCGAAGGGCTTCGCAGATTATCCAGAATGGTTTGGTGGACGTGGAGCATAGATTATCGGTGAGAATTGATTTTAGGGAATTTCCAATCTGTAACAAAAAAAATACGCTATCCGTTATTTAAACAGTTTAAAAAAAGTGTAAAACTAAAAGAAAATAATAAATAATTAACCGTAGTTCTTTGAAATGCGCGATTGACAGCTGCACGAGCCTCGTCAAAATTCTCAGAGTCTTTACTGCCAGATTCCTCAGAACTTCTGCGAAAATCTTTCAAAATTTGTTGAATTCTCTGTCGATCCTTGTAATTTTCTGGAAAAGCGACTAGATCGTTTCGCTCCTTCCGGTAAACTTCTAGAGCTTTGAAATATAGCAATAAATATGGTGTATGACGCAATTCATCGACACTGATCTCGTTCAGATCAACTTCTTTGACCAGTTGAGAAAGCTTTTCAAACGGAACATCGAGTCTAAAAGTAAGAAGTAAATTTTAAATGTTGAATGAGTATAGAAAAACCTTAGATCTGGATTTGAATTATCCTCGTGTGTATTTAGAATCGTGTGCTCATTTATGCAAATCTTGACTGATCCGAGCAGTCCGTAAGTCCTAAGAATTGAAATTTATGTTGTGTTATATATTTTTGTGCGTCGATTCCACGTGGAATCGTGGTTCCATTACGGCACGGCCAACCAACGAAGCCTAGCATAGGAAATTGTCGTACGCAGCGATATCGGCCGTAAATACCATGATTTCTAACGACTTTTAGCTAGACTTGATTTCTCAGGGAATTTTTGGCTAGTTAGCCGTCGATTTCGGGGTGTATGTCACAAGCATATGAAAAGTGCACGAAGTGCGCCGGCCATTAGCTATTCGCCGGTTTCGATGTCTACCTTACGTTTACATTTACTGATCGCCAATTAGGCTCTGGCTGATCGCCGACAATGGCTATTAGCCATATTCGATTTTCACGGTTTTTTCATTATTTCGTAATTTTTCTCAAAAACCAAGTCATAAACCGTGTAAAATTATATTATCAAAAAATAGAGAATTCTCTGGAGAACGATTCGGGAAAGTTACAGAAAATTGTAAGAAGTCATTTTCGAGAAAAACGTGTTTTTATAACTTTTCTTGAAAACCAAGTCATAAACCGTGTAAAACTGTATTATGAAAAGATAAAGAATCATCTAGAGAACGTTGTGACAAAGTTTCAGAAAATTCTAAGAAGTAGTTTTCGAGAAAAACAAGTTTTTGTCTCAATTTTTCAATATTTTGCCATTTTTCTCGAAAACAAAGTCATAAATCGTGTATAATTTTCATATCAAAAGATAGATAATTTTCTGAAGAACGTTTTGGGAAAGTTGCAGAAAATTCTAAGAAGTCCATTTTGAGAAAAACGTGTTTTTGACTAAATTTTACACTTTTTTCCACATTTTGTAATTTTTCTCAAAAACAAAGTCATAAACCGTGTTAAATTATATTATCAGAAGATAGAAAATTCTCTGAAGAACGTTTTGGGAAAGTTACAGCAAATTCTAAGAAGTCATTTTCGAGAAAACATGTTTTGTCTCAGTTTTTCAATACTTTGCATGCAATTTTCTCAAAAACCAGGTCATAAACAGTGTATAATTTTATTATCAAAAAATATAGAAATCTCTGGAGAACGTTTTGGCAAAGTTTCAGCAAATTCTAAGAAGTCATTTTTGAGAAAAACGTGTTTTTGACTAAATTTTATACCTTTTTCCATATTTCGTAATTTTTCTCAAAAACCAAGTCATAAACCTTGTGAATTTATATTATCAAAATATAGTGAATTTTCTGGAAAACGTTCTGGCAAAGTTTCAGCAAATTGTAAGAAGTCATTTTCTAGAAAACATGTTTCTGCCTCAATTATTCATTATTTCGTAAGTTTTCTCAAAAACCAGGTCATAAACAGTGTATAATTTTATTATCAAAAGGTAGAGCATTCTCCGGAGAACGTTTTGGCAAAGTTTCAGCAAATTCTAAGAAGTCATTTTCGAGAAAAACGTGTTTTTCACTAAATGTTATACCTTTTTCCATACTTTGTTACTTTTCTCGAAAATGAAATCATAAACTGCGATAGTTTTATTATCATATGATAGAGAATTTTCTGGAGAACGTTGTGGCAAAGTTTCAGCAAATTCCAAGAACTATTTCTCAAGAAAATTGTTTATAAAGTTGATTCGATTCGTAGCGTAGCGACCAGTGGAATCCAAATTTGAGCTCTGTTGTCGAATAAACTGAAATGATTCTGTATTTCTTGTAAAAAAATAATAAAAAAACGCAATAAAGAAAAACTGAGATGAAGATAAAATACAATATAAAATAGCTGCGTTGGCCATGCCGTCCAATGGATACCTTCACAAACTCACTTCACGCAAACCAAAGGAATTCCAATGTTATACAAAGCTTTTGAGAACGTCATATCAACTTCTTCGGTTTGATTGGCGGAAACCACGACCGTAAACTTTGAAATAGTGGTTAGATCTTCGTTAGTCAATAGATTCGGCGGTTGACAAGAAATTGAGCCGTGAACCGAAGGATTGAGCTCTAACAACTTGTCTAGCACAACTTCGGCACGGGGTTTACCAATATCGTCGACATGTAGAAAAAAGTTTTGTCCAATGTCAGATGGCTCTACAGTCGTTCCGTCAATAATACAAAATGCGTGGACACCAGCCAGAACAAGGGACTTTAGAATTTCAGTTCCTGAAAAAACAATTTTATTATTTATGCACATAACTCGTCTCCAAAACCAAACTAACCAAGCGAATCACATCCGAGTACACAAACTGAAGCCGAACCAATTGACGCCTGTCCTTCTTCACCCCACAAACGCACCTGGCGGTCGTAACGGATTCCCGAGTCTATAGATGGTGGCATACTGGCTTAAATAAAATATTAGAGGCCGGAAAGCGTAGGTGGTAGAAATATAGAGGCGAGTAACCAATAATCAAAATTTACAATATTAAAAAATCAATAAAATTAATAAAACAATTTTTATCGAAATATGTATGCAAAGTGCAGTAGAGCGCGCTTGTAAAATATGGCAAGGAAATTGAGAGAAACATTTACACATGAACATTAAAATTAAAAATACAACGATTCTAATTGTAAATCTAATAAGATTCACGGTAAAAGCTCACTTCTCATCACTGTGAAGCGATTTACGAACCCATTTCAGGTTGGTAAATGAATCTGGCCGTAAATACGTCAACTCTTCCTTCTTGTTCCGCATACAGGCGGTCCGACCCAATACAAATAACAGATCGCTCATCCTAAAATTTGATTGCATTAGCAAAAAAAAATACCAGGACAGGGAATTTCAGGCAGATAATGCGCAACAAGGCGGCTAATTGCCGAAAAAAAAAAATGAACGGCAGCCAGTGGGCGGCTAATGAGCAGCTAAGGGGCAGCTAGTGAGCGGCATATGGTCAGAAAAAGGACGGCAGCTAGGGGCAGATAGTGGGCAGCTACTTGGCAGCTAATGGGCAGCTAGTAGGCAGTCAATAGGCAGCTAGTGGGCAGCTAGGGGACAGCTACTGGGTGGCCAAGAGCAGCTAATGGGCAGCTAGTGGGCAGCCAGTGGACAGCTAGTGAGCAGCTAGGGGCAGCTAGTAAGCAGATAGTGGGCAGCTAATAAACAGCTAGTGGGCAGACAATGGGCAACTAGGGGCAGATAGTGGGCCGCTAATGAGAAGCTAGGGGCAGCTAGGAGGCAGCTAGTGGGCGGCTAGTGGGCGGCTAATGCGCAACTAGCAGGCAGCTAATAGACGGCTAGTGGGCAGCTAATCGGCAGATATTGAGCATCTAGTGGGCAGCTAATGAGTAGCTGGGGGCAGATAAAGGGCAGCTAGTGGGCAGCTAGGGGCAGCTAGGAGGCAGCTAGTGAACAGTTAGTGGACAGCAAGTGGGCAGTTAGTGGGCAGATAGTGAGCAGCTAATGGGCAGCTATTGGGAAGCCAATGGGCAGATAGTGGGCAGCTAAGGGGCAGCTAATGGGCAGTCACTGGGCAGCTAATGAATATCTAGTGGGCAGTCAAAGGGAAGCCAATGGGCAGCTGATGGGCAGCTTATGGGCGGCTAATGAGCAGCTGGGGGCAGCTAGTGGGTAGATGAAGGGCAGCTAGTGGGCAGCTGATGGGCAGCTAATGGGCAGCCGATGGCAGATAGTGGACAGCTAATGAGCAGCTATTAGGCAGCTAATGGGCAGCTTATGGGCAGTCACTGGGCAGCTAATGAGCAGCTGGGGGCAGCTAGTGGGCAGATGAAGGGCAGCTGATGGGCAACTAGTGGGCAGCAAAGGACAACTAGTGGGCAGCTAATGAGCAACTAATCCGCAGCTAGTGAGCAGTCAATGGGCAGCTAAGGGGCAGTCGCTGGGCAGTTAATAGGCAGTGAATTTACATCTAATGAGCAGCTAGTGAACAGCTAATAAGCAGCTAATAGTCAATTCGCCGAAAATTCCCCAGGTGAAAGTACCTGTTCAAAAATTTCAAAGCCATTGGATCAACTTCATCCTCTCTGAGCAATGGGACAATTGAACGTTCAGCTCGGCGGCATACTGCCCTAGAATACTGTAAATGGGCGGATGTGAGACCACCGCCGGAAAGAATAAACTGGCGGATCGGGGGAAGGTCGTCTCCGTATCTGTCAATTTCTCCGTTAATCCACTCCACCATTTTGATGTCAAATTCGGTTTTCTCTGGAAATCTCATAACTCGGTTTCGGCACACAGAAAATGACTAACTCTTTTTCCGTTCCGAAGAATTATTTGCCGGCGTAGCAACATGAGCGCCCACGTCTTGTAAACAACACTGAAGACGTGTCAATGTTTCAACAACGTCTGGCATTGTTCCGTCTTTGTCTGCAGACTCTCTGCAGACACCGAGATAGGAGGAAAGTTCGTCAGTGGCTCCCAGGGATTGAAATGTCATGTCATCCTTCCAGCGGCGCTCGTTGTTATATAATGAAGACTGTCCAGAGTCACCCGTGCCTCTGCCTTAGAAAAATTGGAAAAAGTATGATTTAGCAGCTATTTCGCAGTGTACCTTGTTTGAATCCTCTCCCGGCATCAACAGAAGTTAGGGAAAATTGTCGAATGAATAAGAGTTTGTTTTCCGAAGATCTTGCAACTCGTAGTACGGATTGGCATACTTTGAACATTCTTATAACGTCAATATGAGTATTTTCAATGTTATTAATTAGCGCAGAATTAATCGAGAAGCGACACGTCCAAAAGCTGGACACCCCTGTCTGGCATAATCACCATTCTCAACAGTAGTGTCTAATACTCGGGTAGAAGTGGGTTCAAGTACAATATCAACTCAATAAAAGTTGCTCAAGCCACTACAAAAACAAAAAAACGTGTGGCAATTACGTGTGCCCGTGTCACATCTCGATTTAGTTCACAATACGTTTTCACGACGGGGCGACACTTTGCGGCTAAATCTGTCGGGGTACAATCGACGCGAATTCTCTTTTTCCTCCGCTGTTCTGGCAACTTTTAGAACTTTATTTCCTTTCAAAAAACCTCACCTCGCCGATGTCAAATTTTTCGATGATATCCACTGCTTTCTGACATGGAAACGGCTTCTTTGACAACTTCTACCCTATTCTCGTATTTTTCACTTCGATTTTACTGTTTCACAAAGTATTTTTCTAATAGTTTCGTTCTTTTATCAAAACTTGGCATTTGGTGCCGATTTGAATAGAATCAGCAATTATATGGCGGGTTGTAAGCGTATATTAGTTTTTTCCCCCGAATCCACATCGACGACTAGAATAACTTTCCCATGAAGATCGTCCAAAGTTCGCAACTCTTCGCTCTCGCCGATCGGAACTTGGTCACACTCTCTGATCCTGAACCTCAAAAATACAAAATTGACACCTTGCCAGAAAACAATATCGCGTCGATAGTAAATTACAGATTCTGAATTTACCACAGTGTCACTCCGTCGTAAATACGTAATATTTAGGATTCTAAATAAAACCTAAAAACAAAAATCGTCCATTGTTTCTTAATCACAAATAAAATATGCAGATTTGCTGATTTCATTCACAGCATCTCTTTTACAGTTTTGGCAATCTCTAGAATTAATAAATAGTCTTTATTCATTGTTTCACAAAAGATAATTTAAAAATTGTTAAAAGGGAAAAGGCAATCGAATTTTATGGTTTAAAATATGTGATTACCAGCCATTTTCATGAAGTAAATGCCTTCAGGATAAAAAAAAATAAAATAAAAATTGGAGATCCAGAGATTCGTAATTCGTACTAATTGAGGTATCCACGGCACGCCTTTGCACCGCATAAACAATCAATTTTATCATCTTCGATAGGGAACTTGTAGTCATATGTAATCTCCTCGCCTTTATTGATAATAGATCGACTGTATATCACAATTCTTTTATCCCCTTCGATTGTCAGCACCTGAATAACACGGCGTGTTCGGGACTACGTTTCAGAAAACTTTTTTTAGATCAAATTTTTGAGCGCCAATTCTCGCGTCTCTGTGTCTCCGTTTTCGCACACTTTTTGTTCGACTTGGCAGAATGCCACTGTCGAGACACAGACACATGCGAAAAGGCGCGAATTCCTTTACGTAGGGTCTAGCACACCGTGAATAAGGATAAACCATAAGATTGTGACAAGTTGTTTCGAAGTCTCCTAACAGTAGTAGTCCCTCCCCCTCTTACAGTTAAGCGTGAAAGTTAGTTACAATATTTATTTATTTATTTGTATACGCCCATTGCGGTACGTGAAAAGTAAATAATGAAAAGTAAATAAGTAAATAGCAATCTTGCCTAATTTTTTATTTGACTTTTATTATTTCCCTGTTTCAAAAAAGGTGTAAAAGCTAAGTCTTAGCAGGAACAACCAGTCTGCCATTCTATTTTTTTTTAGTAAGTACAGTAAACCCACCTTTGCATAACAGTTGGGTTGGCACGAATGATTTATGAACCGCGCAAAGTTGCCTCGCTTCGTCGCGTCAATCACAGAGTGCTCATCTATTCTGAACAAGTACGAGCTTCCGATTCCACGTCGTTCGTACGCCTTTTCGCGTTCGTCGGCGACCAGTGATCGAATCTAAAAATTGGATTATTTTGTGAACCATAATTTAATGTCGGTATTGCTCCCATACCTTTTGTCCGATATACTCTACTATCATTTCGTCTTGAGCAATGGTTTCCATCGCATAAAGGCCCCAACCGTGGATTCGTGAACGTGCAAACTTTATCATCTTCTTCCGGAACTGAAAACGATGAGATTTCTCAGGGAACGTTTGGCGCCTATATAGCCATTAGCCTTTGAAAATTAATATTTGAGCACCGAATATGGCAGATAACTATTACTGGCGCATAGTTGGCACCAAAGTTAGATCAACAAAAAATCTCACCTTCAACTGATTAATCTTGAAGAAATCGTTGCTGGTGTCACCAAGCGATGACATCAGGCGCCTTTGCAGTAAACGCATATCCTTGTTCGCCAACTGGTGGTGTCTCATCACAGTCTCGTCCCGTTCGCTAAACATTGCCTTCGGTGCGCTCGTGTCGTGCTCCGGCCGACGAACAAGACTGCGTTTCTGCTTCATCGTCAACTTTTTGTAGGGGCGTGCCCGCGCACAGCCTTCCTCGACGGGAATTACGCCGTCTAGCTCCGGGTCTTCGTAGAATGCATCCAAAATACCTTTTCGCGATCTCACGGGTTGAATCTATCAAGGAAATGAGTATTGTCTCTTTTGTTAGTTTTTGTTGTCTGTTGACACACGGTGTCTGCGGAATCATATGGCCAGCCATAATTCCTTTCAAGCCATTTTTTGCTGAACTTTTCTGTTCGTTCATTTCAAAAAAAATTCGAAATTATGCTTGGCACGACAACTCCGGAAACACGGTACGGGAAATATCGATAGAACCTCATCAGAGCTAGGATACATTAAACAGGAAAACGGCATTTTCCAGACAATGGGGTTTTCTGCTTCTCTGCGGATAAAATTTATAAATTTCCAAATTTCGTTTTCCTGTCGTTTTCCAATTTCATGGATCGGCTTTAGATTTGGACTGTAATGGAGCAATTCGGTGCACGAAAAAAAACGCCATGCTGTATGTTTTAACCCGTTTCCGAGTTGCGGGAAAGCTTTTTAAAAAACGTACCGTAATCAGAGGTTTTTTTTTAAATATAAGCCACAACCGTTCGGATCAAGACCTGGTGTTGGAAAAATGAAATTCGCCATTAAAAGTTGGCGAAATTATCGAATTTCCTTCTAAACATTTTCGAAGGAAATTCGATAATGTCGTCAATTTTAAAATAAAGGCGCATTAAATGTTTCAATTCCAGGTCTCGACACGAAAGGTTGATTTTCTAGTTAACAAAACGACAGGATACGGTACGTTTTTGAAAACAAAGTTCTTTTCTGTGACAGAATACCGTATACTGCCTGTTCCTGAATTTAGGTGGACTTATCGATATTTCCCATGTCTAGGCGAACAATGTTTTACCTTCAATACAGGCTCGTCTGCTTTCAAAATCTCCTTGAACGTTAAAACTCTCTTCCATGGTAAATCACTTGCGGAACCAGCCGCGTCTTGCATTTCACAGAGAACTTGTCTCAGGTAGTACTGGTCCTCCAAGTCCGGCAGTTCATCGAAACTGTCAATGATTTTCCGTTTTTCGTCCAAACTTCTTTTCTCGAACGTCCTACTCGGTCGAACAACAGGTTCGGGTTTATATTCCTTTTCAGGAAATGTTTGATAACGATCCCATGCTCGTTGTAACGCTGAAATTTTTGGTTTCTTCGGCAATGACCGATGTTTCTTGGCAACTATCGGGTCGACCATAATTAATGGTCCCGTAGAATCAATTTGCAGTTCGGATGATGCTTCGGGAATTGGTGGAACGTTACTGTATGACGTGCCCGCACGTTTATCAAATAATTGAATAAGAGTATTGGTTGGTTGTTTGTAGTAACAGTGTTCACTGGTGTAAGGATGATATTCCTGTCTACATATTGTATTTCCTCCCTCCAACGTCTCCAAATCATCCAACTCATTCCACGTGACAAATTTATACGGTAAAATTGCATCTGATTTCTGGCTCGATGAAGAATTCTCCCCAAAGCTTAAGAGTGTATAAGATTGCTCCTGTGGTTTCTCAACGTTTTGCTCTTCATTCGGCACCTTCTTAGGCTCTGGTTCTATCATTACAGGGGAAACACTTCTACTCGATTCACTACTGGATTTAATAGTTACATTCTTCCGCTTTCGAGTATTCTCCTCAATTTCCGATTCGCTTTCTTCCATTTTTTCGTCAACGGTTTCCGTTTCGGGACTGCTTTGTATACTCGTCGAGCTGAACGAATCATTCCTATGTCGTCTCTCCGAGGTTGACGAATCGTCCTTCACGATTGGTTCGGTATCCGAATCTTCTGATTGTGAGGAGGGAGAGCATTCAGATTTTCGAGAAGGTGAAGATGAAGAAGAAGAAGCCGACGATTGTGATGATTTGAGAGAACGTCGTTGGTAGGATTCCACAGAAGAAGCTCTTGATGAATCGGATGATTTTGGTGATATCGGATGAACCCTTTGTTTTGTATTTTTGGGTATCGGCTTTTGTTTCTGAAATTTAAAAAAAAAATTGTGTTTATCTCGTAAATTCACTAACTCGACAAAAGGAAAAATTTGGCCGAGACGCATTGTCGAATGGTCGATTATTGTAGAATGTCTGAAATAGAAAAATAAGTACATCAACAAAATTGGATCTCGGACGTTTCAAAAAATTTTTCTGCATTTTGTCGTCGCGGTGTTCGCACACAATTATTTTCTAAAGCTTTTTAAGGAAAATTCCATACAAAGCTTCGTCACACTTCCGAAACGTCCGATAGCCACAAAATTACCATAAAGTCCGCTATGCACTTTGGTTTTTCCGACATTTCCTTCGTCTTCTCCTCGCGCTCTTTCCGCCTTCTCTCCTCATCCGCCGCCGCACGATTTTGAATCTCCTCATCCAGCTGCGAAAGGCATTGTCGCAGTACTTGTTGCCGGATATCATCCGCAATTTTCACCTGCATTTCTTCAATCAGTTTATGTCGACACCTCCGAACAATCGTAAACTGCGCGGCGTTGACCTTTGCGATCACTTGCTGCCGATGTTCATCTTTCAACTCGGTGAAATCCACCATTGTCGCATCACTTTCACTGGAAACCTCCACATCCATGTCTTCCAAAGAGTGCTGGTCATCCAAAACTACAGGATCGTTTTTCGAAGTAGTAGGTACAGCCGCCTCAACGACAACCGATTTCTGCACACCAAACAGTCCACTAACACGCTGTTGAAGCGACGGGAGTCGGTGTTCAGGAGAATCGTTTGGCCGCGCCGATAACGAAGGTATGACAAGTGCCGGTTGTGGAAGATCTCTCAGTATCGGTTCCCGGTATCCAAGTTGAAACGGTAATGTTATGCTGGGTGCGGTCGGTGCTGGATTTGAAGGATAAGGCGAAGCGACGACGGGTTTGAAAGACGAAATGAATCCAGGTGGCGGTTGGCTGATATCGCAAGGCGGAGGAGGGGGCGGAGGTGGTGGTGGTGGTGGTGCAGTTTGCGGATAATATGACATTGGCATTGTGAAAGGACCTGGTTGGGAAATATAGTGCGGTTGGTTTTGTGACCGATGCACTTGACTAGTAATGGTTGGCACAGGAGGTTGCAGAGGAGTCCTATCAGCTACAGTACGCTTCCGGCGCGATGAAAATTCTGTTCTCGAACTTTTGCCTCTTCTGTTTTTTCGATAACCATCGTCAGATTCATCAGACTCGGATTCCCAGCCAAACTTTCGCTCGCTGATTCTCCTGGTCGGTGAGGCGTTTCTTCTCTAAAACTTTGTTATCACATGGTATGAAAAAAAGCGAATATGTGCCATTAATGAGCTCTCTCGTTTACAGTAAGCGGTTGCGCGAAAAGGCTGCTTTATGGCTATTAGACTCTGAAAATCACAGTTGCGCTGGCAACTAGCCGACGCGCAGCTGTCACCTAGTCAGTGCCGATTCAGCGAAAATTCGGCGCGCAAGCGGGAGTTAGCCATTGAAAATGGCTATTGGCCGTCAAATTCCTAGAACTTTGGCTATCTTCGCAAGTTTGGCGATGACCGGCACAAGTTTGGCACTTATGTGGCGCAGGTTAAGCGAAATTCGGCGCGCAAACGGGTGTTAGTCGGCTCATTCTCAAAAAAAAGGCTATTAGCCGTTTAAAAAACATGCAATAATGGCACCTAGATGGCACCGAATATAATCCGCGCAACTTTGGCGCATATGTCGCATTTGATTGGCGGGAATCGGCGATCGGCGCTAGATAGCAGCTGAACAAAATAACATAAAACCCGCGCGTAGTTGGCACCTATTCGGCGCGCTTTCCAAATGGATTACGACATAAATTTTAAAAAATGTGCAAAAAATAAAAATAAACCAAATTTTCCGCGTAACCGTCCTACTGTAACCCTACCAATATATTCAAATTTCCTCAATCAATAAAAAAAAATCTTTACCAATTTACCGATTTCATCACCAGAATCATCGGGATATGCGATTGAGGTGGACGAGGAAGAGGACAAAGACGAGTTCTGATCCGACAAGTATTCATCCCGTTCCTGTCCGCGAATCACTGCAGTCCGTTTTCGAATATGAACCTGCTCAAACTTTTTCTTGCCCGCCTGATACTCGATGCTCCGTTTTTCAAGTGTCGTCTTTAACACCTTGACTACCGTATCTTTGCGGGATCTCTCTTGTGAGGAACGACTGCGAAGGGGGTCAAGGAGGGAGTAGCTGGGCGGGGGTTCTGGAAATAGTTTTGTGCGAAACCGAGGAAAATTATAGTCACACCCACTTGTTTGAAAAAAACCGTATTTACTCTATTTGCCCGGCATGTCGGCCTATTAGAGGCTGCCGGCCAATTAGAGTAAATACGGTATGTTTTTCTAGGAAAATCGGATATTCAAAGCTTTCCAGAGGCCGAATCCATGGAAATGAAAAACAATGGAAAACCATTGCATTTTTAGGGCCCGTTTTTAATATACTCGGTATAAAACGCTGCAAACTCGCTCCAATCGAACAATAAATTTCGCATGAATTTGGAGTGAGACTTAGAGAAATCAGAGCGAAACATTCGCCACGCTCTCAATTTTCTGCACTATCTTGTTGGCAACGTGGCCGCGTCGTCGACTTTGAAAAGGGAGCGCGTTTGCAGCGCTTTATACCGAGTATAGCAAAAAATAGAGGGAAAATGCTCATATAGGTCTGAAACTGGGAAATAAGGCGAAAAATGGGTCTGGGACGTTTCGAAACTATAGTGCTATTTTTTTGTTCGCACTATTGACAGAATTTGGATAAATTCGAAAAATTCGCCGTAAAATTTAGCCCTAAAATTCACTAAGTTTCGAAACGTCCCATTTTCGAAGTATCAGGTTTTGAAACGCACCTGTTTCGAAACGTTCCAGAACCGTCAAAAATACCACCTGACATTCTCCGAAAAACGATCAGAAATTTTCTGAGCACGCCCGGGAGCATTTTTGACATTTTTTCCTAGTTTGAGATCAATCGGAGCATTTTCCAAGTTTTTCCCCCACGGAAACCAGCAAAATATGCAAAAAATTCAGCGAAAATTCGTAGAATGTTCCGATTAGTCTGATATTTTGAAAAAAAAAATGTCAAAAATACTCCCGGACATGTGCAGAAAATTTCAGACCAAAATATCGATTTTTTCGAAAATTTTCAAAATCGATGTTTTGGTCTGAAATTTTCTGCACATGTCCGGGAGTATTTTTGACATTTTTTGTCGAAATTTTAGACTAATCGTAGCATTCTCCGAATTTTTTGCATATTTTTCTGTTTTCGTGAATAGCATTTTTTCGTCCATTTTACGAACAAAGCGGAAATCAAAATTTTATTCAAATAAAAAAATGAACAAAGGTTAAAAAATTATGATGTTCAGCTGAAGAATATCTGCTTCTTTCGGTTATCATTTTCCTCGTTTTTGGATCTGAAATGAGCGTAAATTTAAGCTACATTTTTTATAAAACCGAATAAATAAATATTAAAAAAAAACAAAAATGAGGTAAGCATCTGACAGAAAAATACCGGAAAAAAAAAAACAGAATATTCCAATGTTGCCGCGCAGCAGGCAGTTATCAGCCGGGGAATATGGCATAAATCAGGGGTGTATGTAGCGGTAATCGGCGCACAAAAGGCTAATAGCCAATTTTTTACCTCTTGGTGGAATTTCAGCCGCCAGCTTGCTGGATGATTGTTGCAATGGATCCTCTTTTACTGGCGGCGGGGGTACGGTAGATGACGAAACGGACGGTTCTAAAGGAAATTAAAGAATTAATTTTTCCCCATAATTTAATTAGATCCTACCAATTTCCTTCTCGCCACCTCCACCTGTACTTCCAAACGAGCCCGTCTCAAAATCAAAAATATTATTACGAGACTTCTCGTGCTTCTCATTCTCCTCTCGTAAATAGTTTGACCGTAAATCGTGCAGAACTTTGGTGTCAATCAGGGTCAAATGTTTCGGGAGTTGAGCCAGTTGCTCGCCAGATGTGGCATTCTGATAGGCCTCGTTTAGCATGGATACTGTAACAAAAAATGGTGTTTGGGACGTTTCGAAATAATAGGTTTCGAAAACTTACAAAAAGGATCTATCCGACATGAGCACTTTTTGGCGAGCAGGTTCTGCGACTCGTACTTGTTGAAGAATATGTTCGCTTCCTGGACCGTTTTGAAGACGACATAGGCCATCTTGAGGTGCTGGTTGGTGACAGGGTGCCGGCACACCCAAACGTCTTCTACGTGACCGCATTCTCTGCAATGAACAAAGAGTCAGCAAATGCGCCCTAGCGCACAATTTCAAACTTTCCAAAATGAGGCGCTGAAACTTCAAAAAATAATGTCAAAAATGCCAAAATGCTCTAAAATTTTTTAAGCTGAATATAAATATTCCAGCCAAAATTTTTCAAGCACATGAGCATTTTTGACATTATTTTTCAAAGTTTCAGAGCATTTTCTCCCATTTTTTGTCTTTTTTTTGTTGTCTTTTTTGCTGCATTTTTCGACATTCCTATGAATAATCTAATTAGATTAGAATTTTCACGATTATTTCATTGATTTAAGTAGCAAAAAATAGAAAATCCAGCGAAAAATTCAGCGAAAACTCGGAAAATGCTCCGATTGGTCTGAAACTTTGAGGAATAATGTAAAAAATGCTCTCGGACATATCGATTTTTAAAAATTTCTGAAAATCGATATTTTGGTCTGAAATTATCTGGGAATGTCTGTCCGGGAGTATTTTTTTTACATTATTTCCCAAAGTTTCAGACCAATCGGAGAATTTTCCGAGTTTTCGCTGCAATTTTTTGCTGGTATTTTCCTATTTTTGCTACTTGGTGAATATAAATAAACCTTTTTTCAATAAAAAACGCTAAAATAATCAATTTTAATAAATTTTTCAGGCTTTTCTATTTTTTCAATAAATTTTCGGCACTCATATGGCAGATAGCATGGCTATTAGCGGTTGAAAATACACATAGGCGGCGCACAGTTGGCGGCGATCGGCAAGAGTTTGGCGATGATTGGCACAAGTTTGAGCAGTAATCGGCAACTGTTCGGCTATTAGCCGAAAATTCTCTAATTTTACAGGGGATTTTGTCCATTTTGGTCGGAATTTTCTTTGAAAATTCGCCCAAAAAAATATTTTTCCTAGACTTTTCCACCGATCGGAATTTTTTTGGCGCGGATATGGCTGTTAGCAAATGAAAATGGCTAATAGCCTACGAAAATGGCAAATAGTCGGCGCAAAGTTGGCGTTCGGCGCCATTTTGGCGCGGATTTTGCGGCAAACACCTATTAGCCGAAAATTCCGCGAATCTAAAGCGTGTCTCTTGATTTTTTTTTTTCGAATTTCAGCAAAATTTCAGCCAGAAATCGCAGTATTTCATCGATTTTGTTCACTTTCGGCCGATTTTTTATCAATTTTGCAAAAATTTCTGCATATTTTTCTCTGAAAATTCGCCCAAAACAACGATTTTTCTCGTTTTTCCCAACCGATCGGCAATTCTTGGGCACCCAGATATGGCTGTTAGCCGATGAAAATGGCTATTACCCACAGAAAAAACGGCGCCTTTTTACATCGTTGCGGTGTTTGTTTGGCGGTAATCGGCGTCTAAGTAGCTATTAGCCAGGAATTAAATATTGGGGCGTCATTTACGCGCCAAAACCACGGCTAATTAGACACGATCGGCGTAAAATTGGCACGGATTTGGCAGGAATCAGAGCCTAATCCAGATTTAGTCATGGGAAACGGCTATTAGCCAGAAATTAGAATTTGGAGCGTCATTTAGGCGCCGATTATGTGCCAATTTTCCGCCAAAATTTTTTTTGGCTATGCACAATGCACAAGTTTCGAAAAGACGTCCCAGAGCCTTTTTCCGTGCAGTTCCATTTCAGGCAGTTCTATTACTCAAAAAACGCAAAACTCACTGCGCAAAATCCCGAAGCAGTTCCACGGTGCAATTATCGTCCATTTTGAACAGCGAAATCTCCCTTTTCGGCGGAATCGTACAATAATTCGAGTCGACTCGAAGGTGTGGCCGACTGCTGTAGTGCATGCTCCGAAACGTGGCATTTTTGTAAATCGTCGATCTTTGCACATTTTCAGCCGACGTCCGCGGGTCCGCCAGCACTTTTTCGCCACGCTCCTGCGCCTCGTTGTCATAGTGCACTCCCCAGCGCTTCATGCTCTGAACATGGTTTTTTTTTTTAATTTTTTAAATATTTGCAATATTTTTTGTGCTTACATCAAACTCCTCCTTGGAATTGCATCCCTGAGGCGCGCCATCGATTCGAACGTACGATTTGCCGGGAAGTTGAACTTTTCGCCACGATGACTTGCATTTGTGGTTGACGGCGCCTCGAGACCCGCTCGTCTTTTGCGGCTTCGACTTTCGCGGGGAATGGCCTTCTGCCGACATGCTCAGGGTTCGTGGGGAGGAAATCTCATAGGCAGCTGTTGTTTTTTCGTGGATTTGGTGGATGGTGGGGAGGGCAAGGCGCTGGAAATTTGAAATATTAGTTGAAAAAGTAACATTTCTCAAATTTTCAATTTCCATGGCATATTTCTACGTATTCCCCACGGTTTGACACTAAATACACGTCCTTATACTAATAAAAATTAAGAAAACATTGTCTCACAAATCACCGCCAAGTGTCATGTCAATCCGTGGCGAACACGTAACAGCTAAGGCACTCAAAACAAAACAAAAACAAACGTTAAAAACATGAAATAAAACCCATTTTTCTGCATTAAAACACAAAAAATCGCATTTTTATTCATGAAAGAAAGGTGCTACCTCGGAATAGAACTGAAGTATAATAGAACTGCAGCGATATAAAACTTGCTTCGCAATAGAACCGTTCGGAATAGAACTGTTCGGAATAAAACTGATCGGAATAAAACTGTTTTGGAATAAAACTGTTCGGAATAAAACTGTAGCGTTTTGGAACTAAATTAGCAATGGAGCGCGATTGCATTGCTTGGCCGACAAGGCGGGCCGAGAAAAAAATGACAAAAGTTTATTCAAAAAAACAACAAAACAAACAATTTTTGATGAATAGCTCAAATATAAAACTGTTGAAAAAGGCATGCGCATGAGAAATTCCAATTTTTGAATGAGCAAGCAATGCAATCGCGCTCCATTGCTAATTTAGTTCCAAAACGCTACAGTTTTATTCCGAACAGTTTTATTTCAAAACAGTTTTATTTCGATCAGTTTTATTCCGAACAGTTTTATTTCGCTACAGTTCCATTTCGCTACAGTTCTATTGCGAAGCGAGTTCAATTTCGCTACAGTTCTATTGCGCTTCAGTTCTATTCCGAGGTAGCACCGAAAGAAATCGTTTTTTGAATTCACTTTTTAAATTCAAATTGGCGAGTCAACTATCGCGAAATGCGCCAGCAAATATCGAGAAATGCGTCAGCATTTCTTACGTCTCTGCGTCGACTATGTAGCCGTGGAGCGCGTTTGCATTGTTTGAGCTGAAAGAAACGGGAACTCAATTTTTTAGAAATTGCAGATGAAAGGAAAAAATTGGTCAAATTTGCTTGATGCATTTAAATAAAGCGTAAATTATTTATTAATTGTCAATTTATTCAAAAATTCAGTTTTAAAAAATGTAGAATTTCCCGATGTTTAATTGTTTTCTGTCCTTGTGTAAATAAAATCTGGTAAATATTTTCTTATTTTTTTAAAATTCTTTTTCATTCATTTAATGCCTTTTTTTCCAGATTTTATTTATCAATTTTTCGACAATTCACACAGAAAATCTCTCGCGATGCGGTATCAGTGGATACGCAGACAGTGAGACAACTAGGTGAGAGAGTGTAGTGTCTTGAAGAGACGCCAGACGCGATACAAAAAAATGCTTGCGCATTTTTCGACGCGAAGCGATGGTGAACGTGTAGTCCTCGTCACAGCTGTTACGCGCCGGACCCGGTTTAAATTTTTTCAAAAATTGCGTTTCTTTTTTCAAATTTGTTCTAAAATGGCCATTTTTCACAAAAATTCAATCTTTTTTTGCCCTATTCGGGGTGATTTAGCCTTGACACCTGAGAAATTGTTCCCAAAAATTTTTAATTTGTTGTTTGTTGTGCTTGTATCTGAAAAATAGAGAAAAAACACCCACACATACTTTTTTGGGTTAAAAAAGCCCCCAGCGGGTCTCGCCACGAAAAGTGTGGGCACTGTATTTAGCGTTTTTCGCCCAGTTTCAGTCAGAAAATGGAAATATTTAGTTTATCATCGTTTTGTCAAATTTGGCTTGACCGGATTTTGCTCAATTTTGAAGAACTTGGTTTGAAAAATGAAAATGAAACTTTTGAGACCCTTATGGGGTTATTCATTTCGGCTCTCGGACGTTTCGAAAGTAGACGTTTCGAAAGTGCGACGTTTCGAAAGTGTGACGTTTCGAAAGTGCGACGTTTCGAAAGTGTGACGTTTCGAAAGTGGGCTTTCCAAAGGTTTTTCTGGATTTTGTCGTCGCGGTATTTGAGGAAGTTTCCTTAAAATGCTTTTTAAAATTATTGTGTGAAACACCGCGTCGACAAAATCCAGAAAAACCTTCAAAAAGTCCACTTTCGAAACGTCACACTTTCGAAACGTCATACTTTCGAAACGTCGCACTTTCGAAACGTCACACTTTCGAAATGTCTACTTTCGAAACGTCCGAGAGCCTTCATTTCATGCAGTTTGCATTTTTCGTCAAATTTTCCTTATTCATTTCATGCAGAAAACGACATTTTCTGCAGCAGAAAACTGCATTTTGTCGAACTGCAAAATGCACTTTTTGTCACGAAAAACACGCGAAAAATGCAAGAAAAACGGTGGTGTTATTCATTTCATGCAGAAAATGACAAAAAGTGCATTTGCAGTTCGACGAAATGCGGTTTTCTGCTATTTGCAGTTCGACGAAATGCAGTTTTCTGCATTTTGCAGTTCGACAAAATGCAGTTTTCTGCTGCAGAAAATGTCGTTTTCTGCATGAAATGAATAATGGACCTATTCATTTGAATTAAAATGAATTTTTATGTCATTTTAATTCAATGCATTACAACATATTAATTAATTAACCTGAATTTTCCTGAACCATTGAGTTTGAGCCTTTCTGCAAATCGTGTCGAGACCTCCTGGCCAAATAAATGCATGCGCCTTTAATAACTAGGGTCCAATCTGCATTTTATGCCATATTTTTTCGTCATCTTGTCCACTCGGAGTACAAATTAAAGGCGCATGCATTTATTTGGCCAGGATGTCTCGACACGATTTGCAGAAAGGCTCAAACTCAATGGTTCAGGAAAATTCAGGTTAATTAATTAATATGTTGTAATGCATTGAATTAAAATGATATAAAAATTCATTTTAATTCAAATGAATAGGTCCATAAGGAAAATTTGACGAAAAATGCAAACTGCATGAAATGAATAACCCCATTATAAAAACTGTGAACAAGCTCCGCCCCCTTTTGCAATTCAAGTCTGCGGCACTGTCTGTTCTGCCGCGGATTTGCCTGGGTGGAGCTTGTTCTTTGGTTTTGCAGGGTCTCAAAAATGTCCATTTTCCGGCCAAAGTTCTTCAAAATTGAGCAAAATCCGATCAAACTTGACAAAATGACGATGAACTATTTCCATTTATGTGACTAAAATTATCTTGTGTATAAGCCCATGTCTGCGCATTAGGGATTTTTGGGCTATTAGCCGTTTATTTCGGAGCGTATGCTAAAATTACGTTTTTGTTTTCATTGGCTAACTCCCGCTTGTGTGCCAATTGCAGCCAAACAGAAATTTTCAACGGCTAATAGCCATGCCCCGGCCTTATACACAAGAGAGATCAGCTCATACACTGTAACATAATACTTGAAGGTGCGGGTCGTGAATGGCATTTGGTGACGATGACATTATATCGATTCCATTCAGGTAAGCACAGCCTTCCCAGAGCCATGTTTTTAGGCCAAAATGGTTTTATTTAAGTTTAGGTATTTCGTGTTCTGTATCGGCGCACTTCCCTCGTCGGCTCTTCTAATATGCGTGTGCATTTCTGTGCTCTACCACTTTGAGCAATCCACATCCACCCACTGCGAAGTACCCAATTGGCTCCCGTCGATCTCCGCGGCAGTTTCCACACAAGCTCCCGAAAAGTACATTTGGCGAATATTGATAGGATTGCACATCGGTCCCCGACTGGCACTTTCCGTAGCGTTTCGCAACTTTCTTCTCAGTTCGCCACTTCGCCAACTGTCCGGCTCGAAACAGTTTCGGGTTTTGTGCAATGTGGCGTGTGTTTTGAATCTTCTCGAGAACTTTTTCCTGTTGGCATTGACTTCTATTTCGTCGACGGAAGATCATAGTGGGTTTCGACATGAAATTTGAGAATTTTTCCAAACTTGATGAATACAAGGTGGTACTTTTCACTGTATTTATCAAGTTTGGCGAATTCTCAACCCTCATCTAAATTTTTGCATTTAGTTCCCTTCTATTTAAGAAGTACCAATATACCATAACTTCAGCCCTCCATGCAAAATGCTTTGGTGGATTTGCAATATGTTCAATAATCTACATGGTACTAAGCACGTGGCTCTTCAGTGAGTCAGGCAGGAGGCGTGCTACGAATTTGGTATCCATTCAATGTTGTGTTCTTTCTCAAAATTCAATTTGTTTAAGGGCGAACGATCCTACGAGTACAAGATCCTTGGCGCCGCAATGTTCATCGTTTGCTTCGCCCTTGGCGGCTACCTGTATTGGCGACACAACACCTATTGCGAACCCGGGATTTACACTTTGTTCGCCCTGGTGGAGTACTCGGCGGTGCTCTCCAACATCTTCTTCCATTGCACGGTCTACTACGATTTTCATGGGAAATGCATTGCTTTAACGTCTTCATTTGGCGGTGTAAATTACTCTCCGTTGCCGACGCGGATAGAGAAGGATACATAATATGCAAAAAGGATAGAATAAATGAGTAATTTGGGATGATTCCTTCCTGTTTTATTTTTATTTCTTGTATGGGGCGTGGCTCAATTTTAGAACCGCGCGCGCGGTATGGAACTTTACCATGGCAAGCAATTCAAAACACATTGGTCGACAATCGCTAAGGACCGAAAGGCATGGTTTGCTGTGATCCGCGCTTACACCATCGCAGTACGGATCTCACAATGCACGACGCCAGAGAATGAGAAAGTACGTTTAAAACTACCATAACCCTCAAAAATCCTTAATATATTTCAGATCACGCTCCGATGGGAAAAAGTTCAATTTGGACGGCTACAAGTCCTACTGGCATGACCTCCACCTCTTTTCGCAAAACAATCTAGTGCGCGTGTAAATTCGCATATTTTGGCACGTTGCCAAGAAGAGGGGGAAGTGTAATGGTATGGGGGCGTTTTCGGCTACTAGACTACTTGAGCTGGCATTTACTTTATGCCGTATGAACTTATTCAATTAGCAGGATGTTGACGTTACTACCAGAGACAGTATGCATTAACCTCGTTTTCCGGGCAAAAGGGTTACCGTATTTCCTCTAATTTAAGCGCATGCGCCTCTATTTTTCAACCTCTTTTCCAAATGTGCCTCTATTAGAGGTGCGCTTCTATTTTTCAAACATCATCCTTATATATAAAATTCCGTTTGGGTCTGTAACTGAGTTTCTTGGTGTGTCTGTTTCCAAACTGCATGGCGGAAGCGAACTGAGCGCCCGAGACCAACACAAAAACTCGAACTCGCGTCGTTTTCTTGGAGGCCAAGCGCTTAACCGCCAGCGCCACAGGGCACACGCAAGAAATGAATGAAAAAGAAATTTAAAAGAAAGTGAAGAAAAAACGTTTTTAGAAATGAAAAGAAATCAAAAGTAGCTTTTGATGCAGCCAGGCTTGTTTATTTCTGAAGAAAATGCAGCTTATCATTGATTTTTTCAATATTGGTAATCCGTCTCTGTATACATTTTCGGTCAAAATAAAATTTCTTGGCGGCACAGTAAACGCTGTTTTTTTCAGTAAACGAAACGACCGCATTTTTACTCAACTATTGCTCGGAACTGTTCAGAGAACGGTAGGTAACTGTTGGGAGGGCCTTCTAGAACTGTTCGGGGTTGCAATCCAAACAGTTTCCGAAAATTCCCTCAACAGTTTCCTAGCTCTAAACTGGTCCAAAGATATATCTCTGGTAGCTTACAGGTTTTGCTTTACTGCGCCGGAAATCGACACCTTAAATGGCTCGTCTAGTGGAGCGCGTTTGCATAGCAGCTCGCGCCGCGCACCTTTTATATAAACGTCCTTTGAAGGGTTGTGAGGGTGAGCAGTGGTGGTCGAGTGGTGTCACAGGTGATTCGTGACTTATGAATTATACGCGCAGAAAAACAATTTACAAATTGCACGCAAATCGCGAAGAAGAAAATCGCGATTTGAGCACAATTTGTAAGTAATGCATGGTCGAAATATGGTCGGAATTTCCCAATTATGGGTAAATTATTGATAAATCGCGAAAATACAATTGGCAAATCCCGAACGAACTCTCGCAGCGAAAACTTTCTCATCCTTGATTGAGGTCCCAAATTAATTTATTTTTGCCACAAAAACATTATTTTTCTGATATTTTTCTTTGTTTTTTTCCGGTAAAATTCCTTAAATATTTTTAGTTTACATTCTTTCTTGCTTATTCGTTAACTTTTCCATCGTTAATGTTGCATTTTCAGACTTCCCAACACTCTTGCCCAAGAAACGCGCCACAGCAACCAAAGAAAAGGTGAGTTTTGAAACTTAAGAAAATTTAAAAATATAAATTTAAAAATGTAAAAGATTTTTTTAGGAAACCATTGAAAATTTCGAAAAATCAAGCTTTTTTTTAATTTTTAAAATTATTTGAAAAAATTGGAAAGGTACCTGCTAAACATTTGATAGTCATTAGTTTTCAGGATAATATTGATTTTAAAAACTTTCGACACATTTTCGGCATTTTCAGTGATTTAAAAATAAACGGGCATGGCTGGGCTTTTCTTAAAAAATAGACGGGCCCCATTAGATCCTCTCAAAGCCTAAATTTATGTATTATTTTTCAGATCAAGCTCGATCAACAATGAAGTGAGAACGACGCTCGTCAAAGGACCGATGTTCATTGAAGAATATGCACATAATTTGCCAAATGAGATGATTCCTATAAATTAATCCCTGTTTTGTGACCCCTACCCTTTTACACATTGTAATTGAGTACCTAACCTTTATTTGTTTTTTCTTTGCGTTATCATGAAATGATATTTATTTTTTTTCTAATTTTTATGTATAATAAAGTTGATTATCTTAATAAGTCATTTAATTAATTGATATGAGAAAATATAGAACAATTAATGTTCGCAAATTATCAATTATTTGCAATTCGTCCTTTTTGTTTTCATATTTTAGTTCGCGATGTGCACACGATTTGTTAATCGTGTGTCAAATTTTCGGGATTTGTAATTTGTGTGCGAACAAAGTTATTGTCGGCGAATATGATGTTTCGCGAATTGCAAATTGTTGACCATGTTTTCGGGATGCGCATACAATTTGCAAATTACATGTAAATTTTCGCGAATTGCGAATTGTCCGCGCACAAAAGTAATGTTCACGCGTACCCATTTCGCAAACGCGCGAACAATATTTGACAAATTATTTGCGTCACGCGAATCACCTGTGGTGCAGATGTGACCGGTGATCTAGAGGTCACTGGTTCGATTCCTTTTGATGGTTTTTATTTTTGTTTTCTTTTTTTTTGCACAAACATGACTAAAGCTTATGGAATTTGGTTACGAATAACATTAGAAAGTTGCTGGGAAAAGAAATACATCTGAAAAACTTTTTTTGGTGCTATAAAAAATGTCAATTTCTGATTTTTTCGCACCAATTTGAATGTTTTTGATATTTTTATACTTTTATCCGGAAATTCCAGCGGCAAAACGCCGGAAGCATGTGTGACACCTTAAAATTGGGCGACCGGAGGGAGCTGGGCGGAAGCTTGCTTGGATCCTTTGAAGAGCGAGGAGCAGGAGGGGGTGTGCAGGCGCGCTCCACTAGACGAGCCATTTAAGGTGTCGAAATCCGTCGCTGTTTTTGCTTTTGTGATCACGGTGGATTCGATTTATTCTTTGCTTTTTTGCCGATTCTTCAGCATCTGACACATCGACAAATTCACTGAGTATTGAAAAAAGCAAGAAAACTAAAAAATTTAAGAACAACTGCAAAAAACCGAAAAAAAATAAGTCCGCAAAACTAAAAAGGAAAAATGTACAGCCAGTGAGTGCGCCTCAATTAGAGGGTGCGCCTCTATTTTTCGAAGCACCTCTCAGGGTGCGCCTTTATTAGAGGTGCGCTTATATTAGAGGAAATACGGTAGTCGGTGTTTGCCTGCCAATCACCGATCGTCCGACAAAAACGGACAAATCCCTTTGCCTGGCAAACGAGGTTAATGAAATATATGGTTTAAATAGGTTCACTTATTGCCTTTTTTTGCCTCACCTCAAACAAAAACACGTTTATCAATGTTATCGTTTTCCAATCTCTCTTTTCTCACATGTTTCTTTTCGTTTATTTGGATTTTCTGTCAATCGACATGAAAAATTGTGATATTTTTCCGTTTTTCTATATTGGTTTACTACTTTTCACTATTTGCTTGGCGCAGGAATCGAAGAATAGTATGTTTATCCGTTCAACCTATTGCCTATAGGACCGGCCTTACACACAAAAGATTAGCAACATTGTGAACTTTTTAGGCCCATTCGATTTCCCGGAAGAGTTGGAAGAGAACGAGGAGGAGCAAAGTTTAGAAAAAGACATTCTAGTGATACCGAATAGGTTCCCCAAGCGACTAAATTGGTTTTGCAATCCTCGAAATGAGCTGATGAGAGATCGAATGTGCATGGGAGAAGTTGATGCGTACGCCCTAGCGTGTGCCGACGATTCTCCGCCAATGCAATTGGTGCCATTTTGTCTGGGATACAAAGTAAGCAAAGATTTATTACTCGCCCGATTTAGTTTTATTCGGTGGTCCAATTTTCAGCCTTTTTGACATTGGTCTAGGCGCCTTTGTAGCTACTGATTTTGAAGTTTTCGCAGGACGCCTTTCCGTCCAAAATGGCTTCCACGTAGGTGTCGCATTATTGTTGTCGTTGAATCCGTCCCGTAGCAGAGCTTGTAGATTAGCGTGTATTTTTTCGTTCTTTTTCATGTCCAATATCATCTTTGCAATTAATGGGATTTGGGGAGGTAGCTCATTGATGTTTTGCTCGAAAAATGTGTTTAGTGTGGTCCAGAATTCGTTCTTGGCTTCTAGCGTTTCATCTTCTTCGATTTTGGTAGACCATGGGAGTGGGATGAAGCTGAAAGTATGGAGGTGACTGTATTTAGGTTCAGAGAAACTAGAAATATCATGATCCTTTCGTTTACAAATGTTTCGCAGAGCTTGGTGCAAATTTCTGTAGCGGTCTGTGAAGTTTTTTTTTCCGATTTGCTCAATATTTACAAACCCAAGAGGCATGACGCGGCTTACGATTAGTAGGAATAGGTTAAGTTTGAAAATTTCCTGAATATCGGGTGCCACATAGTCTGAAGTATAGAGTTTGGATTTGGAAAGTCTTATTTAGGTGCACTTATTCGACTTGGCAAAAAAAGCGTCTGAAAACTTTTTGAGTCGCAAGCATATCTTATCATTAATCGACCATCCCTCTGTTTTCAAGGCTTGAAAATATTCAGGATAAAATATTCTTGATTCAGAACGTTTCAGACACTTTTTCAGCCCAAAAGCGCACTCTAGTATTCTTTCGATCGAAACTCCATACTTAAAACTATTCGTCACCCAATTTTTAGGAACTTCTGGAAGCTAGTTGTCGTCGATAACAAAATCTTACAATTCGAGAACCATGTAGAACCAACTCTCAATGTCCATATCAATCGTTGCTGGTACCAACTCCACCACTCCTCGATGCGCTTTCCTAGACAAGTACGGAAGAGTCATCGCATCGGGTGGTGAGACAATTTTTTGGTCTCCTATCAGACAAGCATCTCCAAAGTCGCACAACCACCATGTCCGATTATCAGTCATGTTTAGCAGCAAGTTAGTCGGCTTAATATCCCTATGAACAATCAAGTGATTGTGGCACTCGCGGATGCCAATCATGGCCTCCTGGGCGATGTAGAAAGCATCTTTCCAGGTGATCTTGCTCTTTGTTTCTTGCCGGATTTTGCTTAGGTTTGCGTCCATCATTGGCATTACTAGATAGGGGCTTCCACCGGATACTCCACTGAAGAATAGTGGAGTGATGTGTGAGATTCGTGGTACGTCTTTCAAATCGGTTGCCTTGTCCTGTCGACACAGACGACGAAGTACGCGAATTTCGTCTTCAATTTTTGCAGAGGCGCTCATTCGGCGGCTTGACTTTAGTGCCATTCCTTTGCAGACACCAGGCGCGGCTCTTAAATTTGAACGTTGTAATCTCAAATGGGAGAGAGAAACACGGATTGTTGGCCGGAACGTTATGGCAACGCATTACCAATAACATTCCGGTCAGAACAACCTGTCTCGAAAATAGTAACATTACTGTAAATCGGTGTCACGTCGGACCAGATACACAGAACCGAAGCGCCCGTACGCGTACATTGCCACAACTGTCATCACGTTTCCATCGCCAACTTCGGAAGTGCTAAACACAAGGATTTTAGAGGATATATCGGGTGGCGGGTACTCACTCATTGTCACAGCTGGTGATTCTCCCCAAATTAATATGCACACCAATCCGCACCTCCCCTTGCTGCACCAAATAGTTTTCTAGAGTTCTCAACTCCTCTTCTGTCAGGGTGACGGGCCCGGCGAAAAGATCCGGACGATCTGCTTCCAGTGCGTGCTTGGAGTATTCTTTTGGATTTGGTTTCGTGCAGTTTACTTGGCCGAAGCACTAAAAGCATTCAATCCATCAAAAAGAAAATGAAAATAAAGCCAAACCTCCTTCGTAACGGCGTTGAGCTTCTCTTTACTCGAATCACTCGTCACCGACGCCATACTCGCCGTACTAGACGGTGTCGCCGGGTGCCTTGTATCGCCCTGCTTACTCGGCTTCTCCTCCGGGCTCTTATTTGCCGATTCTTTCGACTTGCTTTTACTCTCATCGCTCCGATCTTTCTCCTTACTTCCCGGCACCTGCGATTCGTCAGACCGCGTCGGCGCCGTCTTCGCCGTTTCGGATTTTGTCTTACTATTCTTACTCTCTTTACTCCGATTGCTCTTCTTTTTCACGCCCCAGATGCGTTTTAATTTGTCGAACAGAATACACGGGCACATTGTGAAGCTGAAGAGGGTGTGTGTGAGTTTTTATAGAATTTAGTTACGACGCTCCGATGTTTCGCAGTTTTCATCGTGCGCTGCGAGACCTGCGGAGCATCGTAACAGAATTTCGCTCGTGAACACATAATATTACGTATTCCTTGATTTGCGATAACTCGTCAAATGGTGCGCATGCGGGTCTCGCCACGACGGTGCATATACACGTGTCGATTTACGCGTAAAATTGAGTTTTTCGTTTTGAATTTTTGTACACCCATGCAGACTTGTGGATTTACGAAAATTCAAAACGAAAAAAACTCAATTTTGCGCGTAAATCGACAGGTGTGCATACACTGTCGTGGCGGGACCCGCCTGCACACCATTTGGCAATGTATCTCAAATCGGCCGTATGCATGAATCTCGTTTGCCGGGCAGAAGGGAGCTAGGCAAACCCGAAAATCACGAGAAATACCTTGCCAAAGCCCGGCAAACAAAGTTCATGCATAAGCCTCTGAAGGAACCAAAAAAAAGCTTACGTTTTGGAAAAAGAATATTAGGAAATGAAGAAAGAAATTGGAAATTTTAAATAAAATAAAAAAGGTAAATAAATTTATGCCAGAAATTTCAAACTTGGCAGGGTGTCACGCTGAGCGGCGGCATAGATGAGGTTTTGAGGGTGCCTCTGGAATTTTAGGCTAATAGCCGCCATTCCATTGTGCTGCGAGGGTATTCAAACCTCAAATTCTCAAAAACCCATTCAGCACCAATGCGCCAACGCAAACTACCCATCCGAAGACTGGTGCGGCAAAGAATTCGACCACTATGAAAAATACTGCACCCATTGCGAGAAAAATCCGTGTATCTCATTCACCCACGACATTGACTGTTATTGCGAACCCTACGACAATATTTGGCAACGTTTTGGCTACGAAACGGCACGCTGGTGTCAGAAATACGAGTTGGTGTGCGACGAGAAGAAGCGACGGGACAAGGGATCGGAGATTGCAGAGTTGATGCGGGACCGCATCAAGGTGCATTATCGCTGCTTGCACCTCTACAATTTGCCGCAAGTCATTTGTGATCCGTTCTCGACGCGATTCGATTGGTATAGGTGTATGAAGGTAGGCAAAATAGAAAAAAAAAAATTTTCACCCAATTTTTTTGTTAAAATTTCCCAAAAAATGGCAAAATAAACCAAAAGAAGTACACGAGGTGTGACCGTTGGCCTAGAAATCCGGCGGTCGGCATTTTGGCGCCGATTCGATTTAATGAAAATTGTTTTTTTTTTTCGATTTTTTCTGTTATTTTTTTGATAGATTCCCCAATTCTTTCGATAAATCAAAAAAATGTCAAAATACGGGGGATTTTGTCGTTTTTGCCCTTTAAAAAAAAACTCGCCACTCAGGCAACTCATTTCTTGCTATAATAGGAAATTTTGGAATAATAAACTAGTGATTTATGGATATTTGGCGACCTCTTATAATTCCAAAATGTTCTGTACAGATTCCAAAATTTTCTGCACAGGAGCGCATCTCCTGCACAGATTCCAAAATTTTCTGCGCAGATTCCAAAAATTTCTGGACAGATTCCAAACTTTTCTGCACAGATTCCAAAATTTTCTGCACAGGCGCGCATCTCCTGCACAGATTCCAAAATTTTCTGCGCAGATTCGAAAAATTTCTGGACAGATTCCAAACTTTTCTGCACAGATTCCAAAATTTTCTGTTCAAATTCCACAATTTTCTGTCCAGATTCCCCGGAATCTAAACTTTATCGATTGAATAAAAGACAATTCATTTTATTGGTTATAACAAAAAAACAAGGAAAAATTTTAAAATATAAAGAAATTAAGCCGATGTCGATGGCTGTTCCGCGTCGTCCGTTCTGCACCATTTGACGAGCTTCGATCTGGCCGCCGCGCTGAAAATAAATTATGATATAATGGATTCGTGGCGGAGTGACAATTTTTTTCAAGTTTTTATTCGAAAAAATGAAGAAATAACTGAAGAAATGAGGAGATTTTTTGTCTCCCAATTTCACGTTAATTGTCACTCCGTCACGAATCCATTATATTGGTAAAACAAAAATTGCACTTTTGAAAATTCAAATGGCAATGAAAGAAAGAGGAAAACCTGCTTTTCCAAAAAATCACTTCACGTTGGGAAGCTATTAAGTGCTTAATTTTTGTCGGAGAGCTTTAAAAAATGTTTTCTGTGGTAACTAGAAGAGTTTATAAAAATAACCAACAAATAAAAACTTGGGTTCATCGCTGAAAATTGTCTGTGATTTTTTGTTGAAGTTTAGCCAGGTATAACACAAATATGCGCTGTTAAAATTAAATTCTGTTTGAAAATTTGAACTCTCTGTGTTATGGCGCGACCAGAAATGAAAAAAAGGTGGTCATAAATGCAGAAATTTCCCCTTTTTTCTAAATTCAACCGTGCGATTTAGAAAAAAAGAGAGGAAATTTCTGCATTTATGGCCTTTTTTTTCATTTATGGCCGCGCTATTAAAAACTAAAAGATTCAATCATAAGGTGTAGCTTGTTCGACCTACTTGACCCCCAACGAGGCGGTCTTTTGGAGACCATTTCACGTTCCTGTAATTTTCAGCTAATGTTGGCCCGCCAAAATGATCAAACGCGCTCCTCTGAACTCAATACTACGTGGATTTCATTTTGGTCTTCAAATTATTTCATTTCACGTAAAATCGTATAAATTCAACGTGAAATGAAATAATTTGGAAACCAAAATGAAATCCACGTAGAACTGAGTTCAGCGGAGCGCGTTTGATCATTTTGGCGGGTCGACAATAAAAGTAGGCATTTTCAGAAAATTCTGATCGGCCCCAAGGGTGGGATTTTACGTTTACGGTTTTTACGGGTTTTTAAGGGACCGTAAAAATTTTACGGATTCCGTAAAATCCGTAAAAATTATAAAGCTAATTTGTTCAATTCGAGGAGAAAAAACCGAAAATTTTGTATTTTTCTTGAATTGTTTTCTAAAATTTATGCCGAAGTAGAAAGTGCTTTCAATTTAGTGGGATTTATCCAAAAATTATTCCAGAAAAAGCTCAACATATTTTTCGAGGGGCTAATTTCCAATCTGACGCTTTTCTTTGTTGTTGGCCAATTTTATTTCAATGTTGGTGATTTTTTTTTCTGATTTTAGCAAAAAATTTTCCTCACTGAACAGCGCAATTTGCGATTTAACGGTTTTTACGGATTTTTAAACTGTAAATTTTACGTTTTACGGAATCCGTAAAAAAATTTACGCCCAGCCCTGATCGCCCCAGTCGATTCCTTTGGGTCGATTACATAAAGCGTAATTGTATATACCGTATTTCCTCTAATTTAAGCGCATGCGCCTCTATTTTTCAACCTCTTCTCTAAACCTCTTCTCTAAATGTCTAATTAAAGCACACCCTCTAATAGATTAGAGGGTGTGCTTTAATTAGAGGTTCTCTTATATAAGAGGAAATACGGTAAGTGGATTTCTAGATATTGTGCAACCAAAAAAATTGCAACGCGGTGTTTGCGTACTTTTGAAATTCAAACCAAAATGGGAACATATCTCTTCCTTTCCCATGCTATTTCCTTCATTGACATTTGAATTTTAAAAGTACGCAAACAGCGCATTGCAATTTTTTTATTTTCACAATAAGATTGACAGAAAAACTCATGTAAATACATCCATTACTTACGTACTTTGTCCTGATTTTCAATTTTTCTCTGGGCTCCACTGTTTTTCGGGTGCCCAAGAAATCACAGGCTGATTGGTGGCGCGATCCATTAGGCTGCAAACACTTCAAATTGAATTTTAAAAAAATTTGCAACTCATAAAAAAAGCCAAAAATAAATAAATAAAAATAAAATAACAACTCAATAAAAATCCACACGAAACATTTCGAAATTCGTGACGCGAATGGCGCCAAGAACTTTTATTGACGCATCTCGTGCAATCAATTTTACAAATCTTAGCAGATCTTGCAAGACCGGTAAATTTTCTGTACAGATTCGAGATTTCAAAAATTTTTCGAATCTGTCAAGACCCCTTTATAGTTTGTAAATTTCTATATAAGATTTGTATTTCCTAACAAGATCTGAGTTTCCTGGACAAGTTCCAAAATTTCCTATTCAGATTTGGATTTCCTATTATAGTAAGAAATGAGTTGCCTGAGCACGTGCAGTGTCAGACAGTCGAGACCGATTTTTGAAGACGAACATTTCTGAAAAATCGATAATTGAGATGATCGATTAAATGTCACGAAAATTGAGTAAACTGCTCAAAAACATTTAAAAAAGGACGAAAAACCAGCAAAATAGGAAAATGAAACAAAAAAACTTTAAAAAAATCAATCAGTAAATCGATAAAACTGTGTTTTTCTCTGCATCATCGAAAATTGAGTAAATTTTTCAAAACCATCGAAAAAAAAACTCGAAAAAATATGCGAATGACGGCAAAATTCAAAAAAAAAAAGTAAAAAGTCGATAATTTCTCTGCGCCCGTATCCACTATCGTTGCGAGACCACATGGCCGCGGTCCAGGAACAGCGCATGGCCGACTGACAACTTTTCATGAGCTATAAAAATTGAAATTTCAAGAAAAAAAAAATCGATTTTTGATTATCGAAAATTCCTTTCAAAAAATTGTTGAAAATTGCGAATGACCTCCACCGCTGCAAACGCGCTCCACCGTACCACGTACCACAAACATGACTATTTACAGTTCCTGTTCGACTGTGAGCTCATCTCCGATTGGAGCGAAGATGACTACGAGAATACGGGCGTGATCGACGAGGAACCCGCCTCAAAACAGCAAAAATTGGTGCCCAACAAACATCTACCAGAGACGTCGATTTCTGATCAAGCCGAGACGCTGCTCAAGGGCGGTCTGTCGAAGCAACAGCTTCAGGACAACGCAGCGATCCGGGAAAAGGAGAAGGCGTTGGAGACGGTGGTCAGGAAACCGGGAAACCGTAATTGATGAAACCGACGTCTAATCTGATTTTTAGAGCTCAAGTTAATAAATTATTACAAATATTTGAAGTTATTTAACATTTTAAATTGGTTACGGTCGCACTCATTTCAACTGTGTCGAAAAATGCGCTTCGAGATACCGAATTCGGTATTTTCAAAACTTTTTTTCAATAAAAATCCACCCTTCTTCAACAAGTTCCGCTGCAAACGTGCTCCATCTGCACGCGATAGAGACTGGAGACGCAGACTGTGCGACGGCTAGAGAGCGTGGCCATCGAGGAGACGATAGACGCGATACAAAGTTCACTGGCGCATTTCTCGTCGTGACTCTTAATTTCTTATTTGGCAGCGAGCGCAGTCGATTATTATGAAATAAAGTTCACCGATTCGAATGCTCGAATAATTCACTTAACTTAATTATAAATATTTATTACGGCTAAAAAACAAAATGACAACCGCAGTTGTCCAAGCAACAAAAAGCGCAGGTATATCAGAGTTGATCGATAATTCGGCGCAACTCAATGAAGAGGTGAGCTTTTGTGTTCTTGGTTTTTATTTTTATAAACTGAACTGAGGGTTTCAGATGTCCGAATCCGATTCTTCCGAGCCCATCCAACCGGTCACGTCTAGCGATTTGGACGATTCGTCACACGTGTACACGAATATAAGGGAAATCGAGGAGTCGAATAGGTGAGTTTTTGCTATTTTTTGCGTTACGTACTCGCCGCGGAGTGACAAAAATCCAAATTCAGCCGCCCGATTCCACCGACACCACGACCCGAAGATGTGCCTCGTCGGGACATGATGAACGGATGGTTCGAGTACGAAACCGACGTTGGCCGGACGTTTTTCTACAATCGAGAGACTGGAAAAAGCCAGTGGATCCCGCCGCGACTTATTCGAACGCCTGCGCAGGTTAAGGTGCGTTTTTAGCTTGGCTTGGATTGAGCGAATCCGAAAATTGAATGCTCCGTTTTTCGGAGCAGAAAAGTCGAACATTTCAGTTTTCCGACCCAAGGCGCGCGACATTTTGACCATACGCGGGTCTCGAGTGGAGAAAAATTTGATTTTTTATTGATTTGACGATTTTTTTATCACCCATTTAATCGCAATTATTTAAATTGCATATTTTATCATTGTCATGTCCTATTTAACAATATTTTCAGTGCCGACAACTTCTGTTTCGATTTCCACAACAAAACGTCAGATTGATGCAGAAAATTTGAATAATAATGGATGGATGGATGGTTGAATTTTGGAATTTGGCCCGCAAAGTTTGGATAATAATGGACTATTGCTTTTTTTTTGTTGTTAAAATTCGTGTTTCGAATAATATAATGGATTCGTGGTAATTTTTGGTTGTACGAGTTTCAAACTGGGTTAGAAAAATAGGTGTGTAACGAATTCTGGCTCTGGGACGTTTCGAAATCTGTCATTTTGAAACTTTACTGCTATTTTTCGTTGCCGTGTTCACACTATTGACAAAATTGTTAGTAAATTCGGCGAATTTGTCAAAATTTACGGCTATAAATGCACTAAAGTTTCGAAACGTCCCACTTTCAAAGTGACCGGTTTCGAAACTTATCAGAGCCCGAATCCTTGTTGTGAAAATTTCGGATAACCGATTTTCTTTTTAAAAAATTTGGCAAACGTCCAATATCCAGTTTTCCGATAATAAAATCGGGAAAAAAACTTATGGGGCTATTCACAAAACCGGAAAAAAAGGCAGAAAACAGAAAAACAACTTCGGGAAAAATCGGAGAATGCTCCAATTGACCTGAAATTTTTGGAAATATTGGAAAAAATTCTACTGTACATGCTCAAAAAATTTTGGACCAAAATATCGATTTTTTGAAAATTTTTAAAATCGATATTTTGGTCCAAAATTTTTTGAGCATGTACAGGATAATTTTTTCCAATATTTCCAAAAATTTCAGGTCAATTGGAGCATTCTCCGATTTTTCCTGAATTTTTTTTCCGGTTTTGTGAATAGGTCCATAAGAAAAAACTCCGATATCCAATTTTCCAAAAAAAAAAAACATTCAAAATCTGATTTTTCTGAAACGTGGCTAATATCTGTCGGACCCCACATTAAGTTCCTGGTTACACACCTATTAACCCCCAACCCGCATCAATCTGGTTCTCGGATGTTTTGAAGGTTTTTCTGCATTTTGTCGTCGCGGTTTTTGCACACAATAGTTTTTTAAGCATTGAAAAAAGTTGTTATGTGCAAACACCGCGACGACAAAATGCAGAAAAACTTTCGAAACGTCCGAGAGCCGTCAAACTTGTGCCAAATACTGCTAGCCATATAGCTGCCTGTATTCTTTGGCACATAGGCAGTAGAGATGAGCGGAAGCGGGGAGACGGAATAATTTAGTTTTATTGAAAGACGGAGGCAGCAACTAGGCTATTAGCTGTAAAAATAGGGCTATTAGCAATTGAAAATTAATGTTCGGGTCAATTTTGGTGCAAAAAAACTATATGGGGCTACTTGGCTAATAGCTAATAGCCATATCCAAGTCTCTGACCACAATATTGTCCTTATTAAGGCCTTCCTCTGCGCGACCAAGTCTAGTCTGGACGAAAAATGCACCTATGAAGGATTCTCCAACTCATCATCCTACACCGAAAATGAACAAAAAGAGAACAAATCGAGTGCAGAAATTGAAAATAAACAAAGAGGAGAAGAAGAAGAAGAAGAATTTGACGACGTGTGTGATGATGTGGAAGAAGAACCGCAGCTTCCCATCCCGCTGCGATTTCCGGATGATAATAACCATAGTAATGACGGATTTTCCAACTCTGATTTTGAAGAGGACGACGAAGATGTTGCACCACCGGCTAGAAATGTGCAAATAGGGAGGGGACCGGAGCTCCCCTCATTTCCCAGAAGGCTACCGTCGGTGAAATCCATAGCGTCTTGTTCCACGCCTTTCCAGCAAGTGAATCCCGAGAGGGAGTACTCTTTGCCGTGTCCGGAATCGCACGAACCGGTGCGCACAATTCGATGCGGTGAGCTGGAGAGAAGTGAGAAAATTGAGCCAAAGTCGAGGAAACGAGAATGGGTGACGCATTACATGTATTTGACGACGGCACACTTGATTTTGTACAAGGATCAGAAAAGTGCAGAGGTACGCGTCATGATGAATCGTGATGAATCGCCAATCGTGTCGAGACCTCGTGTACTCCGAGTGGACAAGATGATAAAACTCATTTGTCATTTTGTCCACTCGGAGTACACGATGTCTCGCTCGACACATTTTAATTCAACCTCCAATTCCAGAAGCACGGAAAACACTACGATGCTCCACAGGGTGTCTGGGATCTACGTGGCGCCTCTGTCACGTGGCACCTGGACGAGAAAGATGTAAAAAAGAAGCAGAGAATGTACATTCAACTGGAGCTGTGCAATGCGAAAAAGTACTTGCTGAGAGGCGGCACTTTTGCCGAAATCACCGAATGGTTTGAGGCTTTGAAGGAGATTGTGGCGAAATTGGTGAGTTTTGTCGCATTTCTCTGCGTCTCTACATTGTGTGCAAACACCGCGATGCGCGCTCTACCGCACTAATTCCTGTCGAAGAGTTTTTCGGTCAAAAAACGAATATTTTTTATGTGAAAACAGAGTGCGATGGAGCGCATGACACTATATGCATCCACCAATTTCCAGCCTGCTCCCGACACTTCCCAACACGTCGTCGCCGCCATCGATGGCACCACCAAAATTGTCGGCCGCAATCTGTCCTACCTGGGCAGCACCCGACCGCTCAGTCATGCTTTAATTCCAATGTGAGTGTCAAACCGTGACAAACACATAATAGCATCACCATTTTCAGAAACCGAACGATGCGCCGACGCGACGACCCCATGTCCTATTCGGCTATCGAGTCGAGACCGACGAGTGCCGCTGTCGACGAGTCGAAACCGTCGAAAGAGACGATTCTCGAGAAGCTTCGACGATTTTTTCGCACCCGGCCGACTGTGGAAAGTCTCAAGGAGAAGGGGATTTATAAGCGTATGTGAAGGAAGAAAAAAAACCCCGCTCACATGGCTATTAGCCGTCAAATTTGCGCCGAATACGCGCCATCCTAGGATCAGCTCTATTCAACGGCTGATAGCCATGTAGTTGCCAATATCCGTTGTAAACAAGCCCCGCCCTTTTTTTTGTAATCCAGGCTAGATGGCTATTAGCTGGGTGAGCAGAGTTTTCGAGCCGGGGAATAAGCCCCGCCCCTTTTTGTATGCGGCACTTTTTTCTGTGCCTTACAGAATTGACTTGCAAAACGGGGCGGGGCTTTCATATAATACATTCCCAGAAAATTGTTCGCCACGGAAATAAAGAATTTAGGCAGCTACGAGGCTATTAGCCAGGTGACCAGAGTTTTCGCATGGGAAATAAGCTCCGCCCATTTTTGCAAGTTTTTCTGTGCCTCACAGACTCGACTTGCAAAAAAGGGGCGGGGCTTGCATATAATACAATCGCAGATAGCTTTTTGACGCGCGAAAATGACGGATATAGGCAGCTACATGGCTATTAGCCGGGGAATAAACTCCGCCCCTTGTTGCAATTCAAGTCTATGAGGCACATAAAAACTTGCAAAAATGGGCGGAGCTTATTCCCCATGCGACAACTCTGGTCACCTGGCTAATAGCCGCGTAGCTGCCTAAATTCTTTATTTCCGCGCCAAAAATTTTTTTCGGAATGTATTCTATGCAAGCCCCGCCCTTTTTGCAAGTCAAGTCTGTGAGACACAGAAAAACTGGCAAAAAGGGCGGAGCTTATTCGCCGGCTAATAGCCATGTAGCTGCCTCTATCCGTCATTTTCGCGGCAAAAAATTTTCTCGGATTGTATTCTATGCAAGCCCCGCCCCTTTTTGCAAGTCAAGTCTGCAAGGCACAGACGAACAGTTCCGCAGACAAAAATGGGCGGAGCTTATTCCCCGACTAATAGCCTCGTGGCTGCCTAAATTCTTTATTTCCGCGGCGAAAAATGTTCTCGGAATATATTCTATGCAAGCCCCGCCCCTTTTGCAAGTCAAGTCTGTAAGGCACAGAAAAACTGGAAAAAAGGGGCGGAGCTTATTTCCCTGCTAATAGCCATGTAGCTGCCTATGTCCGTCATTTTCGCGTCAAAAAGCTATTTGCGATTGCATTCTATGCAAGCCCCGCCCCTTCTTTCAAGTCAAGTCTGTGAGGCACAGAAAACAGAGCAATGCATTTATCCTGTCCTTTTCAGCGGAGCCCGTATTCGGCTCAACACTATCAGTCATCTGCCAAAATGAAAACTCGCTCGTCCCGAAATTCATCCGAGTCGTCACAGAAGTTATCGAAAGTAAAGGCTTAAAAACGGATGGAATTTATAGGTAAAACAACCGTTTCTCCCCCAAAAATGAGCAAAATTGACGTTCAGAGTGAGCGGGAACCTGTCGGCCGTCCAGAAAATACGCTGCCAAGCCGACCAGGACAACTACAAGGCGCTCGTCGCCGAAGAGGACATTCACGTGCTGACCGGAGCGCTAAAATTGTTTTTTCGAGAGCTCTCCGAGCCGCTTTTCCCCGTCAATTTGCACAAGGAGTACACGTCGGCGATGCGTGAGTTTTCTAGATTTTTTTTGTTTTTGAGGAAGACCCGTATTCCTGTGTTTCAGAAGTGCCGAACACCACATCACGCTTCAAAAAGTTTGAAGAGCTGCTGAGCAGGCTTCCCCAGGAGAATCGCGAGAGCTTGAAGCTGCTGCTCGGACACTTGAATCGTGTGGCCGCACACTCGTCACAAAATCGCATGCAGCAGCACAATTTGGCGATTGTTTTCGGTCCGACACTGTTTCACAATGGTGACGTGGCATCGTCGTACATTGCGAAAAACAAGAAGAGCACGAAGAAGAAGGGGCTGAAAAAGGTTTGGTCGTTTTATTGATAACGCGCTCTATGGACAACGTTGTCTGTCTGCGTCTCCTCGCAGCGCAGTGAGGAAATGTTCGGCTAGTAGCCGTCGAATTCAACTGCATACGCGCCCTGTCGCATTTCTCTGCGTCTACACAGTGTCATGCATTCCCTCCAATTTTTTTTCGACTATGGAGACGCGGGAAGAAGTTAGACAGTTAGACAAAAACTAGACATTGGGAAAATGAAGATACGCAGACAGCAAATTTTTTTTGTTGATATTACGCACTTCTCAGTTTCGAAATGTCCAGGAGCCAAATATTTAGCTTTTGGAAACTCGTTTACGTGTTTGCCATGGTGTGACACTCACAATTTACCACCAAGTGTCACTCCATGGCGAATACGTAATATGTTATTTCTTTCATTTTTCGTTTGAATTTTCAACGTTTCGAAACTGAGGCTTTTCGAAACTGTGACGTTTCGAAACTTTTGTGCATTTTTAGCGCTAAATTTTGAAAAATTCATTGCATTTATCGCAGTTTCAAATTGTCCTAGTTTCGAAACGCCCCAGAGCAGTTCTGATTAGTTCCAGCCACCAAAATTGTGAGAAATTTGTTTTGAAACAAACAAAAAAATGGCGAAAATCCCGAAAAGTGCCGTTTTCGCGCCATTTTTGTGCTAAAAAACAAGCAAAAACGGCTCTGAGACGTTTTAAAACCTGCCATTTTGAAACTGGGACGTTTTGAAATGTTTGCCTAGAATTTTTGGGCATTTATTATTAGGGACCGCAACGTGTTTGACAAAAGTCCAAATTTTGACGAACTGGCGATTGGAATATGTTCCAACACTTGATAAAAATACGTTCCCAAATTTTTTCCGAAAAAAATTCAGTATGAGCCGAGTTACAGCCATTTTTGTGCGCTCCTCATTACTACTGATTTTCTCACAGCGAGTTGCCGCGGCGCGAAAAGGTGGGCGGGGTTTTCGCTGCATTCTTTCGGCGCACTTTGATTCCCACTCTATTTGCTCGGCTTCAAAGGGTGAATAATGTTGCGAAAAAGATCTAAAATGAGAAGAATGGGAAAACATATCGTTCTTATATTTAATTATCACTTAATTATCATAAATTTGTCGATTTAAAGTGTAAGAAATCGATTTCTAGAGGCTTTGAAAAAAAATGAGATTTTCACGATGGAAGTTTATTATTTTGCAAAATTGGGCTTATCTTTTTTGTAAATATCACTTTTTAATTGTTCTCAATACTTTTTGTCACTTTATTCTCAACTTTCAGACAAAATTTATTTAAATACAGGAAATTTCACCTTTTTCTTTCAATTTGAAGAAAAAAATGAAAGAAATAAACGTAAATTTGTTTTAAAAATACGCAAAATAACATCCAATGAACAAAAAAACCATTTTACAATGAGAATTCATCATTAAACTTCGAAAAATTCCTGCGCAAAAAATTTTCAAACTGCACAAAAATCGAACCCGGGCCAAAATGTTTGCAAAGCATCCGCTCTAACCACTACACCACGCAGAGCCTTTCCAACTGAACCCCTTTAGTCGTACACTACGCAGCAGTCTATCAAATTGTTTTGTCATGTTTTTAACAAGATTTTTTCACAAATTTCCATAAAAACTCCTTTTGAAATGATACAAAACCGAATAAAAAAATATGTTTGCAAGTAGCGATTTTCGATTTTTTTTGAGTATCGATGCCAAATTTTGCGTAGAATTCGATGGTAATGAGAACTCCTGCGCTACGGCCTTGCGTAATACCGAAAAAGCGGAAAAACTACCAAATTCGTTGAGACTTGGGCTTTTGGATGAGAAAAAAACTAACTTAGAATCGCAGAAAGTGTCTGAAATTTTTATTACAAACATAAAATGAAGTGTATTATGCAATCTTTCTTATATATAAAAACCCAGATCGGGATGTCTGTGCGCGTCCGCACTTGCCTTTTTGCAAGAAAATGCAGTGTGGACAAAACACGAACCCGTGACATGAGGATTTGTATTCAAGCGCACTACCGACTGAGCCAAAGAGGACAGAAATCTTCCCAAACAGAGTGCGTATAAATGAATGAGGAAGAGTGGAACGTAAAAAAATTGAATGTGGCGACGAAGTCGCGAATAGGCTGCGTCAGCAGCCGCGCAGGACTGCGCAGCAGGCTTGTTAAATAATAAAAAACATAGGTCATCGCTGAAAAATTTTCACAAAATTTTGTGCTACTTTGACTGAAAATTTCAGAATGTTTGCAAGAACGAATTTTTGATTTTTTTTTTTAAACGATTCAGCGTGTCAAGATCTATCGATATCATTCATAAAAACGTGCGCTACGGACCTGCGTAACACCATATTTTCCGTTTTTCTCGAATCGCTTCGAAAATTCCGACCGTTTCCCGTATTTTTCTCAAAAACTGAATTATTTGAAGAAAAATGAATATTACCATTGTGTTCTACGCAGTTGATTACATAAGAACATATAAAATTTTTATCGATCCAATAGCCAGGAGCCGCAGTACAGGACGGTAAAGGTGGCGAAGCGAATCTAGTGAGAAAAATTTCACTCGCCCCGCCCACCCGCGTTGCGGTCTCTATTTATTATTGATTTATTTACGTTGTCGCGCGGTGTCGCGTTGCAAACCGATTTACGAGGCTCCGCCCACTGCCTTGCTATTTTTTGCTGTGATTTTTCTTTTTTTTTTCCACATTTTTCCTCATTTTGCAGTTTTCCTTCGGTTTTTTTCAATAAATTTTTGCTTCAGAGCGATAAATAGCGTATGCGAATGAATATTGGACAAGAAAATTCGAGAAAAAGAGAAAAAATGGAAATGGCGGATGATGCAAAAATCGATTTAAAAAAAAGTTTTTCGTCTTTTCATGGTAATTTTTGCATTTTTTTTCCTCATTTTTTTGGAAATAATTGATTTCAGGTCGCTTCAGGTCCAATGGGGATTCCATAAATTTTCTCAAATCATCGCGCTTTTTTTAATTAAATCCGTATTCGAACAACACATTTAGCGACCTGAAATCAATTATTTCCAAAAAAAAAAAGAGGAAAAAATGCAAAAATTACCATGAAAAGACGAAAAACATTTTTTATCGATTTTTGAATCATCCGCCATTTTTTTCTCGAATTTTCTTGTCCAATATTCATTCGCATACGCTATTTATCGCTCTGAAGCAAAAATGTATTTAAAAAACTGCAAAATGAGGAAAAAAATGTGAAAAAAGGAAAGACCACAGCAAAAAAATAGCAGGGCAGTGGGCGGAGCCTCGTAAATCGGTTTGCAACGCGAGTACGCAAACACCGCGCGACAACTCAAACAAAACAACAATATTATGCCGCAAAAATTGAGCAAAAGTTTGGAAACGTCCCAGCGCAGCAGGCTTATACCCTAATAAACTTTTTACATTTTTTTTGCTTTTCAGGAAGACAGCCAGCCGACACCAATCCAATCCAACTCTCACCTCGCGTTCTCGATGATAATGCACTCGCAAATTGTCCAATACCTGCTGGAATCGGCGAACAAGTTTGAAATTTTGAGGTCATCTGTGAATATTGATCGCTAGTCGCAAAAATGGGTATTTTCCGTTCACTCACTCGCGGTATAAAACGCTGCAAATTCGCTCCAATCGCACAGTGCGATTGGAGCGAATTTGCAGTGTTGCGTACTGTGAGAATAAATGTATATACATAGAAAATGTTGCTCGAATTTTCATGCCATTGTCTCTCTCATCCATCACAGCCCTATTTTTCCACACTTTTTTTTGACGATAAAGCTTTTTATTTTTTTTTTGAAATATAGAATTTTCGAACCGAAAAAGTTGTCCAACAAATCGATTTATTTTTTTTTTTGCATTTTACGGTTCCCCCAACTTTTCCAGATGCCCGGCGCCAAAAAGCAAATACATTGGATGCTCGACGAGCTGGAAGGCTTTGAGACGCCGAAAATCAAGCTCGAGCAGTATGCCACGTCATCAGAGCTGGCGGGTGAGGCGTCTTGTCAACATTTTTCAAACAAGTAATACATTTTCAGTAAAAATCATGGAAATGATTGACGAGGAGGTCGGGCTGACGGCGGCGAAGCTCGTCGACATTGGATGTGGCTGTGGAATGTTGATGACGTCGGCGGCGGCGCTGTACGAGCCGCAAAAAGTGGTCGGCGTTGATGTGGATGAGGACGCGCTGGCGGTGTGCAAGAGGAATCTGCGGAGGGCGGATGTGGAGGAAATGTTCGGGTTTGGGGCTGCTTAATCTTAAAATTGATGTTTTCAGCTGTGAGCTTCGCAACGTGGATGTGCTGGACGTGGGAGTGCCGAAAAATGAGGAATTCGACGTGGCGGTGATCAATCCGCCGTTTGGCACCAAGAATAATATAGGTGGGGAGTGACGCGCTGCGGTTGCGTCGCGGCGTGTCTGCCTGAAAAGTTCATGCGCATAATTTGGCACACTGCCAAGCAAACGCCCCCTAACGTCCTATCGAATTCTCTGCGTCTCCACAGTGTCATCTGACAAGTTTAGCTGAAAGAGTGTGAAAATGGAGACGCAGAGGCGCTAGAATCGATCAATCCCACGCTGTGCTCTATCGCTGCGAGACCACCACATGGCCGTGGCCGCCTCACAGATTTTCATGGAAAATTTGCACGACGTGCTAGACCGGTTGCGTTTCTCTGCTTCTTCATATTTTGGCGGGTATAGGCAGCTATGCGGCTAATAGTCATTGCAAGAGAAAAATGTATTTGGCATATTCACCGAATGCGATGGCTATTAGCCGTTTTTAAATTATGGGAGTAAGCAGTTGTGAGGCTAATAGCCATGGAAAACGGATAATAGCCATCGAAATCGGCACGTTTGCCAAATTCGATGGCTATTAGCCGTTTTCAAATTATGGGAGTAGGCAGTTGTGAGGCTAATAGCCATGGAAAACGGATAATAGCCATCGAAATCGGCACGTTTGTCAAATTCGATGGCTGTTAGCCGTTTTTAAATTTTGGGAGTAGGCAGTTGTGAGGCTAATAGCCATGGAAAACGGATAATAGCCATCGAAATCGGCACGTTTGCCAAATTCGATGGCTATTAGCCGTTTTCAAATTATGGGAGTAGGCAGTTGTGAGGCTAATAGCCATGGAAAACGGATAATAGCCATCGAAATCGGCACGTTTGTCAAATTCGATGGCTATTAGCCGTTTTCAAATTATGGGAGTAGGCAGTTGTGAGGCTAATAGCCATGGAAAACGGATAATAGCCATCGAAATCGGCACGTTTGTCAAATTCGATGGCTGTTAGCCGTTTTTAAATTTTGGGAGTAGGCAGTTGTGAGGCTAATAGCCATGGAAAACGGATAATAGCCATCGAAATCGGCACGTTTGCCAAATGCGATGGCTATTAGCCGTTTTCAAATTACGGGAGTATTCTGATGTGAGGCTAATAGCCATGGAAAACGGATAATAGCCATCGAAATCGGCACGTTTGCCAAATGCGATGGCTATTAGCCGTTTTCAAATTATGGGAGTAGGCAGTTGTGAGGCTAATAGCCATGGAAAACGGATAATAGCCATCGAAATCGGCACGTTTGCCAAATGCGATGGCTATTAGCCGTTTTCAAATTATGGGAGTAGGCAGTTGTGAGGCTAATAGCCATGGAAAACGAATAATAGCCATCGAAATCGGCACGTTTGCCAAATTCGATGGCTATTAGCCGTTTTCAAATTATGGGAGTATCCTGATGTGAGGCTAATAGCCATGGAAAACGAATAATAGCCATCGAAATCGGCACGTTTGCCAAATTCGATGGCTATTAGCCGTTTTCAAATTATGGGAGTATTCTGATGTGAGGCTAATAGCCATGGAAAACGAATAATAGCCATCGAAATCGGCACGTTTGCCAAATGCGATGGCTATTAGCCGTTTTCAAATTATGGGAGTAGGCAGTTGTGAGGCTAATAGCCATGGAAAACGGATAATAGCCATCGAAATCGGCACGTTTGCCAAATTCGATGGCTATTAGCCGTTTTCAAATTATGGGAGTATTCTGATGTGAGGCTAATAGCCATGGAAAACGGATAATAGCCATCGAAATCGGCACGTTTGCCAAATGCGATGGCTATTAGCCGTTTTCAAATTATGGGAGTAGGCAGTTGTGAGGCTAATAGCCATGGAAAACGAATAATAGCCATCGAAATCGGCACGTTTGCCAAATTCGATGGCTATTAGCCGTTTTCAAATTATGGGAGTATTCTGATGTGAGGCTAATAGCCATGGAAAACGAATAATAGCCATCGAAATCGGCACGTTTGCCAAATGCGATGGCTATTAGCCGTTTTCAAATTATGGGAGTATTCTGATGTGAGGCTAATAGCCATGGAAAACGGATAATAGCCATCGAAATCGGCACGTTTGTCAAATTCGATGGCTATTAGCCGTTTTCAAATTATGGGAGTAGGCAGTTGTGAGGCTAATAGCCATGGAAAACGGATAATAGCCATCGAAATCGGCACGTTTGTCAAATTCGATGGCTGTTAGCCGTTTTTAAATTTTGGGAGTAGGCAGTTGTGAGGCTAATAGCCATGGAAAACGGATAATAGCCATCGAAATCGGCACGTTTGCCAAATGCGATGGCTATTAGCCGTTTTCAAATTACGGGAGTATTCTGATGTGAGGCTAATAGCCATGGAAAACGGATAATAGCCATCGAAATCGGCACGTTTGCCAAATGCGATGGCTATTAGCCGTTTTCAAATTATGGGAGTAGGCAGTTGTGAGGCTAATAGCCATGGAAAACGGATAATAGCCATCGAAATCGGCACGTTTGCCAAATGCGATGGCTATTAGCCGTTTTCAAATTATGGGAGTAGGCAGTTGTGAGGCTAATAGCCATGGAAAACGAATAATAGCCATCGAAATCGGCACGTTTGCCAAATGCGATGGCTATTAGCCGTTTTCAAATTATGGGAGTAGGCAGTTGTGAGGCTAATAGCCATGGAAAACGGATAATAGCCATCGAAATCGGCACGTTTGTCAAATTCGATGGCTGTTAGCCGTTTTTAAATTTTGGGAGTAGGCAGTTGTGAGGCTAATAGCCATGGAAAACGGATAATAGCCATCGAAATCGGCACGTTTGCCAAATGCGATGGCTATTAGCCGTTTTCAAATTACGGGAGTATTCTGATGTGAGGCTAATAGCCATGGAAAACGAATAATAGCCATCGAAATCGGCACGTTTGCCAAATGCGATGGCTATTAGCCGTTTTCAAATTATGGGAGTATCCTGATGTGAGGCTAATAGCCATGGAAAACGAATAATAGCCATCGAAATCGGCACGTTTGCCAAATTCGATGGCTATTAGCCGTTTTCAAATTATGGGAGTATTCTGATGTGAGGCTAATAGCCATGGAAAACGGATAATAGCCATCGAAATCGGCACGTTTGCCAAATGCGATGGCTATTAGCCGTTTTCAAATTATGGGAGTATCCTGATGTGAGGCTAATAGCCATGGAAAACGAATAATAGCCATCGAAATCGGCACGTTTGCCAAATTCGATGGCTATTAGCCGTTTTCAAATTATGGGAGTATTCTGATGTGAGGCTAATAGCCATGGAAAACGAATAATAGCCATCGAAATCGGCACGTTTGCCAAATGCGATGGCTATTAGCCGTTTTCAAATTATGGGAGTAGGCAGTTGTGAGGCTAATAGCCATGGAAAACGGATAATAGCCATCGAAATCGGCACGTTTGCCAAATTCGATGGCTATTAGCCGTTTTCAAATTATGGGAGTATCCTGATGTGAGGCTAATAGCCATGGAAAACGAATAATAGCCATCGAAATCGGCACGTTTGCCAAATTCGATGGCTATTAGCCGTTTTCAAATTATGGGAGTATTCTGATGTGAGGCTAATAGCCATGGAAAACGGATAATAGCCATCGAAATCGGCACGTTTGCCAAATGCGATGGCTATTAGCCGTTTTCAAATTATGGGAGTATCCTGATGTGAGGCTAATAGCCATGGAAAACGAATAATAGCCATCGAAATCGGCACGTTTGTCAAATTCGATGGCTATTAGCCGTTTTCAAATTATGGGAGTATTCTGATGTGAGGCTAATAGCCATGGAAAACGGATAATAGCCATCGAAATCGGCACGTTTGCCAAATGCGATGGCTATTAGCCGTTTTCAAATTATGGGAGTATCCTGATGTGAGGCTAATAGCCATGGAAAACGAATAATAGCCATCGAAATCGGCACGTTTGCCAAATTCGATGGCTATTAGCCGTTTTCAAATTATGGGAGTATTCTGATGTGAGGCTAATAGCCATGGAAAACGGATAATAGCCATCGAAATCGGCACGTTTGCCAAATGCGATGGCTATTAGCCGTTTTCAAATTATGGGAGTATCCTGATGTGAGGCTAATAGCCATGGAAAACGAATAATAGCCATCGAAATCGGCACGTTTGCCAAATTCGATGGCTATTAGCCGTTTTCAAATTATGGGAGTATTCTGATGTGAGGCTAATAGCCATGGAAAACGAATAATAGCCATCGAAATCGGCACGTTTGCCAAATGCGATGGCTATTAGCCGTTTTCAAATTATGGGAGTATCCTGATGTGAGGCTAATAGCCATGGAAAACGAATAATAGCCATCGAAATCGGCACGTTTGCCAAATTCGATGGCTATTAGCCGTTTTCAAATTATGGGAGTATTCTGATGTGAGGCTAATAGCCATGGAAAACGGATAATAGCCATCGAAATCGGCACGTTTGCCAAATGCGATGGCTATTAGCCGTTTTCAAATTATGGGAGTATCCTGATGTGAGGCTAATAGCCATGGAAAACGAATAATAGCCATCGAAATCGGCACGTTTGCCAAATTCGATGGCTATTAGCCGTTTTCAAATTATGGGAGTATTCTGATGTGAGGCTAATAGCCATGGAAAACGGATAATAGCCATCGAAATCGGCACGTTTGCCAAATGCGATGGCTATTAGCCGTTTTCAAATTATGGGAGTATCCTGATGTGAGGCTAATAGCCATGGAAAACGAATAATAGCCATCGAAATCGGCACGTTTGCCAAATTCGATGGCTATTAGCCGTTTTCAAATTATGGGAGTATTCTGATGTGAGGCTAATAGCCATGGAAAACGGATAATAGCCATCGAAATCGGCACGTTTGCCAAATTCGATGGCTATTAGCCGTTTTCAAATTATGGGAGTATTCTGATGTGAGGCTAATAGCCATGGAAAACGGATAATAGCCATCGAAATCGGCACGTTTGCCAAATGCGATGGCTATTAGCCGTTTTCAAATTATGGGAGTATTCTGATGTGAGGCTAATAGCCATGGAAAACGGATAATAGCCATCGAAATCGGCACGTTTGCCAAATTCGATGGCTATTAGCCGTTTTCAAATTATGGGAGTATTCTGATGTGAGGCTAATAGCCATGGAAAACGGATAATAGCCATCGAAATCGGCACGTTTGCCAAATTCGATGGCTATTAGCCGTTTTCAAATTATGGGAGTAGGCAGTTGTGAGGCTAATAGCCATGGAAAACGGATAATAGCCATCGAAATCGGCACGTTTGCCAAATTCGATGGCTATTAGCCGTTTTCAAATTATGGGAGTATTCTGATGTGAGGCTAATAGCCATGGAAAACGGATAATAGCCATCGAAATCGGCACGTTTGCCAAATGCGATGGCTATTAGCCGTTTTCAAATTATGGGAGTATTCTGATGTGAGGCTAATAGCCATGGAAAACGGATAATAGCCATCGAAATCGGCACGTTTGCCAAATGCGATGGCTATTAGCCGTTTTCAAATTATGGGAGTATTCTGATGTGAGGCTAATAGCCATGGAAAACGGATAATAGCCATCGAAATCGGCACGTTTGCCAAATTCGATGGCTATTAGCCGTTTTCAAATTATGGGAGTATTCTGATGTGAGGCTAATAGCCATGGAAAACGGATAATAGCCATCGAAATCGGCACGTTTGCCAAATTCGATGGCTATTAGCCGTTTTCAAATTATGGGAGTAGGCAGTTGTGAGGCTAATAGCCATGGAAAACGAATAATAGCCATCGAAATCGGCACGTTTGCCAAATTCGATGGCTATTAGCCGTTTTCAAATTATGGGAGTGTTCTGATGTGAGGCTAATAGCCATGGAAAACGGATAATAGCCATCGAAATCGGCACGTTTGCCAAATTCGATGGCTATTAGCCGTTTTCAAATTATGGGAGTGTTCTGATGTGAGGCTAATAGCCATGGAAAACGGATAATAGCCATCGAAATCGGCACGTTTGCCAAATTCGATGGCTATTAGCCGTTTTCAAATTATGGGAGTGTTCTGATGTGAGGCTAATAGCCATGGAAAACGGATAATAGCCATCGAAATCGGCACGTTTGCCAAATTCATTTGGCGCGTATCATTCCCCGAATTCGATGGCTATTAGCCAAAAATTTCCCGTCGCAGCAATGGAGGAGACGCAGAGAAAAACGTAAAATTTCAGGAATCGACCTGCGATTCGTCCAAGTCGGTCTGCAGATGGTTCGGCCTGGTGGCAGCGTATTTTCGCTGCACAAAAAAGCGTCGAGGGACTACATTTTGAGAACGGCGAATAAATGGGACGGTGTGCAGGTGAGCAAGCTCCGCCCATTTTTTCAAGGAGGTGGCACTGTTTTCATGGCTATTAGCTGGCGGATTTGGCGCAAATTAGTCATCGAAAATGAGCAGTATTGGGGAATAAGCTCCGCCCCCTTTTTTTGCAAGCTGGTGGCACGGTTTTGCAGTCCCACAAAGACAGCTAGATGGCTATTTGCCATCGAAAACGGCTAATAGCCAACAATTTGTTCAATTACAGGCCGAATGCTGCGCAGAAATGTTCTGGAACCTGCCAGCCACGTACAAATTTCACAGCAAAAAATCGGTCGACATTGAGGTCGTTTTAATGCATTTTAAAAAGAAGAATAGCTGATCGATCTTATTTTTTTCTGTTTCTTTTTCGGTTTTTTTTTTGGGTCTCACCACGAATTCAGGAATGAATTTTTGAAAAACAACCAACAACAAAAAATAAAAGTGTGTTTTTAATAAATGTTTTTATGGTAAATATGCATATAAATAGTAAAGTAAGCGAGAGAATTATTAGTTGTCTATATATAAAATTTTGCAATGTGGCAGGTGTGTGTGAGAGCAATCAATGAATGAAAGAAAGGCAATTTAACAACTAAAAAAAGAAAGAGAAACAAAAAAACTTCAAAAGATCACAATAAATAAAAGCTCTATTCGTGGGCGGAGTTACAAATATAAAAGTATCCGTTTGATGTGAGAGAGTGAGAAAATATCATTACATATTTTGTATACATAAAGTGAACATCCGTGGGCGGCACGCGAACCGTAATAGATTTGAAGTCAAGACTGGAATAAAGTTGTGGAAGAAGTCGGCGTTCTTCACAGCCGAACTTTTTGCTTGTCACGACGATCTTTGGCACGTCTGCAATAAATAATCTGGGTAATGGTTATGAGTTTTTTTGGGCCACTTCGAGCCAATAGGAACGTTCAAGATAAAATACCGTATTTTTTGTATTTTTCAAACCGATGAGAGGTACGGTTTGTCAGGAAAAGGGAAAAAAATCCGTTTTTCGTTTTTTTAACCCTCTCCATGTTTTTTTAACAGGAAAACAACCCATTGTGTCGAGACCCGGCATTAAAAAAATGTAATGACCGAAATTTAATGGACCTATCCAGAGTACTGTAGAAAAACGGAAAAAATGACAAACAACAAGGGGAAAACACGGAAAATGCTCCGATTGGTTTGAAATTTTGGGAGAAACTGTCAAAAATACTCCCGCGAATGCTCAGAAAGTTTTGAACTAAAATATCGATTTTAAAAATATTGATTTTTTTTTTCTGAAAATTTTTAAAATCGATATTTCGGTCCAAAATTTTCTGAGCAAGCCCGGGAGCATTTTCCGAGTTTTCTCCCAGTTGTTTGTCATTTTTCTCCGTTTTTCTACAGTACTTTGAATAGGTCCATAAAGGCGCATCTGTAGTTTTTTGTCGTTTTTTCCGCAATTTTACAAAGGGGCACGAAAAACGGTATTTCTTTCCCGTGCTGAATAGGTCCATCCGGAAATCAGTAAATTTTGGTGCTATTGCAGAATAGAACTGTTGCGAAATAGAACTTCCACAAAAATTACCCGGCAAGTTTGCGGCACATTTTTTTCTCTGCATTTTTTCTATTATAAATCTCGTGTCGCAGACTTGTCGGTATTGGGTTTTCCCCGCTTTTGTCAGGGTCTAAAGTAAGTATAGTGAATGTTCTTTTTTTATGCGGTTATTCACAAAATTGCAAAAACCAGCAAAAAACTCATCAAAAGCTCGGAGAATGCTCCGATTGGCTTAAAAATTTGGGAAATAATGTCAAAAATGCTTCCGGCCCTGCCCACAAATTTTGAACCGTATTATCGCTTTTTCTGAACGTTTTAAAAATCGATATTACGGTCTGAAATTTTCTGGGAATGCCCAGGAGTATTTTTGCCATTATTTCCCAAATTTTCAGACCAATCGGAGCTGGAACTCTGGAACTTTGATTTGCAAAAAAATGCTGATTCCAGGATTTTTTACTTTTAATTTTATAGTTTTTTTTTCTATTTTGCTCAAAATATTAAGTTTTGAAAAAAATTCATTTATTTTCAATAAAATAGTATTTTAATACACAGAAAAAACAACGATTTCAGCAAAATTCCGGTTCGAAATTAATCCTTCTTCGTTCCATTTTTATTGATTATTAAGTTCCTTCTTGTTGAGTACCTTCATCATCATCATCGTCCGGACTGCCCAATTCGTCCGTTATTTTCTCTGAAAAAAATTTACTTCGGCTTATTTTTCAGTTTTTCGCAATCACTATTTCGTTATCTCTGTCTGCTTGCTCCAAATAATCCATCAAAAATTAGGTCTGTAAAATGTCAATTTTTGGCCATAATCGGTCCAAATTGTTTGGCATGGGCGTGGCCTCAAGAGCTGAAAAATAAAATGAAGGTAAAGAGCGAGTGCAGGTAAAAATAATAGTTGGTCGAAAAACTAGAAAAATAGATAAAATCGAAAATCTGGCAATAGTTGGCACCTATTCGGCGATCGGCGCAAAATCGGTATTTAGCAATATAAAACTCATTTTGCAAAGTTTTTTTTTCTGTTTTTTCGCGTCATTCCTAGCTTTTTAGAATTGAATTCAAATCATAACATTTTTTAGGTGATGTGATGATCAAAAGATTACCGCCACCAATTCAACAACGCAAAGAAATGTGCAAGCTCGGACATCAATCTTACGCGTGACCCCCGTCCTTTATTCACCCCCAGGCTATACACAATAATGGTCCGTCTGTTGTACGGAATTTGAACGCCGCCCAATCTGTTAGGTGGTCTAGAAAATGAAAATGAGAAAATTCAGACACTGCTGCTGAAATAAGTGTTACCGTATTAATTTAATGCATTCAAAAACAGTGTCAGAATTTTCCTGCTCGTCAACAAGGTTCAAATCTCTTCCATCCCTGTCAGAGCCTCCAAACTTGTACCGTAATCCTCCCCCCAGCCCTCCCCCTCCCATCCCCAATTAAACGCCCATAAACTGACAAAATATCTACGCCACCACACCAATTACACAACTTTACGACACTTTAATTCCACGCGAAGAAGAAAAAGTGGTGGAGGATCTTCTTAAACCCGAAAATAAAAAATCTCGGTGGTGGTGGTGGTGACCTCGCAGCGGAAGAAATGTGGACGATGAGTGAGCAAACAAAACGCGTGCACGCACGTAAAATAAAATGCAAATTCTTAATGAGATCGTCAACACCATTGGCGTCTAATTAGATGACGTTTAACTTGTGAGATTAAAACGTTTGCACGCGTGGATTACGACGCTCCATTGTTCCGCACAGGGGCATGAACCGGGAGTCAGTAAACGCGCCCGAGCGCACAACTTCGAAATTTCAAAAATGAGGGCCAAAATTATAAAAAAAACGTGAGCATTTTTATAAAAAAAATCACGTTTTTTATTATTTTTGGCCTAATTTTTGAAAGTTCGAAGTTGTGCACTCGGGCGCATTTGCTGACTCCCGTCTCATGTGGTTCCGCAGGTCTCGCAGCGAAAAATGCCAACGCGAAATTGCGGACAACGCTGATTTTCAGACTTTTGAACATTTTTTTTCAATTTGCGCCAAGTACGTACGCAGCCACATGACGTTATTTATAATTTTGCTTCGTAATGGGATGGCATTATTCACGAAATTGCAAAAAATAGCAAAAAAATCAGCGAACATTTGAAAAATAATGGCAAAAATATTCCCGGACATATTTTTTACATTCCCAGAAAATTTCAGATCAAAATATCGGTTTTTCAGATATTTTGATCTGAAATTTTGTGGGAATGAAAAAAAATATGTCCAAGAGTATTTTTGCCATTATTTCCCAAATTTTCGCTGATTTTTTTTTGCTATTTTTTGCAATTTCGTGAATAATCCCATCACATTACGAAGCAAAATTATAAATAACGTCATGTGGCTGCGTACGCACTTGGCGCCAATTGAAAAAACATGTTCAACAGTCTGAAAATCAGCGTTGTCCGCAATTTCGCGTTGGCATTTTTCGCTTCGAGACCTTCGGAACATTGGAGCGTCGTAATGGAGCTATTCACAAAACCGGAAAAAATTGCGGGAAAAATCGGAGAATGCTCCGATTGACCTGAAATTTTGGGAAATATTGGCAAAAATTCTCTTGTACACGCTCACAAAATTTTAGACCAAAATATCGATTTTTTCTGAAAATTGTTAAAATCGATATTTTGGTCCAAAAATTTGTGAGCGTGTACAGGAGAATTTTTCCCAATATTTCTCAAAATTTCAGGTCAATCGGAGCATTCGCAATTTTTTATTTTTTTTTTTCCGGTTTTGTGAATAGGTCCATAACTGTGCAAATGTTGTAACGCCCTTTTTCTTCCCATTACTCAAATCACGACAAATCCATGCAAAAAAAGGTACCACACGGGTTGTGTTACGCAAGGCTCGTAACTCACACCGTCACGCGCGGCACCCGCCGTTTCCCTTTCATCTTCCAATCTCGCTGCCTCTATCAAATCAAAAAGTTTTTTTCTCGTGCACTCACCGATTTTGGAACCAAATCTTGATCTGCCGTTCGGTCAAACTTAACAGTGTCGACAGTTGGGTTTTGCGGTCGGCGTTCACGAACGGTGACGTGTGGAATTCTTTTTCGAGCTCGAGACGCTGATAGTCCGAGTAGACCATGCGATATTTGTCGGCTGTCCGGACGCGGAAATCTGAACAGATTGGGTTTTTGTGTGATTTTGGCTTGGCTATTAGCCGTTGAAAATGGCAGATAGTTTGTCCCGACGGCTAATAGCCAAAATTAATTCCCTTCATTTTTCAACGAAAGAAAAAAAAATGTCGAATCACTTTTTCATAACCCCATTATTATTTAATCGATGGCGAATAGAAAAATCGATACATTTTAATTTTCCTGACGCCGCCAATAGATTTGAAATTGCCACATGGATTTTCTACACCGCGGGTGCTTGACACATTTTTGGCCTTCGGAGGGTACAAATTGAGAGAAAATGAGCATTTCCCAAGTATATTTTTGGTAAATTCTCGTTTTCCATCAATTTGATACCCAGCGATTCACTTGTACCCCTTGTACCGCCGAATCGTCGTGAAATTTAAGGCCAAAAAGGTGTTAAGCATCAGCAGTGCAGAAAATCCACGTGGCAATTTCAAATCCATGGGCGGAGCCAGGGAAATGAAAATTTATCGATTTTTCTATTCGCCATCGATCAAATAATAATGGGGTTATAAAAAGCGATTTTGACTTTTTTCTTCCGTTCGAAAATTCAGAGAATTAATTTTGGCTATTAGCCGTCGGAGCGTGTGCCGAATGAATTTGATTTTTGATAAGCTTTTCGCTGGAAAACTTTGGCGAAGTTTTGGCGAATAGTTGTGTTGGCTATCGGCAGGTCTCGACACGACAGGTTGGTTGTTGGCGTCAAAAATGTCGAAAATCCGGTTACTGCCGTTTTTTTGTCGTTTTTCGGCGGGGTAAAAAACACGAAAACCCGTGTTTTTTTTTTCCTGTACTGAACAGGTCCATTACAACCGGAAAAATTGCCAAGGCGGTAATTTTTTTTTCGGCTATTAGCTCGATCTTGGACGCCGATTACTGCCCAAAGTCCTGAAAATTGCCAAAAAACACTTACTATTAGTCCCCGGACCGGTCGGCACCGTCTTCCCCGTCACACCCAGCCCTTTTCGCTCCTTCGCCAGCGGCATCTTCCACGACAATTGCTGCTGATAATCCATAAACGGCCACACTGATTGCTGATAACACGTGGCGGCGGCATAATTCGCAGCGGCCAGCGCGGACGACGATGAGCTGGACGAATTCACAGCGGACGTCGATGGAAACGGCGCAATGTCCGTCGGGTACATGCTCACACCGCTGTCACTGCTGGCGGCCGAATTCGAAGAAAACTGCGGTTTTACCTCTCGATCGTTGGTGTCTGTGGGGAGCTGGCCGGAGGCTGGTAGGCCGAATGGGTAGAACTCGGAGTGGTTCTGGAAGAAAATGGGGCGGTGAAATTGATTTTTTGTTTTTCTAAAAATTAATTACATAAAAGCTGGCGGCGTCGCCCATTTGTGATGACCATCGGCCGTAGAGGTGTGGGTCGAACGAGGATTGGAGCATTTTGTCTCTGAAACTATCGATATAAAAAAAACCAGATCGAAATCTAATTTAATCGTAAATGTGTAAGAGGAAGTAAATAAATAAATAAATAAATTGGCAAAGTGCGAAATCTTATTTTTCGCCCTCTCAACCCGTGGGCGGAGCCAACCCCCCCGCGCGCGCGCACCATCTTCTTCCTCTTCCTCTTCCAATGTTCGTCAAGCGGAGGCGGAGACTAACTACAGTACCCCGTGCGCATACATATGCCAATACAGCTACAGATAACAGACAAATTCGATTCGAACTCTCAAATTAAATATTTGGTATGAGAACAAGACCAAAGCAAATATGTATAGATTCCCGGCGCATTTGCATCTTATTAGAAACGGGAAAATGGAAATGATAAACAACTCACTTTAACGGCTGCGGGTTCCAGAACGGCAGAATCGGATAGTTTGTCCATTCGTGATGTGAGTGTTTGAATTCGGGCTCAATAAGGCGAGCGGTTGGCGACGAGTCAGGTGTGGGCTCATTTTCAGACATATCTGATTTCATGTCGATTGACATAATGCTCTGGAAGAACCGAAAATGTGATGGGCACAAAATGAGACGAAAAAGGAAAACAAAAAAAAGAATGAATGAAAGAAAGAAAAACATGCGTGCAGCTCCGCCCATCATGGGGGGTGACCAGTCAAAGAGCACCGAACTGGCCGAAACTCTGTTCGCGCAAGATTTATTTACAACCGAGACGAGTTTCAGATGCCATCAGCAGACCATTTTTATTTACAACCTGTGTGAAAACCATCCTGCAGGCAGATTTGTTTTGGGTGTTTGGGCGTTAGTGGATGGGTGAGGGGGGATAGTTCTAATAATCGATAAAAACTGCGTGGAAACGCGAAAAACAACCAAAAAATCACAAAAAAATGTTAAAAATGTGATCAGTTCAGAAAAATTTCGTCCAAAATAAAAAATGAAATTAAAAAACCGCCGGCTACTACTGTATTAAAGGCGCATGACAGAACGCGCAGTTTTGAACATTTAATATTGCGTCATGCCCCTTTAATACAGTAATCTGCCATTTTTTGTGAGGTTTTAATTTTTAATATCATTTTCAGGCGTTTTAAATGCGTTTTTTTTTAGTATTTTATAGTTTTTTTCTTGAAAATAAAATAAATTTAATTATTTGACAAAAAATATTGCACGAAATTCCGCACAAAATATACAAGAAAGTCCAAAAATCGCGGGATGTTACGGTATTAAAGGCGCATAACAAAATAAGTGTTTCATAATGTGGCATGCGCCTTTAATACCGTAGTCGACAATTTTTAAATTAATTTGGGCGAAATTTTTAGGATTTCATTGCAATTTTAATGCATTTTAATGATTTTTTTGTTGTGTTTTATTGCGTGTTAATTAAGAGGATAATTTTTTTTTTCATTTTTCCGGTTTATCGCTGAGTTTTAAGTGAAAAATAGGCCTAGTATTTTTCGAGTTTTTATTGTATTTAAATAAAACGTATCAGATTAAATTTTTTGGGATAATCGAAATAGCGGCGAATTTTAGGGGGACAATTCGATTTTAATGCAGAAAACAAAATCTTGAAGATAATAACGTTTTCTGGCGTTACAAGGTATTTTGTACAGTTCCACTGGATATTGCGCCTTAAATACGACATTTATACCGCGCTCGAATCAGAAACCGTTACGCACCCAGAAATTCGCTGCCATATTTATTTTTTTTTGCTACCCTAACCGCTTTTGCATAGGTCCGCTTTCATTTCTGAGATGGACACACTCTCGTTTTGCCCGGATTCTCTAATTTGAGGCTGGATCCATGAAACTAAACCGTTTTCTGCGAAACAAAATTTGGAGACGCAGAGAAACAGACACAAATTTCGTTTTCCTGTTTCATGGATTCTAGCTCTGCTGTGTATATGACTATTTTCATGTCTGCGCACTTCCCTCTCCGGCGTTTAAGTTTAACACCGTGCAGATGCTTTTTCGCTAACCTGACAGTCGGCTGTGGCAGGCTACCGTGTTTGCGTGACCAGACAAAAAGCCTTATTGCATGCTAAGATAGAGTATTTCTCCTCCCATCAGAATGTTGCAACTTGGATTAGCGTTTGCGGCAATGTACAAGGAACACCCTGCTGGTTGTTTTGTATAATTCAAGTGCGCGGCCGGCTCCGTTCCACCACGCTTCTCAGTGCGTGGTTTACGATCGCTGAGAAGAAAGAAAGCCTGCCGACCTGGACCGCGGGAGGCAAGCGGATGGATGCGCTCTCAGATTTCGCGCGTCTTTGACACCGAGCCGCCGCTCTGGTATAAACATATCATGACCTTTTTGTTGCGATTGTTTTCAATGTTTTTATGTGCATAGTGTTAAACGATTAAAGGGGTTTGATACTTTAAGATCGTCGTGATTCCAAATGTCTGGTGATCTCCACGGAAAGGGCTTGCATAGCAGCGTCCAGGCCGGCTCCGGTGAGTGCACACGTTGAGTGAATTGACCAGGAGCTGTTGCGGTGGAGAGTGAGGTCTGAAAAATGTACTTGGTGAACCGGTAACTGTTTCTTGTGTTAACTCACTGAGTGCAGCGGTAATATCCGAACATGTCATCGCACCAGGAACGTCCATTTTGTTGGCGAGAATGATCACAGGAATCTGTAAAAGGCTGTGGCTATCTTAACGAGGAATGTTCCTATGGGTAAATGCCCTCTGGAGTCGTCGGCGTGCTTCAGAACTACTAATCGGCGACAGTAAGCTAGTTTGCACCGTCAAATCGGTAGAAAAAAGAGGAATACTGGCAAATATCATTACCCAGCCAGCTGGCAGTGGACCACAATGCGGTTCGCTCGCACTACGACATTTTCGATTCACGTACTAATTTCTTGGAATTTGCGTATCGTTGACCATGCAATCAGCAAAGTCGTCGCAGGCAAGCCCAAACAGCGACGCGGCGCGACGAAGCGCCAACGGGACCGGTCGACAGCTAGCTTCTAGCGATCGAGTAATAGCCAAGCATCGGAAAATGCCCGCCAACTTGTGTTTCCTAGACGCATTCCCCGTTTTTCTGGATTTTACATACTCACCCCTCTAGCATGAACATCCTTGTGATCCAACACCATCCACAGTTCGTCCTTGAGCAACTCGATTCGAACTCTGTCCGAGCTGTCGAGCACGAAAATCACGCCTTGTGACGTGTGAAAATAGCTCTCCCATGTACTTCGGTATTTCACTGAATTAAATTGGTATTCCGGTTAGTTGAGATGACCGTGGCACATCGCCGCTGAGGTCAATTTAGCTGCGAGACCCGAGTCGCGTTGTGACTCGTCGCCGTATGAGAGTAAGAAAACTGTAAAACTTACTCTGTCCAGCCATATCGAACGCATGAAAACTGAGATTTTGAGTTGTGAAATTGGTGACCACGTGACCGACAGTGGGGACAATCTGTTGGCTTCGAGTTTCCGGTGGCTTAAGTTGGTTGAGAACGGTTGTCTGAAACGGAATAATAGTCGTGTTACTCTGTCGCGAGGAGCTGCCAGGCGAACGCTCTAGCGTCACCGATTCTCGCTTCGAAGCTCGGCGTGACGCAGCAGCCACCACTCTGAACACTCACCTTTCCCGAGTTATCCAATCCCACAACCACAATGTTCACGTCCTTTCTGCTCATCCCAAACAGACTCGAAAGCGATGAGAGGAACCCCATTACCACCGCTAGAACAGTAATCATTCATGAAAGAGGTGACAGCATGCCAAGTGACCTTTTCGGCAAAGGTTCAAAGGAGAAAGTATGCGTGACAGATTGCTGAATAATTTTTGCTCAAGAAAAGACGATTTTTGAATGAGTAAATAACTTTCTCATTGGAAGCAGTTTTATTTCCCGCTTTCTCAGTCAGCTTTCTTCAAAATTGCGCAACTCAAAATTTCTTTGACCATTTCCGCTAGTCTCCACGCCTAATCCGGTGAAACAAAGGTGCGCAATCGTATCGGAACAGGAAAAGAGAGCCAAAATGCATAAATTTTCCTGGGCAATAAAACTGCCAAGGGATAGGGAATGGCTGTGTTGGTGACTGTGGATAGAAGAAGGAGGAGGGAAGGTCTATTCTAGTAATGGTTTGATCGCTCAAAATATTATGGGAGAAATTTCAAAAAGATAGAGAACGAACGCATCGTAGAATATGTGAAAGTCAATAAGAGAGAGCGCCTACTTGAAATTGGTTGCCATGGTTACTCGACTCACTCATCTCAATATGGACGAGAAAAAGGAAATTTCTGTTCTGTTTTTGATGCGCGTCGAAAAATTGTTTTTGAGTTTTTAATCTAATTAAGACCACACCTCTAGAGTTCTTTTCAAGTTAGATAAAGTCCAGCAATGGCACCAATTAAGAAATCTTGAAGTTTTGAAGTTTTCAGTGGTGCGTTTGAAGAGCTCTCAAGGACAGTCTCCTTCAGGAAATCAACCGATTGGTCAAAGGTACTGTAAGGGTTCCACCTGCCAAATGATTTGAACTGTCAGTCGTTCTAACTTGTTTGGAACGGTGCGAATCGCAAAACCATAAGAGAAGATAGGCAAAGACTCTGGTGATGAAATTCCCTAACAACTCATTGTTAGAAAATTACGCGTTTGGTTGGTCGTCGAGTTAAGTTCTTGCTTCTTGTTTCTCGATGCGACAGTTTTCTTCAATTCATTGAACCTGAATATCTATAGTTTAGCTTTTTCGATTTCACTATCTCTTTGCAAGAATTCTTTTAAAGGAATCCTTGTATGAGTCTTCCGGTGTTTTTTTACAACATTAGACCCGGCGCCGTGTTCATGAACGTTTACCGTATGGTAAATCATTCTCTGAACGGTATGCAAAAGTTTTCAGTAACCAGGAAAGCATCTAACCGCATTATTTTCCGAGAATTTAGTTTACCGTCCGGAAAACCAATCACCGTTCATGAATACGGTCATCGGCTCATCGCGCAACGTTGGACACCTTTACTACCTTCTCACGACTCCTCAATGACCACCCTCGTTATGTAATATTCTTACCCCTCCTACTCTCCCCTCTCCCACCGTATCGTTTATTCTATTATGGGGTTATTCATGAGAAAAAAATCGGTTTGTTTTTGTTTTTTTTCCAATTCACGCGATGTCGAGAATTGTAAAAAAAAATACAGGTAGAGAAACGGGGATATAGCATTGATAATGAAGAGACACAGAGACTGCCCCCTTTCTTTGAACTCCTCGCCTTCTGCGTCTCTTCAATATCAATGATATATCAGGGGGACCCCCATTTCTCTACCTGTATTTTTTTAAAATTCTCGACATCGCATGAATTGGAAAAAAAAACAAAAACAAACAGTTTTTTTTCTCATGAATAACCCCATAAGTAATAGAAATTTGAGCATAAAATAAACTCCTTTTCCAGACCTCTTTGTGTCATTTTCAAAAGAGAAACGACCGATTGAAGATATCACAAATCAGATAGAGCGACTTCCTGCGGTAAGAGTTGTCAATATACAAAGGCAAGCAACTCAACCGAAAGACGTAGCCTGCTGTGATCGGCTCACACCACGAGATCGACTAAGTAAGTAATTGGAAAATTTCATAAAGAGCTGTTTATGTATTTCAATTTTCAGAGCTCACCCAGAAAAGGTAGCGTCTACCACTATTTCGCAATGTTGTGGTTATGGAGACACGAGAACAAGACAACGTAGGCGAGAGAGTATGTCTTCTTGGTGTTACGGCAGACGCGTTGCTATTGCTATTTCGCTGACCCCTTCCCAACAGGGAGAGTCTACGTCCATTCGGTCAACCTGTGTTCATTAATGTGGTTCTGGCAGTCGTTTACTGTGATCGATACTTTGTTCTTATTTCACGAAACAAATGGTCTGAAAACAAGTGATTCAACAAATTCAAATTTTTGCATATTGTCGCCAGACAATGCACAAACCTGGAAGGGTTCAGAATGGTAAGTGGACACCTTTAAAAAAATTAAGTCTTGCCGTGAATCTTGGTCGACGTGTTTAATTTACCCTCGTTGTCTGTAAAGGCCGGCATATACCATTTCGATGTAGTTAAGATAGATATTTGTTGAAAATGCATTAAAATTTCCAAGCATTTTCTAGTTTTCTTTCATTCATCGAACATTTTCAGAAAGCTTCGCTTCGCAAGGTTGATCTGGATTTCTGTCAACCACATTCAAAGTCACGGTTTTGAGAACGTGCATGCCACCCTCCATATTGGAATATAAGGCATCCGAAAATGTCCATTTGTTGTGTGTTGCACGGTGTCTTGGCGATGAAACGATGGAAAATGGACAAGGCTGATGCAAGAATGAATTCCTTTTCTTGAAGAAGTGACCTGTTGGAAGACTTGACATGAGATGAGATGGAGCAACTCCCTGCGGAAAGAAGTCTAAATTTACCAAGACAAACAACTTAAAACCTCCAGGCTAACAATTACCAAGTACCGAAAGTCATGGTCTGTTGTGATCCGCGCTTACACCACGAAATCGAAATGGCGGATGGACTAACTGACGCAGTCAAAGAACCGACTGAACTGAGCGCGCGACGTTGCTCAGCAATTGAGCCAAGCTTTAGATGAAGATGACGCATTGATCTTGGTCCAGATCCACGGCGGGTGAAGCGATTCCCATCATTTATAAATCGTAAGATTTCTACTTGTCGCAACGAGTTTACTTTAAAACAATAAATGACGTGCAAGAAACCGAAATGTCTTGTTGTTTTAAATCACACCATTGTCCGCTAGTCACCGGGCAGTAACCCGACGGGTGGCTACAAAACTATCAATATATACGAGTACCATCAAACTGTCTAATAATCATGCTCTCAATGCTAAAACTATCTGAAAAATTATGTTTCCACGGGTAAAGCAGATTTCAAAAAAAAAACAATCGAAAAACTTCATTTAAAATCATAAATTAAACACTATTTATAACGAGTTAAAAAGGTGAAGAGGTGGTAAAAGTCGAGTCAGCTGTTGGAATCTTCTTCAGATGGTAGCGCCGGAAAAAGCTGCCGAGAACATGATAAATAATACAACAAGAGCGTCCGACAGTCACAGCGGCGCAAAAGTTGCTCTTCGGCTCAGAGTGTCGTGTGCAATGAAAGTCGGTGCCAGTTTCCCATGGAGATGCAGTCTGTAAGAATTAAAGAGTAACGTATGCCTAGTGTCAATAAACTCACATCCGCAGCTTCCACCTTCTGCCCAAGAAGACTGAACCAACGCATTGTCTCCACATCAATCTTCTCGCCCATGATATCGGCAATCGCCTCGACAAACGCTTCCACAATCACAAAACGGTTGTGGTGAATCGGAAATCCTTCATAGTGCAGCCCAACCGTTTTCGCAAGATGACGCATACTTTCCACCATCAGATCGAGTTCACTTTGTAGAACGAGTATAAAGCGACGATCGTTCCTGTCGCACAGCATTCCGGGGTCTTTGAAATTGTTTTTAATGTTCAATTCTACACGCGTCTTCTCGTCACAATTGTCGCTGTAGAGACCGACTTTGACACCTTGGTGGCAGGCAATGCTCGGCTCCACACGGCCCAGAATTTCTTCGATGAGCTGGAAGAATTGTTTTGATTATGCTGGTATGACATTGCTGTAGCGTAATAGTAAGGATTGAGGCAGTATGCGTTAACCTCGCTTGCAGGGAAAGTGCTTGTCAGCTTTTGCCATAGGATGACGAGCTTTGTTAGGGCCTAAACGTATTTGGAAAGATAGTTAGGGTTGCCATTCATCAGTTTTCCGCGAACCTGGAATCTGAGAAGGGCCGACAGGCCCCACCCGCATTCTCTTTTTCCCGGAAAGCCCGGATCCAAGCCCGTCAGAGGGATTGAAAGAATGCAAGGGAAGTGTGAAGCCTAGGGACCCCTACTGACTGTAACCGACAAGATAACCCTGTATCCCGCCCTAACCTCCCCGTCATACGAAGAAGTCGCCCCTCTGGTGGAAAAGGTGGAATTTACCGCAGGGGACCGACCCCACCGACATCCCCAACCAGGCCAAGATGCCCAATTCTCAAAACTCAATACCTTTCTCTTTGTAAGCGTAGCAATCGTGTGCTGAAGAGGAATGCGATGAGTCTCAAAGGCATGACGACTCGCACGTCGTCGCTGCGACTCATTATCCGTTTGCCACGGACCCACAATCGAGTGAAACTTCTCCACAATACCAGAAAAGAGTGAAAACTCGTTCATCGCGAGCTCGGCCATCATGCACTCTCCGTCAATGTTGCCATACGTCTGAACAGAGGCGAGAAGAAAGCGAAGATCGCGAATGCCGTCAATGTTTCCGTCCACCGCATTCATCACGTGCTCCTTCACATAAGACACGTCGCGACGAAACTTGCGCAGCAAATCCGCATCTTCATAGTGGCCCGATGTGCTTTGCTGGACAATTTGATTGAGCATCACTCCGTTGCCACCAAGAATCTCTTCCTCAATATCTGGGTCCTCGTAAAACTCGTCTTCAACTGGCCTTCTCAGCAGGCGCTTCTTTGCCTTCATTCGAGCCCAGCGCTCTTTTCTGAAATGAGGAATGATAGAAAGAAAAAATAAAATAACAGCCTACTTCAAGTTCAAATCCGATTTCCTATTGTAATAGGTATTCGCAGACGGAGCCGTGGCAGACAAGAACCCATCAAGATCCTCAACATGTCCATGGGTAGGAATGTTCAGCGCCGTCATATTTTTACTCGAGGCCGAAAACTGTCCACACGAAAGCCGCTGGCTTTGCGGATAGTGAGAGCTAGCCGAGGAGAACGACCGACTTTTCCACCAACTGGGAAGCAACCCGGCACTTTCGCTGCCACGTGACAAGTTTCTCATTTGATCGTTACGTTTCAGAGACGAGAAACTTTCAGAGTTGTTGTTATTACGGTCAGTGGTGCGGTCAGAGAAGCGCGTGTTGAAGTTAGAGTCATAGTCAAACTCAAAACGTTTCCGGTTGGCAAATGGATTGCTTTGGTACTGAAAATTTGATTATTAAAAACAATAGGTGATGTCCTGGAGGTGCTTCCCCGAACTAGTACTGTAATGTCCGGGCTGGGATAATTACAGATTAGCCACCCATATATTTAAAATTAGTTACCCATTTGACTCGCTATAGTATAGCCACCCACAGTCGGCGCCGCGTGGGTGGCTATTCTATAGCCCGTTGATGTGGGTACCTATTTTGAAATATATGGGTGGCTATTCTGAAAGATTCCCTAGGAAACCAGTATAGCCACCCATTACCACTGAGTGGGTGGCTAAACTGTAATAATACATTCCAGTAAAAGCACCCATATATTTCAAAATAGCCACCCACAGAAAATCGGAAAAATCCCATTTTTCGGTTATGTGGGTGTCTATACTATAGCGTGGATACCTATATTGTAGTGGGTGGCTATACTGGAATTTTCCCTCCGGGCTCGCCCAGGACACACGCTTCCAGTCCACCTTGCCGCGCACTACAAACACGCCAGCCCTCGACCCCTGCGTCTCACTGGTCTACGCACACATCTCGCCGACTGACTCTCGCGTTATAAGTCTCTCCTCCTCGTCTCCCGCCTCGTCACGACTTCGCGCGCCGAACAATTACTTTTTCCCGCCAAATCATGACGCGGGAAACCGTCCATGATTTGGCTATAAAAGGTCGGATTCCGATCACTCGGGAGGCCACTTTCGCTTATGCCACCTTCTCCCTTCTTGCACCGTTCTGCCTGTCATTGTCCCCTTACGTTTTGCCCCCGCTTTTATGTAAACCCCTTTGTTGAACGCATGAGCGCGGCGCTAAGGGAGAGCCAGGCGGCTCGTCCTTACTGTACGAAATCAACTGATATTTCGCGGTGCCAATGAAAAAAAAACCAATAACCGACGCGCAATTCAATAAAAAAAAGACTCACCCCTTTATTCTCCCTATTGAATCCAGCAACCGACGACCCTCCCGACGTGAACGGATTCGATTTCCCGTCAAACTTGGCGTACGGCGATGGCGACAAACTCATAGTCTCGATAGATGGCATTTTCCGGACACACGCGGCAAACGACATTGGCTGCGGTTGTTGCGGAAGAGCCGCAATGTTCATCGACTCTGTGACAGCCCGAATGTTGGCCAACTGCGGTTGCTCATCGTAGGGAACACGCTGGAGCGGTGGGGGAGTTTCGTAGTCGATTGAGCTAATTTGTTGGTTCCATGCTTCACGTTCCAGTCGTTCTTCTTCAGCGATTAGTTGAGCGCAAGTTAGATCATCTTCTCGAGACGTTTCTTCCGAGTTAGCGGTGGTGGAGGTTTGGAGAGGTTCTTCTTCTTCTTGATCTTCTGGTAGAAATTGAGGTACTGGTTCAGGTTCAGGTGCAGGTTCCGCTTCAGGTGCATGTGCAGGTTCAGGTTCAGGTTCAGATTCCGATTCAGATTCAGAGACAGTTTCAGTTTGAGAGGTGTCAGTGTCTTCCTGTGTCGGTTCTACGTCAAACGGAGCCCCACCCTCACCTTCACACTCAGCCACACCCTGAACTAGTTCCTCTGGTTCCGGTTCCGTCGACTCTTCCAGCTCCACTTCTTCCTGGGGTTCCTCAGTTTGATTCGCATGCACTGCCGGCTCGGGACTGTCCTTGCTCTCCTTCTTTTCCGGCGGTGACTTCTTTGGAGTACTATCCGCCGCCAGCAAAATCTGCACTAGCTCTGGAATCGGTTCAAAGCAAGCCTCAGAGGTTTGCGAATTCTCAGGCACTGCAACAGCAGGCGTCTGCGAAGTCGGAGAGACCGCTAGAGCGTCGTCGAGCAGTTGACGACGCGCGTTTTTGTCTCTAGCGAATAGTTCAATGGTCAAATTTTGCATCTGTTTTCGAGCCGTCTGGAAATAAAATGGGATTGTTGCGTTTTCATTAGAGTTTCGGTATGGGTGAAATCTTTAAACCCCGCTTACTAGTTTTAGGGCGCAAAGATTGCATTGTATTTGTCTTTTCGATTGTCTTGTCGGCTAGAAAAAGGGTTCACGCGGAAAATCCAAGGCGACACCCCAACAGATTTTTAGTCGGTACGAGGATCTGCGAATGCGCTCCAAACGCAAAGTTTGAATTTCTCAAAAAGCGTGAAACCTTTCAATACCCGGCAAGAAAATTCAATCGATATTACTGCGTGGCAAGGAGAAGGCAGAAGCGTGACAGCGTCTTGTGGTTCTCACCGCGACAGTGTGTCGATTCACGCTCGTTTTTGTATCCCGAATTTAACACGTTTTCACGGCGAGACTTACGCCACGTATCTGTCTGCCCCTTGTGACACAGTTATAACGCGCTCCATGGATCACGCGACGCGTCGTTTTAGAGGTTAGAGATATTGACAAGCGTCGCGTTATCGGTGGTGCGCCCGACGACAATTTTCCCGCAAAAAAAGCTAGCGAGACGTAAAGTTTTCATGTCGAAATCCTATTTCACGCTTTACCGGTCAAATACAAGTTAGACAGGCGGCTGGGCAAAACTAGAGGCGTGCACGGAGTTTGTGTTAACCGGAACGTTGGAAAATACAATTTAAACTTTGCGGTATAGCCACTCAGCTGTCATAAAACGGATCGAAGAGAAGACGCAGAGAAGCAGAGCGCGCGGATATTTTTGCGACTGTGACCAAAGAGACACAGACAAGCAGCGTTCTTCTTACATTAGCGGATCGTATTTCTAGCTGCGTTACCGCCCGGCCAACACACGGTGTAAATAGTTCACGAAATCACTCACTTGATTCGGACGATTTTGTTTTCGCATGATTGTTTTTGAAACTCTCGGGACACCAAAAGATTTTCACCGTTGGTTGGCAAAATTGGAGAAATAACAAGCTCGCCGAAATTCTACGTCATCGTATTTTTCATGTTGACCCTTCTCGCTCGGGTCAGGTGGCACGTGAAGTTCACATAAATATTTAGTTTCACCTTTTTTCGCTTTTATTCCAAAAATATTTAAAGTCAACGTTAACAATTAAAAAAACCATGTCATGCGAAAAGGTGAAAAAGGAAGTTGGCGACGAGAAGAAAGAGGATAAGAAAGAAGAGAAGAATGAGGAGAAAAAGGAAGAGAAAAAGGAAGATACCAAGAAAATGGAGGCTCCAGCTCCCAAAAAAGAGCAGGATATTAAAAGTAAAAAAGAAAAGAGAGCAGCCGGTGCGGTGCACAATCAGAAGAACAATGAGCACATGCTCATAGAAGGATCCAATATTCTGGGACGGTTCGAGGTGAAAGGGATTATTGGCGGTGGCGGGTTTGCTCAGATATTTCAGTGAGTAAATGAATTCTCAGAAGTTTAAAATGAGTGTACCACTTGCAGGGCATACGATAAAGTGAGAAAAGAGGATTGTGCGATAAAAGTTGAGCATTCGTCACAGGATATTCGAAGAATGAAGTTGGAGATTTGTGTGCTTTTGGCTCTTCGTGGATCGGTATGGGTGGGAGGGAGCTAGTTGGGTCAATTTCGCGCAGCGGTAGTTTTTCCTGTACAGCTTCATTCGAGGCAGTTCTGTGGGGCTAGGAAAAAAAAAAGATTTGACTGCAGAGCTCTATCCGCCCCAAAATGAAATGCAAAACAAATTCGCTCCGTGCAAAACCCGAACCACCGATATCCTGTGCCGCAGACATAACTGCTAGCCACTTGGCCATACAGTCAGGTTTTCAACTGGCGCGCTAGGGAGATGAAAAGGCGGGGGAAAATTCTGGCATAGCCCCCCACACAACAGGAGCCCGCGCATGTTGGAATAGCACCCCCGCCCATTGAAGTTGGAAGAGAAGAGGCCCGCGTGTAGGCGACACCTGAGCCGTGTTTTACCTGACAATGCATCCCCGTTTCAGACCGGAATCCCCGAAATTCTCGGCCAAGGAAAATGGCAGAACGGCGACATCAAATCACATTTCATCGTCATGCAGATTGTGGGGAAAAACCTTTCGGACGTTCGCCGCTCTCTCCCGCACAAGAAGATCAGCGAACGGACACTGTACAGAGCCATGCTTCAAATTCTCAAAGCGCTCTCTCTTCTTCACGGCACCGGGTTTCTGCATCGTGACTTGAAACCGTCGAATTGCTGTGTGGGAGCTGTGGATTGTAGCCGTATTTACCTCATAGATTATGGTAAGCGAGCCCACGTGGGCAGGGTCTCCCGTTCTGCTCCATTGATAGCACAGTCTTTTCTTAAAGGTCTATCACGCCAGTACTTGGAGTATGGAGGAATTGTGAGAAAACCACGTGCCGGAGTCGGTCTGCGAGGCACTATACGTTACATGAGCCTTGATGCGCACGCTCGTCACGATCTAGGGCCCAATAACGATCTGGTGGCTTTTCTTTACACTACGGTAAGTATGTTTGCTACTGTTCGAGCTTATCCGATTCCAACCACAGAAACCACCGCGATTAAAAAACGAACAACGCGCTAAAAATGCAAATTTTAATTTGAAAATACGGTACGCATCGCATAATGCAAGTGTTTGCACAATTGGCGGTGTTTGCGTACTTTTCGAAAACAGGAAATTTATTTTCATTTTTTTCCTACTTTTTCATTGTTTTTCGAGAAATTTCTGATGATTCTGGAACGTTATAACGTAAGTTTTATTTATTTTTCCCTTTTTTAACATCTTTCAGTGCCGTTCAGCGTGTGGAATAAAAAATATAAAACTCGAAGGTTTCCGCTGGCATTTTCCGGTACGGCTATCTTTCAAACTGGTCATTGGGCTTGGAAATGTTCCGCCAAAGCTATGCTTGGTGCAGTTTGATTCAGTAAAAACTGAGCGAAGGTTCGCACGACACGGGGTCACACGGGGCCACAGCCGACGCGATGTGGTTAAGTCGCGTGACAACGCTGTCTCTCATCCTTCTTGTCGATTACACGCTCTCTGTCTCATAAATGCATTCTCAATACTCAATGTACTAGATGGGTCCCGGATCTTTGGGTCACAGACTTTTTGTGCACGCTTTTTGATTATTGATTTTTATTTACGGCTGATCTTAGGTACTAAATTTGTGACGGTCTCTTTGGGTACGACTACTATTTTTGTCCAAAATTTGCAAATTTGGTAATTAAAGACAGCCGGAACCATAAAGCAAACGCACCCAAAGAGTCTGGGACCGAACAATCCGGGACCCATCCATTGAGTATTGGACCAATTGAGCACATTTTCGCATGGGCAGTGTCTTCGCAATGTTAAATACTTTTGCGCATTCGCGTCTAGTTGCCAGACCTCCACAATCATGAGTTTCTTCCCGCGCGATTATTTTGAATTTTGTGAATAAACACATTTTCCTATTCTTTCTATAGCGGAAAAAATAACAATGCAAATCGGTTCGTCAACAACTGCGCATTCATTAAATCGGCACATTGTCGTAACGAGATCCGGGCGTCGACTAATGTAGCCGACTGTCAGCACGCGATGAATGAGTATCACTTTTTTTATCGTTATCTTGTTTGTTTCCCAGATTGAGTGTGGCGATGGAAGTCTGCCGTGGTCCTATGAGAAAACCCAGGACGACATTATGAAGTTGAAGCAGACGCACACTGGTGAAAAGCTGTGTGCAAAACAGCCAAAGATGACGAAGGCGGCAGAATATATTGAGTCGCTCAACTACCACAACATTCCAGACTATGAAAAGCTTACAGCGCTGATTGAAGAGTGCAATCCAACAGACCTGAAGCCATCGGAGCCATATGAATGGCAGTATCGGTACCTTTTTTTAAATTGTTTTTCTTCTCGCTGGGAACGACTTTTTTCAGTCCTCTTCACTCTGCTGCAACTGATGCTGCAGGAATGAGAGACAACGCTACGGATAGACCAACTCTTGCCACTGACGTGTGATTAGTATAAAGTTTCAGATCGATAACGAATCTGTAGTATTCAGCAGCTGTACAACCTTTCTCTCTCTCTCTCTCTCTCTGTTGCTTCCTTGCGTCCCTTTTCTCGCCGCGTTCCGGTTTGGTTTGTGTCTCGCTCACATTCATCCAAGTCATGACCTTTGATTGATTGGCGATATCCCACCAGGCTGATATCACTTTTGATATCAATAGAATTTGTGTTGATTTCCGAGAGATTCCCGAAAACTAAAATGAAAGGTGATATTCGGGGTTGAATGGAAGAAGGAAAGAAGGAAGGAAAGGGGACAAATCTAAACTCCTAGTTAGTCGGAAACTATCAGCTATCTTTCTGAGCCTGCTATAATAGTGAACTGTGCGACAAAGCTATATGGTATTGCCAGTAGACAATTAAATTAGCATCTCACTTTCCGCTACTTAACAGTCTCATCTCATCCCTTCTCCGCTTCGCTTCGCTCCCTTTCTAAATATTATGTTCCCCACAGCTTCCTCTTCAAACATACCCCTTATGAAGGCGTTCCCGATGGAAAACCGCAATTTCCAAGCGCATAGTGTGGATACAAGTGAACGAGACACAGGCACGAGTCTCATCTAGGAGAAGACGCGCGCGCGCGCGTGTCATCTTCGTCTTATTTTCCCCCGGACGTGGTCATTGCGGAGAATCGTTCATTCGCCTCCCCAGGCGCAGGATATCACGACTCTCCCGCATGGATACAGGCTGGTGGACATTGTGCCTGGTGCTGGCACTACTCGAACCGGCACACGTTCTAGCCAAGCGGTATTCGTTTACAGGTTTGGTTTGTAATCGTACGGTACAAGTCTAACATTTCTCAATTTTTCAGGCCATCCACGATATAGGCGGCAAATTGTAGACGAGCCGAATCAGCAAATCGACTTGAACATTACTGTTCCCTACATTTTCTCGGCTCGACTCTACACGTATGGAACTAATCGAGGAGATGCGACAGTTCGGAATAGGCGCGAAGTGTACGAGTTGCAGAATCCTGTCCATTTTATGGGCAACTTGTACGACAGAATCTATGTAAGTATTTGTTAGTGATTTTGCTTCTCGAAAGGTTTTTACCGCATACAGTAACACGCCCACTCTGGTTTTTTTATAATTGCTTAGCGTTCAGTACATGGTTTTATGTTTTTGCAACACTGTTAACTTTTAGCCGGTAAAAAATTGAAGGAACTGTAGTAAAATCAGACAATTCCTGTTTATCACATTACTAGCTAGTTGTGCAGCTGCCAGATGCCTATCATGTACCTTATGGGCGGGTGAGGGGGAGGGCTGGTACTACGGTATAGAACCGGCACGGTTTAGAACTGACTGAAATGGAACTGTTCCGGCACGGAGAAAGAGGACGGATTTTTGATGACTACTTTTCTTGCCCATTACAGTAAAACGAGGTCCGACAAATCCCAGATCGCGTTTACTTCAATTTTCCAACCAGTATGCGAGATTTACCTTTTCTCCCACCAAAACCTTCTGGTCAATTTAATGTTGCCGCGTAACCGCATACTCGACGCGACAAGAAGATTATAGCATTGGCAAACAAACAAGCAAAAACGTATAAGGGGGATTGTTTTGAATGTGTTGAGAGGGCTTATTTACTCAATTGGAGGGAGGGCATCTGGAAAACAGGAAATGACCCATTGACAATGCTAATGGGCTGACATCAAAAGGGTGTTGTTCTTGGGGAAATACTTGCATGAACACTGGGAAAATGGCTGAAAGCGGGCACCTGACCGAGACAAGTAAACATAAAACACTTTCAGATCTCGCGAGATGGCTCTGTCGGGTTCACCGACACGCATCAAAAACCGTCGGCACTACCGGTCGAGGAGCCCACAATTGCTGTTTTCTGGCAGCCGGCTACACTCGGGAATGTTCTGTATCGAGAGTCTTCGGGTAATTTTTTACAGTTATTGCTTGGATTTGGGGGAGCAATGATGCCTTTTTTGTTTATTTACGCTCAATGCGTTGCTATATCAAAAAATGAAACCCCGCCCACTTTTTTGAGCGTGAACAGTGCTAAAACAGACAAAAAGTGAACGCGGCAAGCGATAGTCTATAATTGTTTTCGAAATGATGTTCTCACTATTCACCATCTTTTAGACGTCAACGTTATAAATTTGGCACATGACGAAGTCAACATTCAATACCGTTATGGCTCCCAGTTTCGTGTTCGCTCTGTGGTGCTTGTCACGTGGGAAGATGTGAGAGATGCACTGGTTCCGGTATGTTCTTTGAATCAATTTTGGGCACCGCTAGGAGCGTGAGAGACTCGGGTAATTTTTGGCGAATTACCGCCAAAATCGGAGTCGAAGAGCATCGGGAGTCACGCTGACTTTGACGGCCACTCGTCGTTGTCAACAGAACCTCCGCGCCGTCCATTTTTTGCCCAGAGTACTTATGGCATTTTTGGCAAGGGAACGGCGTGGATAAATCTGCAAACGGCTAATCGTCCCTGGATAGCAATGCGGGAAATCGATGCCATTTGGCAGTCACGCCGATTTTGGCGGTGATTCGCCGAAAGTTCTCTGAGAAACGAGAAGTAACGTGGCGCAAGTATGCGAAAGAGAGAACGTCGACGCATTCCTAAGCGAATTTGTTTTAGATCCCAAAAAACAGAGAATGCGCGCCAAGATTTCGACAACTGAATAATCAACATTGTTTCCAGGAGTCCGAGGGAAACACGTTTCAACTGGCACTCATCATCGGTGACTCCATGACGTTTGCGCACATCATATACAGCAAACTCAACATTAACACAAATGCTACCGCTGGCTTCTCCACAGGAGAGAACTCGTATTCCCTCCCCGATTCAGCCACCCAGGATGCTATTCTACTCTCGGAAAAGTCTGACATTGGAATTCCAGGAGAATGGCTGTTCCGTGTGGACGGAGAGCAAATCTACTTGTGCGGGGCTGGATTCAAAGGATTGGAATGTATCGAGAGCTGCGCTCCGTCTCAGTGGTTTAATGATTGTTCGAAGCGATGCCATTGTGATGGAGGAGATGGATGCGATCAGGAAAATGGTCGATGCCCCAATGAAAAATGCTCGCCAGGTTGGACTGGTGAGCCGGTGTGTGATGAGGATATCGATGAATGTGAATCTGGAATTCACAACTGCCCGAATGAACAACCAGACTGCCTGAATACACCAGGAAGCTTTTTGTGTCTCTGTCTCGAGTATGATGAGACTCGAAAAATTTGCAAGAATTCACAGCCCGCATCTCCATCAGCACCGATCCCGGTCGATGTTGTTCCCATGCAGCCAACGTTTACGAAAAAGCCGCCACCAAGGCCCACAGTTTCTGTGAAAAGCAGATTCAAGTCTACCACGAAAATGATCACGGCAACAACACCACGTTCAACGGTGCCTCTCACCACTACAAGTCACTTGCCAGAGAAAATAAAAGAAACACCTGTTCCCCTGTTCACTACAAGAGTTAGCACACGAGAATCTGTTGAAACGACTACGATCACAATGACGACTTTGGCATGTTCTAGATGCAATCAAAACGCAAAATGTAAATCAGGAGTTTGCGAGTGTTCCGAAGGATTTACTGGAGATGGATTTCAATGCTATGACGTGGACGAGTGTCAGCTAGAGGGTTCCACTTGTGGTAATCATTCGATTTGCACGAACACGATTGGTAGTTTTGAGTGTGATTGTAAAGGAGGCTATCGGTTGGAAGATGCAAGGTGTATTGGTGAGTAGGAACTAACACTGATGCGAACAAAAACGTTCTGTTCAGATGTCGACGAGTGTCGTGAGATACCGAGGATCTGCGGGAACCCCAACAAAGGCGTGGGGTGTCAAAACAAAGATGGATCTTTCGAATGTTTCTGCAAAGATGGCTACGAAGGTGATCCGTCTTCAGAGTGCACAGATATCAATGAATGCACAAACCCAGATGCGTGTGGACCGAATGCTGAGTGTAGAAATACGGTAATCCTTTTATTAATCCCTTCTACTTTTCAATCTCATATCCAGGAAGGAGGCTACGAATGCGAATGCCTACCAGGATTCGAGCGGGTCGCCGAAGGAGCCCACTGCACTGATCGAGACGAGTGTGCAGTCGAACCGTGTCACCCAGCTGCCACGTGTAGTAATACTAGGTACTTATTTCACATTTTGCAAGTCATGAAAAACTTTGCAGAGGCTCTTTCATGTGTGAATGCATTGATGGTTTTGTGGGCGATGGAAAAAGTTGTCATGAAACTCTTCTGTACCCGATTTCCAACGACTCTATGATTTTCCCAAGGTCGTGGAACCCGGCGACACCGATTTCGCTGCCCAGCGGCATTACTGTGTTTGGAAAGCGGTATTCGAGAATATATGTAAGTTTGAGTACCGTCATTTTAACTATAGTTTACCCCGAGTAATGGGGTTATTCATGAGAAAAAAACGGTTTGTTTTTGTTTTTTTCCAATTCACGCGGTGTCGAGAATTGTAAAAAAAAATACAGGTAGAGAAACGGGTATAGCATTGATAGTGAAGAGACACAGAGACTGCCCCCTTTCTTTGAACTCCTCACCTTCTCCGTCTCTTCAATAGCAATGCTATATCAGGGGGACCCCCATTTCTCTACCTGTATTTTTTTACAATTCTCGACATCGCGTGAATTGGAAAAAAACAAAAACAAACCGTTTTTTTTTTCTCATGAATAACCCCATAAAGTTAAACAATAGCGACTGTCCTTGCGAAAGTGTGCTCCTGTGAACGCAATTCGCGTTTTTCAGGCAGAGAGCGTGTAAGCGATGAGGCGCAGAAAAAAAAAACAGAGTTGCCACACAACAAAACCGCAGCGCGTGACACAAAAAAAATCGACTAAAACAGCACCCTGAGCCCAGAAAACCTCTTTACACTAATAAACTAATTAATTTAGCTCTCAACCAATGGTGTGATCTCGTTCGAAGCGCCTTTGCAAGGCCTAATAGACTATGCAGACTCTTTGAAAAAACCGGCAGTATTCGCCCTTCACGCCCAATTCGACTATATTCAAGATGGAATAATCGCCTACACTTATATCAATGGCAGTGACCCGACCACTCAGCCACTCCTAACAAGATCTTCAATAGGAATCAAATCTGTGATGGGTCTTGAAGAGTTCCAAACCAGCAGACTTCACCTATTCACCTTTGATCGTGTTCAGCAACAGGGATCCGAGAATATCAATTCTTTCCAAGTGGTGTTCGCCGAGTCAGCTAACGACGTGACTGTCTTATCTCTAATTTATGAAAAAGTGCAAGCTCGAGGACCAATGGCTGGAATATCGACCACTGACGGTTTCTTGATGCTACCCAACAAACAACTAATCTCTGGATCGAACGTGGGTTTGCCTGGAAAATGGATGTATCGAGTGGACACTGTAACGCTTCAAGAGTGCCCACCAGGAAGGCGCGGTGCACCATTCTGTGATAGAGATTGCATCACAGGCCACTTCGGTATCAATTGTGAATCGTCGTGTCACTGTGAGGGCAATGTCAAGTGTGACGGTGTCACAGGAATGTGCCCAGGAGAACTTTGCAGAGCTGGTTGGGAGGGATCAGCCTGTGATCAGGATATTGATGAGTGTTCGATGAACCTGGTGACTTGTGGCAATGGATCAGAGTGTATGAACACCAAAGGAGGCTATCGGTGCGATTGCAAGAAAGGATTCACACCGGTGGGAAAGAAATGCACACGTAAGAAAGGCTCACCAAGTAAGAAAACGTAGAATTAAATCAATATACTTTCAGCTATCGATCAGTGCATTAGTCGTTTCCCTATCCCTTGCTCCAAAAACGCCAACTGCATGGAATCGGAAGGAATGGAGCCAAAATGTGTTTGCCAAAATGGCTACCACGGAGATGGGTTCATATGCACCAGATCAAATGTCAAAGCTAAATCCGAAGGAAACTCTCTTATCAGAGATTTTACTCAGCATTTGATGGAAGTTGATAATACCGATTCTACATCTACATCAAACACTTCGAACGAAACACCGTTTGAAACTAAGAATTGGACGCCGAATAGAAAAATGTCTGGCTCACCAATTGCTCGACCGAAGTTCACCACGGTTACGAAGCCACCACCTCTTTACACAGGTGAGATTATAGCTGACTTTTTTGGCAGAACATTGAGTGACTAAAGATGCCGTTCTTGCATAGGTTCGGTCCGCCTCCTTTTAGACGCACTCTCTGGCCACGCTTGTTTACCCAAATTGGCCGCGTATACACAACCGAGGCCGCATGCATGAACTTCGCTTGCCGGTCTTTTTCTGGTGCCCAGTATTTGGCCAACTTTAGGTTTCAAACCTGGAAATCACGAAAAACACCTTCAGACCCCATTTCAAAGCCCTGACAAAGGCCGACAAACCCTTTCGTCCGGCAAAAGAGGTTCATGCATACGGCCTCAGGTTAGAGAAGCCGAACAAGACGAGTGTCTCTCTCACAAGGGAAGTCTTTTCACAAACCATATTGGAATTCTCTGAAACTTGGTGGGCTAATAGAACCTATCTCTGGCTACAACGTCAAAAAAATTTAGCTGCCGAACTTCAAAAATAAGCTCAAAAAGTTGCTCCAAAGTTCCGGCTCCCCCCTCCGTCACTTCTCTCGTTTTTATCACGACCCTCCAGAGGTAAAAAACTCAACGAAAGCACAGGTAGTGCGCGTTCAGCTTATAATAGGTTGCGCGATAGGCCTACCGAGTACCAGCGAAGGACCCCAAAGTAAGCCTATTATAGGCTTATCGCGGGTCGACGCCTGTAATAAGCCTATAATAGGCTTATCGCGGGCGACTTTCGCCTATCATAAGCTTATCGCGGCTATCAAAAGGCCTATTGTAAGCCTATAATAGGGCCTTTCGCGGTCATTCGAAACTCGGATGTGGGCTTATAATAAGGCTGCCACAGGTCCGGGCGCCTCATAATGCTCAAATGATCTCGAATTCGAGCCCGAATATCTAAAAAAAAATAGAAACAAATTCAAAAAACAACAGATTTATTGCAAATATAAAAATTAAATAACAATATTCAGCGTTTGAAGAAATTGGAATACATAAAAAAAAAAGGGTAAAACGTAAAATCAACAAACAACCATTGTTGGCTCGCCAAAATGGTCAAACGCGCTCCGCTGAACTCTGTACTACGTGGATTTCATTTTGGTCTCCAAATTATTTCATTTTACGTTGAATTTACACGTGAAATGAAATAATTTGGAGACCAAAATTAAATCCACGTAGTACTGAGTTCAGCGGAGCGCGTTTGATCACTTTGGCGGGTCGACAATAGCTACAAAAGCGAAAAATTAACTAATGTTTTTAGGTTATTTTTAGTTGGCCATTCGGCTCTCGGACGTTTCGAAAGTTTCATCTGCATTTTTCGTTGCGGTCTTGGCACACAATAATTTTTTAAAAATTTTCATGGAATTTTCCATTAAAACCTTATAAAAATGAATGTGTGAAACACGTCGTCGACAAAATGCAGAGAAACTTTCGAAATGTCCACTTTCCAAATGTACACCTTCGAATCGTCGCACTTTCAAAAAATCCTCCTTCGAAACATCCACTTTCGAAAAGTCCACCTTCGAAACGTCCGAGAGCCTGTAATTAATTGCTATTTAATGGGATTATGCACGAAAAAGCAGAAAACAGCGCGAAAACTGGGAAAATGGCCCTATTGACCTGAAATTTTGGAAAGTAAAGGCAAAAATGTTCCCGCACCTGCCCACAAAACTCAGGACCAAACATATTGACTTTATTCCGAATTTTATTAAATTCGATATTTCGGTCTAAAATTTTGTGGGCAGGCCCAGGAAACTTTGTGCGGCAAACAATCATTTCCCACTGTTCTTTTCCTACATTTGTTTATTTCCTACCTTTTTCAAAAAAATAATATGTCAATATAAATTAAATTATCGAAATAAATGAATGTCTTCTGTGTTGAAGAATCGTTTCTCACCAGCAACTATTAAAAAAAAAGGGAAATGGATCATTTTCGGCCAATATACGAGTATCTTTTTATTGGAAAAAGGTAGAGAATGAACAAACATAGGAAAATAACAGTAGGAAATGATCGTTTGCCCCATTGTGCTTTTATTTCCCAAAATTTCAGGTCCATCGGACCATTTTCTCAGTTTTCGCGCAGTTTTTCTTGTTTTTATAATAAATTTGAATATTTCAAGGTTAGCTCGGTATTTTTTCTAATTCAGCGTTCAAAAGTTAAAATAGTCTTGAAATCATGTATTTCTACGTGAATTAAGACGTTCTTGAAATAAATTTGGTAAACGCCATGATAACTATTATGAGAGTTTGTAGACTATTTAGCAAAATGAAGACATCGTGCTCAGCGATAGCGTGAAGTTTTGAATTTATTTGCATGCGTATTTGGGCTCCGAAAAAAAATGCTAGCCAATTTTTTTAAAATTCTATTTATTTAAAAACCTTACCGATTTATTATCCCAACCATTAGAGGCTCTGCTTGACATCATCGTCGACAGTATTGATTCCATCGCAATTCCTGCCTACCGACATTCCACAAACTGAAATTTATAGTAATTATCCAAAATTACGGTTTATGAGGATACTCACGAGCAGGGGTGGGACCGAAAAAAATTGTTTTTCAGTTTTTTTTTGTTGGCTCAAAAAAAAAGCTCAAAAAGTTCCGGTTTTTGACGAAAACTTAATCGGTATTTGTTCCGAATTGACAAAAAACTTTATTTTGTAACGAAAACTTAGAAATTTTCCCTTTAACTGGCAGAAATTCGCCTTTTTTGAATTTTTATTTTGGTTTTTTTTTGACAAAAAAATGTTTTTTGGGTCCCACCCCTGGTCACGAGGATGGAAAAAAGAAGCAAGAATTTTTTTTGTTCCCCCGTGAATAACACCATAACGAAAAAGATATCAAAATGAAACAATGAAAGAAGGACAATTTTCCGTGATCACAATCAATGATGGGATTATTCACGAGGTGGCAAAAAAATCTTTTTTTTTTTGTTATTTTTTGCTACCCCGTGAATAATCCCATAAACTTTAGACAATTTATCAAACCTTTATCGATAAGGCGCACTGAACGCAAAACAAACCTGTGATTGGGGTTATTCAGCGTAAATAAAACATTTTTTGTTGCCTTGACAGCAGTATTAGAGGAAAAAATACTAATTTTACACACGCTTAATAACCCCATTCGAATGAACAACTATTTGAATGAAGCATTTGTACTATGGAAATTCAGACGATTTTACGATATAATGGATTCGTGGCGGAGTGACAATTCATTTGAAACTGCGAGATGAAAAATCTCTTCATTTCTTCAGTTATTTGTTCATTTTTTCAAACAAAAACGTGAAAAAATTGTCACTCCGCCACGAATCCATTATATATATTCAATCGATTTGTGACATCAAAACGTGAAATTGCGCCCTATTTTCACGCGAACATTAAATTTTAGTGCAGTTTGAATTTTTGCGCGAAGAAAATGGGCGAGGTTTCATATTTTAATGTCGCAAATCGATTGAAAACACAATACACAAGGAGGAAAAACAAGAAAATGTCTTTGAAAGAGAAAGTTAAAGAAAAAGAAGGATAAAAATTAATTTTTAAAAATTAATTAACAGTAAAAGAACTCCGAAAAGCCATCGGAACTTGAAAAAAAAAATAAAAATTGTCTAAAAATTGAGGCCGCCCAACAAGGCTGTCTCTGCTTCTCTGCCGCAATAGCGTAGCCGGCGAGCGCGTTTGCTGCGTCTCACAGCTAGACGGCGAGTGACCTACGATAGGCCTAGCGCGGTCGCCGCACACCGCGTGCGCGATAAGCTTATTGCAGGAGGGTGGCCGCTGCCACCCGCGATAGGCTTATTTTAAGCTTATAATAGGCCTATTTTTGGCCTCCACCTATTATAAGCTGAACGCGCACTACCTGTGAGGGAGGCGCAGTGGTAGAGTGAGGGGGCAGCAGGAGAAAGGTCACGGGTTCAAACCCTCTTGTGGTAAAATTTTTTTTTGATATTTTTTATATAGTCGGCGAATGTATCATCAGCCTCGCTCTACCGCACTTTTCAATATTCAACAGTGTAGTGCGCACTTTTCGAGGCGAAAAATCAAATTCTAACTGCAACTCGTCGTGGATACGTTATTTTCCGTTGAAAAGAAGTGTAAAACTATAATTCGAGTTAATCTTGCAAGTGCAACACTGTTTTACAGGGATTTTAGCAGTAGAGCGAGGTTGATGATGTATTCGCCGACTATAAGTATGGGAAACAGGGGTGGGACCAAAAAAATATGTTTTTTTTTTTTGGGTGAGACAAAAATTTTAAACTTTTTTTGATTTATTTTTTGACAATGCGACGTAGGCAATACTTTTTTTTGGTTTTTTTGTAGAGTCGCGGAGGCGAAGAAGGTTTTTGGACGGAGCTACCCCAAGGCAGAACGTTCCCGCATCAGAACTGTCCCGAAGCAGAACCGTGAAACAGAAATATTTTCTCACCTTCACCATCAAAAAATAAATTTTTGTCTCACCCAAAAAAAAACATATTTTTTTGGTCCCACCCCTGTTTCCCATACTTATAAAAAATATTAAAAAAAAATTTTACCACAAGAGGGTTTGAACCCGTGACCTTTCTCCTGCTGCCCCTCACTCTACCACTGCGCCTCCCTTTCGTTGAGTTTTTTACCTCTGGAGGGTCGTGATAAAAACGAGAGAAGTGACGGAGGGGGGAGCCGGAACTTTGGAGCAACTTTTTGAGCTTATTTTTGAAGTTCGGCAGCTAAATTTTTTTGACGTTGTAGCCAGAGATAGGTTCTATTAGCCCACCAAGTTTCAGAGAATTCCAATATGGTTTGTGAAAAGACTTCCCTTGTCAGAAATAAAAGCGGACCTATCCGCGCGACCTGATGCTAATAGAAACTTTTCAGCTCCACCAATCAAACCAAACACCCATGATTTGGATAAGCACGCTGATGCAACCCCACATGCAGACGAAAGCGAGGGAGTTTCTCGTATGTTTCTACCGATTTCATTTTTACTAACGTCATGCCCCTTTTTCAGTCGTATTCATCGTCTTCCCCGGTGCAATTCTCATCATTTGGATATTTCTCATCTTTTTGGTATTTGTCATGTACCGGATGAACAGAAAGTAAGTATCGAAGAGGGGAACTAGCCATAAAACTCTATTTCCATCAGAAAACGAGAGGCCAACAAGCGACAACACTACTCTACAATGCGAGGAGACTGGAAAGGTGGAAAAGTGTTGTCAACAAGAACCACGACAATCATGACAAACTCTAACCCTAACATCACATACGGACCGACTCCTCGAATAACCCCATATGAAGGATATTAGCGTCTACTTACCTATATTTTCTCTAGACTTTTTGAATGGTAGCCTCAGAAACGAAGAAAACGTGTCATATCTCTCTGCATGCGCGGAATTCACGTAAAAAAAAAGTGGCGTTTACTCTGATAGTTCCACCCACCCGACCATCGCAGTTTTCCCGTTTCTGAGACCAAAGTATAAACGGGTTAGTCTTGACAAGACAGTTTTCATCCCTACTTTTGACCAATTGTATTGCATTGTATTCAATAATAAAAAAGTAGGATCTTTCTTTTACCTTTCGTTCTGAAAACACGGCACCACCACCATCACAACATTCCACAGGAAAGTCGATGTCTCGACTGGAAAACGACAGGAAAACCGTTTTCCAAAACGTGCTTCTCCCGAACCCACCATGTAAAAAGCAGTGCTTACCAGTGATGCACGGAAATTCCGTTTCCGCTTTTTTAGCCTCTTCCGTTTCCGTTTCCGTATTCCGCAAATAAAAATTTTTATTTCCGTTTCCGTTTCCGCTTCCGTAATTTTTGGCATTTTTCCGCAAATCACGGAAATGTTTTTCAATATTAAAAAATGAAAAAATTTGCTGTTTTTTGGAATAAATTCCTGATTTTTTCACTTGAAAGTACAATTGGGATAATTATAATAAGACTCCCCCATGAAATAACAATAAAACCTCCCCAAGAAAAGGCTGTAAAGTCCTGCCAAGGACAATATAAAAATTGATATGATGGGGACTTTGTTGATATTATAGGGAACTATTTTCATACGGAGGGGCCAGAATGACCGCCACCCCAAAAGTACTGGTGGGAGGCTATACTTGTATTTTCGTATATCAGAATAGACCCCCAGGAAGTATAATCCCCCACCGAAAAAATCGGTGCAAAGTCAACTGACGGGGAGGCTGATATCAGCCAGGGGTGGGGCTAAACAGGTAAATCACCGTACAAGTTTTTTGCTTAATAGTATTTTTCATAATGGACCTATTCATAGGAGAAAAAAAACAAAAAAAAACATTTTTTTTCCTATTCATAGATGTAAAAAAACGACAAACAATGTCGAAAAACGAATGGTAAACAAGTGTTTATTGACCATGATAGACTATTGATAGTGAGGAGGCACAGAGATGTTTACAACCCCGTGGGAACGGACTTGTTTACTAGTTCATGCAAACTCCGCCCCTTTTCTGCGCCTCCTCTCTATCAATGGTCTATCATGGTCAATAAACACTTGTTTACCATTCGTTTTTCGACATTGTTTGTCGTTTTTTTACATCTATGAATAGGAAAAAAAACGTTTTTTTTGTCTTTTTTCTCCTATGAATAGGTCCATAAGGAAAGTATGTTTTTTAATGGCAACTGTTTTCAAAAAATACTTTGTAAAAAATTTCAAAATAATATGGAGACTTTTATTGCAAAATATTTAGAAACCTCCGTTTCCGTTTCCGTCTTCCGCGGAAAACCGAAAAATTTTCCGTTTCCGTTTCCGTTTTCCGCGGAAATTTTTTCTTCTTTCCGTTTCCGTTTCCGCTTTCCGCATTTTTCAAATTTCATTTCCGTGCATCACTGGTGCTTACCGAATTTCGTTTTCCGGAAAACGGTTTTCCTGACGGGTTGCAGCGTCTTGCATATGGCCTCTGGTGGCCAACGACCTCAGGACGGCAAGCAAAATAATTCAAGAACTTGTCGAGATGTCTGGGCCCCCATTTCAATACTAACAAAACCAAAGTGATAAGAAATGCTTTTACCAGAATAAGCCTTGTCAACATACCGCTTATTAATGCTACGATCCGCACCAAAGTAGACAACTTAACCAAAACCACGAAAGACGCCGAGCAGCATGGGCTATGTTCAGCAACAGCAAGAACACCACAGGTGCTCTGTCCTGTCCCGAAATCCGAGCTCACGATTCCATCCTTCGGTACACAAAAATTAAAAAATTGCGTTAAATATTACTGCGTCGCGAAAATCTGTCAGAACAGAGCGCGCGACGCTGCTGTGACTCGTCTGTGACTCCCACTTTTCGCGGCGAGACCACAGCCGAGTTGCGTGCTCCGCTCTGACTGGTTTTCGCGACACAGTAATAGAATATTCCAGAATCATCAGAAACTACTCGAAAAACAATGAAAAAGTAGGAAAAAGTAAAAAAAAACTAATGAAAAAATTTCTTGTTTTCGAAAAGTACGCAAACACTGCAAAGTCTGCAAACACGCACGTGATGCAATGCGCACTGCGTACCGTATTTTCGAACAGGAAAATTTATATTTTTAGCGCGTAAATAGTTCATCAGTGATTTGTTTTCTCGCGGCGTGTTCGGAAATACATTTCCGAAAACTTTGAAATCAAAATTTCGAGTAATCAACTGTTTTCACGTATTCGCAAGGGAACGACACTTGAATTCACGGTTTTATTCGAAAAAATGAAGAGATTGTTCGTCTCCCAGTTTCACGTGAAATGTCACTCCGTCACGAATTCATCATAGTGGAGAATAAGTACTAGTGAAAGCAAAAACTCAATTAGATAAATAGTTTCATTCAACAAAAAATAACGAGGTAAACAATATATCGATTATGTGGTGATATATGTATTGCCGGGTCCAAAATTATCGATTTTGTACCCTACCGATGGCCAGAGGAGCGTAATTTTGTCAAATTTACACATTTTTTGTCATTTCCCTTCATCCTTTATAACTTTCTAGCTTTCTTTTGCACACGACACGCCCTACGCCTCGCTCCATCGATAGAGCACGATATATTATTGCAAAATTGATATTCGCAAAATAGATACATATGCATGCGATTAAAATCAAGACTTGACACAGCTGCTCGGAACTTTCTCCGCCACAACACACCAATTTCCGTGCTCAAAACTGGCAGAGACAACACTTAGCTCATCTATCGAATTGACAAAACTCGCCAGTTCGCCTTCTTTGAACACGTGGTAGAAACGGTAGAATGTGACCTGTAATTTTCTATTAGCGCGACGTTTCTTTCACATATATTACCTCTCGAAAAGTAGCCACTGCTTCTGTGATACTCTCTCGCATAATTGTTCGCGCCAACTCTTCGCCAAACTGCTCTTCCACCGGAACTGCCAGGGAGGCTAGCCGTTTTCCAAGCCGGGGACTCCATCTTCGGATTCCCGAAATTATAGAGCTTTTGGTTGGAAGATATTGGGGAACTGCGAATGGCAAGTGTTTATCCGATCCGTCAGTGCCAGAAGTTGACGTGCTTTGAACATTTGCATAACTGTATCCGTTTACAGGTGTTGAGCATTGTTTCGAGAAGTAGGAAAATTGCTTGGTGAGAGATGCCATTAGGGTAGGGATTGAAAGCTGCAATAAAGACTATCGTTATTACATAGTCGCTGCATCCTCGTTCTGATATCTCGCGGGCTTTCTTCCCGAAAAAAAATCTGGCCTATGCGTGGTCGCATTTTTCTACTGTGGGCTGCATTTAGCTGCATAGCCACTCAAGGAGACACAGAGAAGCAGAGCTGGCAGTGACTCTCGTCGCATAGACCCAGACAAGCAGCGTTCCTCTCAGCAGAGCGCACGGCCAATGATGTTCCGACCAGCACACAGTGTCGCGGTTTCGCTGTTTTTTTTTTTGGCGTTCCCATTATTCACCACACTACCCACAGCCCGAGAAGTGTCTATTTACTGAACATCAAATGCTAGTAGCGATGTCGTACACCCGTAAATCAACTACACTAACCGAGAAATCAGTAAGCGCGCTCAATCGAACAACCTCGAATGTTGGAAACCCCGAAAATCACTGCAAGCTTTTTCAGATCACCTATCAGAGAGGGTTTCCCGTCATTGCCAGCCGGTCAGTAGCCGATGGTGGGCAAACCCCAAAATCCCGGAAAGACCACCTATCAAAGCCCACTGACTAATGGTTTCATTAGCTGGAAGTGACAGCCAAAAGTTTCGGTATTTGGTATTAGTTTCCCACCTTGTTTAACACTTCATTATACCATTTGAACGAAGTTGAATTCTCGGTGATATTCACTGGAATTGATGCGGATATAACTCGATGCTCCTTGGTGGTGTTCAAATGAAACTTCACTTTTGGGAAGCGACCTGAAAATTTACCCAAACTAAGCAAAGAAGTAAACTCTTAAAATACCTCCAATCATAGTCTCGTGCATGTTCCACGGCACCAGAATATCCTGCGACGCAAACTTCCCATTCGGCTGTTCAAACGCCCACGCATAAATCATCATTTGTCCTCCGACGCGCAAGCACCTACAACATTCCTGTAACGCTTGTCGTCTGCGTGCCGGAGTGGACAAATGATGAATCACAGAGACGTTGAGAATTGCGTCTACACTGGCGTCTCTAAAAATTATGTTATTTGAACATGGAACACTTGAGAAAATAACCTAATAGGTATACTCAAGGCATTCGCTAGGCACAAGTCTATGTCAATTTTCTTGTTCGAGAATAGTATTTCTGGGCAGGTGTCGAACCCGATGACATGGCATTTTGTAGACGTGTACTTGGCCTCACCGCATCCCACGTCTAGGATTACACTTCCGTTGGCCTGTTTATCCACAAACTTTCGGACGCCTGGCCAGATGCGGAGCGTCGTGGCTTTGTTTGTCTAGAAACGGGAGAAATTTAGGAGTTTGGTGGATTTTGTGAATGCTGTGTTCAGTGTTGCGCTAGATGCCAAGGCAACGCAGCCCTCGTTGCCTCTGCTCTGGAGGTACTTTTCTCGCTGGGCTTTGATTTCATTTCATGAACAAACATTTTGCTGGTAGGAGGCAAGACGTGAGTATGTCGAGTGCACGTATTCTCGTTCCACGTTTTCCGAGGTTATACTCATTCTGGCCTGAAAAAAACTCGTTTGCACTGGTTGTTATACTCGGTATAAAGCGCTGCAAACTCGCTCCAATCGCACTGGTCATGCATTCGGAGTGAGATTCAGAGAAATCAGAGCGCACGGTCTCTCAATTTTCTATACTATCTCGTTGCCAACCTTGCCCGGAACCTCGTCCACTGCAAATGGAGCGAGTTTACAGCGCTCCGTACTGAGAATAGCGTGAGAAGAAGGAGAAGGAGATGTCACTGACAGCTAAGAAACGTATGGTGAAAGGCGCAGGCACACATACTACATGAAATGTGAACACTTCAAAAAAGGGAAAGCCCATTGCAAATATCTCTATTGATTTGCACAAAAAGAGCAGAAAACGCGGGTTGTCAACGCCAACACCGTCTGAAAAAAGCGAAAAAATATACATCGCATATTCACGTATATTTTCTATGCGCGTCTGCGCGTCTGCGCTTCTCCGCGTGTTCTTGCTTTCGTTGTCTTTGAATTCTCCTTTTTCCTACGTTAAGAGCCGGGGAGAAAGAGCAAGCCAAGAAATACTGAAAGGGAGGTAACAAGGGCATAGATATAATATAGTTTTGCACGCAGGCTGCTTTCATCTTTTTAGCCGATGATGCTCTCGTTTTTGCACTTCATGGATTAATCCTAGCCAGATTTCGGTGTTGACGCATTTTAATAAAGGATAAAGGGGACTTACTTGCATGGTTATATAGTCGGGCCATTCTTTGATTATGAGGTGTGAGCGGTGCGGAACGAAGACCACAGCAGATCAGGCTTTTCGGTCCTTGGCGATTCTTGCCGAAGCAAGAAGTTATGCCTTGGTAAATTGAGAACTGTTTCCGCAGGGAGTCGTCCCAGCTCATTATTGACAGTTTCTCATCATAATCTTAACTTACCGCGGTGTCCGTGGCTCCATTGTCTCCATTGTCTCCAGGTCGAGTGATCGATATGTTGTTACGAGAACTTTCCGGAGTTTTTCTGCAAAACATGAAAGTCAAACGGAAGAAAAACGAGTTTTGTGAAGATGAAAAACCAAAATAAAAACAAAACAAAATAAAACCGACGCCGGCAAAATTTAATACGCCAAGGGCACCTGAAGTGCGTCAATCGATCAGCTTTGGTGTTAGCAGTCCCTCGACGCCCGCGCATTTCAAACTCTGGATATTATTGTTTCGCGGCGGAGTGACACTCGAATTCACGTTTTTATTCGAAAAAATGAGAAAGTATCTGAAGAAATGAAGAGATTTTTCGTCTACCAGTTTCACGTGAAATGTCACTTCGTCACTAATCCACTATACCGTGAAATGCGCCAGCGCATTGGCGGTACCGCAGTTTTGGTGGCTGTACAACCTACTCACAGGGTGATGGCGAGTGTCTTGTTTTAATGATGTTTTCAAGTCAAAGCCCAACGCGCTGCAGTTGCGTTGCGTGACATACTTGCTATCTTCTGCTTTTCGTCGCGTGACACGCTTTCTGACTCTAACGTAAATCGCCGACACAAATTCGGAGCCGCTGCAAGTGCGCCCTATTGCACACCTCAAATGCGCGCGAGATTCAAATTTTAAAAAATTTCGACTATGAAAATAAGAATCAGCGTCGAAAAAAAAAGAGAACAACCGTAGGAAGCTTTATTATTTCTTAATTTATGTGAATTTTATGAATTAATTAATTTTTTTTTGGCGTTATGCGGGTTGAGAATGGCTGAATTTTTTTTCTTTTCGTTTTTTTTGCCCTTTTTTCTCCTCGACGCTTTGAATTTGCGTTTCCAAGTATTTATTCATAACCGGAAGGTTCAGTGGCAACGCGCCGGAAGCATATGTGACACCATCAAATGGGCGACCGGAGGGAGCTGGGTGGAAGCATGCTTTGAGTCTGTTGTCTGTTATCCGGTGTCGGAAAATCGAAACATCAGTGGCCTCCAATCCGCAATGCATTTCACCCAGCTACAATATATCGGCAAGTTATTAAATATTTTTTGCGAAAAATTGAGCGATGAATTTTCAAAATAAAACGACAAAACAAGACATTGAGCTTAATTTGTAATGTCCCGGTTGTCATATTTTATGTAAAAGACCCATATACAAAGCATTTTGGCTAAAAAAGGTTTGTTGACAGATTGCTGGATAAATTTATCGCAAATTTTGTCGAAAATCGTTCTTTTTCCTTCGGTACACATTTCGTTCTTTGCATTGACTTCACATCTGCAAAGCCGATAATATTCAAAATTTGAATCTCGCGCGCATTTGAGGTGTGCAATAGGGCGCACTTGCAGCGGCTCCCAATTCGTGTCGGCGATTTACGTTAGAGTCGCTTTCTGCCTCAAAATTCATTTCGAAAAATGGGAATTCGCATAAATTACCCGGGAACATTTTTTGCGAGGACGATCATGTGAATTTTATCCAAAAAAAGAAAACATAAGAAAAACAGATCCAAAATAATGTTAAGTAAAACAAGGCATTCAATTAGTAAATCAATAAATCACAATCGATATGGCAACCAAGAAAAACACTAGAAAAACACTTGTGGAATGAATTATATGCGTGAAACTTCACGAAACAGAGCATTTCCCCTTATCCTTTCGTTTTTTAGCACGTGACATATTTGTCATTGAGGTCTATAAAACGTTTAAACAAGTGCAGAGCCTAGAATCTATGCACCTTACCTTGCTTTCTTCTTCATCACACGGAAAACTCTTCACAATACGAACCAGTTCGTGAAACGCGGCATCCACGTTGATCGGTGGCTCTTTGGCCGATGTCTCGATGTACATGAGCTTCAACTGAGCGGCAAGTTTTCTTCCCTCCTCCTCTGACACGACTCGCTGATTGACCAGGTCCACTTTGTTGGCCACCAGAAGCACCGGATATTCACTACGATCTTTCACCCGCAAAACTTGATTGTACAGTTTGTGCGCCTCCTCGAACGATCGTCGCTCTGTTACCGAGAAAACCAGAAGGAAGCCACGGCCACCGCGGATGTATTGCTCTCGCATCGCGGAGAACTCCTCCTGGCCAGCAGTGTCGAGAACTGTAATTTGTAAAGTTTACAGGGAAATGTATTAAGCGCGATCGATCGTGCTGAGTAGCATTTTAGTCATCCGGTTGAGCTTGAAATACTGCTGCGCCACATTTCAAATTTTACCGGTCCTTAGAGACCTTTGGTCGGCTTGTGCTTTCGCTAATTTTGGTGCGAACGGTGTGTTGGCTCGGCTCGTAAAAACGCGCGGGTCGACACACCGTTAGTGTCGTGAAAATCGTCCCAGCAGGTGCTGAGAAAACTCTGCGGGCCCAAAGTCACTTGCGCATAAAAACAGACATTTACGCTTAATAACAATGGAAAAAAATCAATAATCATAAAATTGAACTGCGCGCAAAAAATGAAATTAATTTCTATTCGAAAATACGGTAAACAGTGCGCATTGCGTCATGTGCGTGTCTGCAGACGTTGCGGTGTTTGCGTACTTTTCGAAAACAAGAAATTGATTCATTTTTTTTTCCTTTTTTCCTACTTTTTCATTGTTTTTTTTCGAGAAATTTCTGACTATTCTGGAATATTCTGGCGCAATTTTGTTTTGCTTTCGTGAATCGGACAACATGGGCCTCTCGCTCACACCTCATGATCGAAGAGCGCATCGACTAAATAACGAAGTTCTTGAGTAATGGACCTATGCACGAAATAAAAAAGGCCATTTAAATGAATTAATTTGACAATTTTTTCCAATGCACGAAAGCAAGTTTATTCAATTAACTTGAATAAACTTGACGGCTGCAGAACGGTCGCGTCGAGATATTGCAAGTAAAAAAGTGTGTGCGCCTTTAAATTTTGTGTCGATTTACGAGATTTTTTTCGAAGATTTAATATTACGAATTTAATTAATGTGTCTAAAATTATAAAAACCCCATCATATATTTAAAAAATAATTTCAGGTAATTTATTCAGGCATGCGTGAAGCGGATAATGATGGAAAAATTAAGAAAATTGCTGCTGATATGGAAGAAATGCGGAATTTATTTTTTCCCCAACTTTCCGTTACTTTCTAATGGGGTTATTCACTAAATGGCAAAATATGGCAAAAAACGGCAAAAACTGCGCGAAAACTCGGAAAATGCTCCGATTGATCTGAAATTTTGGGAAATAAGGGAAAAAACTCTCCCGGACATTCCCACAAAATTTCAGACCAAAATATCGTATTTTAAGAAATATTGCTTTTTTATCTGAAAATGCTTAAAATCGATATTTTTGTCAGAAATTTTGTGGGAATGTCCGGTACAGTTTTTTCCCTTATTTCCCAAAATTTCAGATCAATCGGAGCATTTTCCGAGTTTTCGCGCAGTTTTTTGCCATTTTTTTCCATTTCGTGAATAACCCCATAATTGTAAGTCATAATGTTCGTCATGTCATTTTTGTTTTTTTTTTTAATATTGTTTGACGTGTTATTTTCCCTTCATCATTTGATTTTCAACTAAATTTTTGACAACAATTTCGCAAATCACTGATCTAAAAGAAAACGCTTCAAAGCTGTACGTTGATCTTCTGGACTGTCATAAGGATTCGCCATCATCGGCGCTGTCGAATCCACGTCGAGCAACTGAAGCGGGCCCAATTGAATATTGTGAATGACACAGAGAGCTACAACGAGAGCTCTGCTGGTAGAAGGATCTAGATTCATATCACGTCGGAGAATCCGGAATTTCGAAGTGAGAACACCGAACAAGTTCTCCACTCTCACTCGAACAGCCGAAATCATCTTGTTGAACTCGTAGTTTTCCAGAGTCAAAGAATTTTGTCTGTAAGGCTGCATAGTAGAATGAGTGAGTGCGAAGCCATTGTCCGCGAGCAAGAATGGCGGCATCAGTGTTCGGTGATCAGGAAGCATGCGGAAGCCAGCCATTCGAACCAAATCGTCTAGAATACTTCTTTGTAGTGGTCCATCACGAAATAACTGTGCATCACTGTTCACTCCAAGCTCACTAATTTGACAGTACATCACACGCAAATCCGAATCACATAACATCAGGCTGTTAAACGAGAAGAACCCCTTGTAGTTTGCGTTGAGGGATCCAGAATGTGGCGGATGCTCAACTGCAAAATGCTTTCCATCCAGAAGAGCAAAACACGGAATTCTTCGTTGCGCTCCGTTCATGTCAGTCAGATTGTAAAATTTCTGCTCCAAAGATTCCAGTTCGTATCGAGTTTCTGGCATTTTGATAAAATCAGGAGCACATTGCGATAAATCATGAATAATTTGTGTAACGATGCGTGAAACTGTAGGCTGCGAAACGCCTAGGTCTCGAGCCAAAGCGTTCTGGCTTCTTCCTATAACTGATTTTCTACACAGATCTAAGTTAAATGTTCGGTACCTTCGCGACAGTATTTCATGAAAATAGCGAGACGCGCGGTGGGGGTGATTGGCGTAACGCGGTCATGTTGGCGGCAGTTTTGCAGAACCGTGTGGAATGCGTCAGTTGATAATCCCCAGTAATTCTGAATTGATGATAGTTTTAAAAAACAAGCTATGCAAAAGATCTCACTTCCGTTGCACGATTCCCCACAATAATATTCACAGAGCTCAAAAAATTGTGAAAGTTTTGTCTTTCAACTATTTCTAAGCGCTGTTGCGGTTCTGTACGGCTTATAAACTGCGTCAGAATAATTTGCTGCTGCTGAAGCAATAAAGTCGCCTGAACAATTTTCAAGTTTTCAAAAAATCTTCTTTTCTACTCACCGCAGCAATTTGCTTATTTTTTTCATCATTATCCGCTTCACGCATGCCTGAATAAATTACCTGAAATTATTTTTTAAATATATGATGGGATTTTTATAATTTTAGACACATTAATTAAATTCGTAACATTAAACCTTCGAAAAAAATCTCGTAAATCGACACAAAGTTTAAAGGCGCACACACTTTTTTACTTGCAATATCTCGACGCGACCGTTCTGCAGCCGTCAAGTTTATTCAAGTTAATTGAATAAACTTGCTTTCGTGCATTGGAAAAAATTGTCAAATTAATTCATTTAAATGGCCTTTTTTATTTCGTGCATAGGTCCATAAGTATTATCGACCCAATTTTATTGCCAGTTTCACGTGAAAGTTCTGCAAACCTGTGGCCACACCCACTCAGCTTTTTTCATTGCGTTCAGTTGGAAAATCTAAAGCAAGAAGATTGGATCGATAATAAATCCTCAATTTAAAAATACATATTTTCAGCTTTTCAGACGTCGTTGCGACAGAATGAACCGAGCAAGTGCTATATGTGCATATTACTATTATTTCTTTCACTCTCTACCGATTTTAACCAAAAACTTACCGTCCATAATAACCCAATTTCCGTCAATTTCACAGTGCTGAATATACTGGTCTTCGATTGTCGGGTCATAGTAGTCTACGAATTGCTTCTGAAAAGTTTAGCGGGTCTTTACATTTATTCAAAGTAACTAACCTGGAAGAACTGAATTGTGAGTGAGGACTTTCCGACGCCACCATCCCCGATTACCACCAGTTTGTAGTAGGGTAACTTTGAGTCATCCTCTGGCGGTCGCTTACCTCCGTTTGACATAATCTGAATGGGGGAATTATTATCAATCTCTGAAAGTTCCACCGGGTGCCCATCGGAGCCTAGGCCAACGTTAAAATCCGTATTTTCAGCGTGGAAAGTTGAGAGAGAGACGCGAGACGAAATGCCGTTAAGTCCGCAGTGCACGGTCCGTGTGCGAGCGGTAGCACTCTCAGAGATGGATGATAAAACGTAAAGGTTAGGTCAAAGACGAGGTGCCAGTTGAGAGGAGCTGGTTGTCTAGAACGGACTAAACTATGGAAGGGCCCAATGGCTGCAGCCAGTGAAGCCATTTGATCCAAAGCTGGTAGTCTACCGGCGCTTGGATCTGTGACGGGTCGGAACGGATCGGAGCGTTTTACCGGTCGCACACCACAGCCCAACGGGTCTCATATCGCGTATTGCGATTTCACAGTTTTTTCGGCGCGCTATCGTGGCGAAACGCCAGTTGGGCTGTGGTGTAGGTGCCGACGACCGGACGACCAGTAAACCTACAGGAATGACTAATAGCATTTGAAACCCCCAACCCGCGAAGGCGCGTTCGACTACCAACTCCTCACGCCCATGGGAAAAGAGTTCACCTATTAAGAACAGTAATGTTAAGACGCTCTATTGGCAATGGTGTCCCTAAAAGAACGGTATTCAGTATCATTTAATTTCGCAATGCAGTAATCACGTTCACTTCAGTTTGGGAACCAGGGGCCGGATTCATGAACCGGAAAACGAAACTGCTAAATTTTGTATGAGTGAGAGACGCAAAAAAAACAGAAAATCCCAATTTCCGGAAAATGCCGTTTTATGGATCCATGGCCAGATGGGAAAAAAAGGTTCCCTCTAGTCTCACAATAGATTTCAGATTTGAACGGAACGGTGTAATTAGCTCGAATGACAAACAACAAGAGTAACAAAAAAACATATTTTTCCGGGTAACGTTTTAAGAGAGTAAGTTAGTCTGAGAAGAAGAACGGGTGTCTCTTCTCGCCTGATCAGTATCCTTTTCATTTCTCTTTTTCTTTTTTCTCTTACTACTTGTCTTTCCTTTCCATGTTCTCATTGCTGCTACTGCCCAAAGAAACACACACCGCCTCGCCATCAATCAATATTATCTTATCTTTAGCCATCGACACCGCCACGCTACGCCAACTCAGTTTTCCTCTTTGTTTACTTGTTTTCTTTTCTTGAACCGTTTAAGAAGTGGAATTGCTGGGCGCTTGCCGTTAACCACGGAATTCCCTTTTTTTCACATGTGTCACAGTGAAAGGTGGAAGGCTCCTGGTGATTTCTTTCGCAATACTTTGCTAATTTATTCATGTTCTCGGTGCACTGTTTTGATAAATCATCGGTTTATCAAGTGATCGTGGATGCTATGCGGTAAAATCTGAATGTGCTGCCGCCAAACGGCTGCGCGCATGACGCGTGGGTCCCCCTTGCGCAGTAAATATTATTTTAGGCCAGGATATTCATTTCGACGGTCATTGCATTGGATTTCTTCGGTTGGATGGCGCGGTAAGTCGTCGCACGCCACCTCTCCACGATTTCCATACTGATATTTTAACTGTTTATTCTTTAGCTGAATGCGAGGTCATCTGCAAGAAACTGGAAAACGGCAGGACCCATTTCCCGGAAAACACCGTTTTTCTTCCAGTTTCTTGCATATGGCCTCTCGGCTGACTTTCAGGGACATTTCACAGCTGAGACGTTTTGCATCCGAGACGCTTTGCAGGATCTTTCCAGGTAGAAACGTTTGTCAAAACTAAATAAGGCTTCCATTTCCATTCGGACCAAGTTTCGTCTGTCCCGTCTCGTCCGGCGCGAAATAGCGCGAGGCTATTCGGAATTCCAAATGACCTCATGAATAGGGCCTCAAAAACAACGGACGAAACATACCCACCCTGAAGGAACCGGACGAACAACGGACAAAATTCGTCCGAATGGAAGCCATAGCCGAATCAGATACGCTTTTAACTGTAACCGGCTGCAAAACGTATTGGCTGCAATACGTCAAAGAGCCCTAGGCCCTTGGACTTCAGACGGGTGGATAGCACATCTTCACCTCAATAAAAATTTCATTTATTCACTCTGTTAACCACATTGCTTATCGCGGGTTTGCACACAAATCATCTTATCGGTCTTTCGTGGGGAAAAGTCCCAGAATGAACAGAACCACAGCGACGACAGCTTGCGGACCACGGGTTTGAAACGTTCCGAAGCCAGTACACGATGGTTGTAGTTATCCATCCCTAGCCGTCGCTTGGACGGATCGGGGAATAGATCACAAATACACAGACTGTCGCCCTACAGTTTCATGGGCTTGTTGGGCAGTCACCCATCTGTGGGCAGACTGTTGTTCACTTCTCGAACTGTTGCTCAACTGTTGCCAAACAGTTGCCTAGTTTTACCGAGTAGCAACAGTCTGAACGAAGGGAAAATGGTCAAACCATTGGGGAGTAGAACATCTTATGGGGTTATTCACAAAACCGGAAAAAAATGAAGAAAACGGAAAAAAACTTCGGGAAAAATCGGAGAATGATCCGATTGACCTGAAATTTCGGGAAAAATTGGAAAAAATTCTCCTGTACACGCTCACAAAATTTTGGACCGAAATATCGATTTTAAAAATTTTCAGAAAAAAAGTCGATAATTTTTAAAATCGATATTTCGGTCCAAAATTTTGTGAGCGTGTACAGGAGAATTTTTTCCAATTTTTCCCGAAGTTTTTTTCCGTTTTCTTCCTTTTTTTCCGGTTTTGTGAATAACCCCATTACAATTACAGGGTGGCTTTCAGAGTTTCTTGGCACGGTGCCAGACTATTTAAGTAAACAGTTGAGTCATTTGTCATAACTTTCTCTTCTCGCTGCGCTATGACAGCTTCTCCGCATCGTCCTCCGATTGAACTCTTGTTCACGATAGGACTCTGAAGTGCTTCAACTGTTCGTAATGTGGTTTCTGCTATCAAACAGCGAGGAGATGCTTCTGAAGTTAAGACAAACTTTGACGCCCACGATCTTTAAACACCCGCAGGACCGGTGGCATTATCAAGAAGAGAATCACTCGGAACATCGCAGCTTGGAATTGCCCGTTCTATTATCAATCTCTGAATGTTCCACCTGGTGCCTACCAACGGCGGAATACGCATTTTCTACGTGGCAAATTGAGAGACGCGAGACGAAATGCGCAGTGCACGGTCTGTGTGCAAGCGGTGGAACTCTCAGAGATGGATAATACCGTCCAAAAGATTTTCAGACATGAATTTAAGCTCAAGAGTTGCAAAATTCGAAAGCCCTTCCCATCACATCTTTGTAAAAGCAACCATTCACGTTCTGACCCAAAAAGCCTGGCAAATTTGTTTTCTGATCAACATGAAATGCTTTCTGACAAGATTTTGCAAAATTGAATTTACAACAATGTGCGCATTCCTTAAAAAGCCCGGCCTCTGTCCCACCAGAAAAAAGAGACGAACGAGAAAAGCGACAAGTTGGAGATTTTGAAAAATGAGGTCGAGTGGTTTTGCATTTAAGACACTCCAAGGTGCCATTCATCAAATTTACAACTTTCAGGAACTTTTGTCTGCAAAACATGCCCATTGGCATATTTTCAATGGCGCTCTTCTTCCATTCCCCAATCGATTTTTCGATGTCACTTCCCAAACGTTCCAAAAAAAAACAACGCAATGTTGTCTTGCTCATAAACAACTTCTATAGAATTCTTTCTATTCGAAAATCGAATTGTCGAAAAAGAGAGAGAGAGAGAGAAGAGAGAGCGAGTGCGAGCAGGCGAAAGCAGAAAAAAGCTGACGGACCCCCCCCCCCCCCCCCCGCGTGACAGAAAGTGTGCCCAGAAAAGATAGTGGCAGACCTACATCAGGCTTGTTAATTGTTGAAAGCCTGAGGAGGCCGAAGGCCGTCTAGCATGTCGTAAAAAATGACAATTAGCCGTGGAAAACAGATATTAGCCATGGCAAATGGCTATTAGCGATGGGAAAGTAGACGAACAAGCCTGCAAAAAAGTTTGGACATCCGGGGGATCGAACCTGCGACCTTCAGCTTCCTAGTCAAACCCACTAGCCACTAGGCCACCGGCTAGGCAGCGCGCGCGCCATTGCCAACTTTGAACGGGATTTTTTTGAAAACCACTGGCGTTCCGAGAAAATGGATGACAGATTTGGAATCCCCAGGAAATTCTCGTTCGAATGATTGGCAGCTTTACAGCTTTTTTTTAGAAGCCACGCCCCCTTTTTGTCCGCTTATTTTTTGTTTCCAGATTTCAGCACATGGAATTTAAAATGAGCAAACACTGCTAAATTAACCTTTTCAAAACCCCGTTGCTTGAATTTTTTTTTCGCAGAACGAAAAATTAAAAAAAATCAAAATAGGCGAATTCCAGCAGCGCAAAGAGTTTTCAAAACGAAAAACCTGCAAAACGAAGAAAACTAAGCATGCAAAAAAGTTTGGAGACCAGGGGAATCGAACCTGCGACCATCAGCTTCCTAGTCAAACCCACTAACCACTGGGCCACCGGCTAGGCGCAGCGTACGCGTTGCCGCCAACTTTAAATGCGTTTTTCTCGAAAACAACTGGCGTTTCGCGACAATGGATGACAGATTTGGAATCACCGGGAAATTTTCTTTCCAATGGCTGGTAACTTCACAACTTTTTTTTAAAGCCACGCCCTTTTTTTGTGCGCGCTTGTTTTTGTGTGCATTTTCACCACATTTCCGTTAAAATGTAAACACTGCTTGATCCACATTTTTCAAAAATCCGCTGTTTGAATTTTTTTTTCGCAAAACGAAAAACAAAAAAAATCAAAAAAGACGAATTCCTGTCGCGCAAACAATTTTCAAAACGAAAAACCTGCAAAACGAAAAAAACTAAGCACGCAAAAAAGTTTGGACATCCGGGGGATCGAACCTGCGACCTACAGTTTCGAAGTCAAACCCACTAACCACTAGGCCACCGGCTAGGCGCAGCGCGCGCGCCATTGCCAACTTTGAACGGGATTTTCTTGAAAACGACTGGCGTTCCGAGAAAATGGATGACAGATTTGGAATCGTCGGGAAATTCTCTGTCGAATGATTGGTAACATTACAACTTTTTTTTATAGCCACGCCCCTTTTTTGTTCATTTTTTGTTTTTAGATTTTCAGCACATGGAATTTAAAATGATCAAACACTGCTAAATTAACCTTTTCAAAAACCCGTTCCTTGAATTTTTTTTTTTCGCAAAACGAAAAACAAAAAAAAATCAAAAAAGACGAATTCCTGGCACGCAAGACATTTTCAAAACAAAAAACCTGCAAAACAAAGAAAAAATAAGCACGCAAAAAAGTTTGGAGACCAGGGGAATCGAACCTGCGACCTCCTGCTTCCTAGTCAAACCCACTAACCACTAGGCCACCGGCTAGGCGCAGCGCTCGCGCCGCCGCGAACTTTGAATGTGCTTTTCTCGAAAACGACTGGCGTTTCGCAAAAATGGATTACAGATTTGGAATCGTCGGGAAATTCTCTTTCGAATGATTGGCAGCTTTACAAGTTTTTTTTTTGAATTTACATTTGCATTTTTGCAAGGATGTGAAAAATTCAAAAAAAAGAAGGGGATAAAAATATGTTTTTTGCATGTTTTCAATGTGGCGCCAAAGCTCCGCCCCCTCAAGTTTTTTCAACTGAATTTAGCTAAACGCATTGCAAAAATGTGAGCGGACGGCAAGAATATTGCAACGATGATAAATAATATTTACAATGGCAAAAAATTAAACCGACGAATCGAACGAAAGGGTGTTTCCGCGGAGTTTCAACGGTTTAGGATATCTCAAAATTTCAGAATAATCTTCAACGCTTCATTGTTTTCCACTTCCACTGAAATCCGCTCGTTTGGTTTTGAGCATGTGCCATTGGTACCACAAGCGTTTGACGAATTGTGTCTTCTTGCTTCTTGCTTATTGCTTCATGCGAAGAGAAAGAGAAGAGTAGCGATAATTGAAAATGGCGGAGCAGTCAGCGATATGAGGAACAAGAGAGGGAGAGAGAAAGAGAGAGTGAGTGAGCTCTCACATTCAAAGGGGTGGGTCAATCGCAAGCTTTTCGTCTACTCTTCTTTCTTCTTTCCTTTCTTTCTCTCTCTCTCTCCCTCTCTCTCCGGCCTTCTCCTCTATGAAAGAGGCTTTCAAAGTAGTGGAGAGTGAGAAAAAAGGCGAGCGAGAAGAGTTCGCGAAAGGCGGAGAGGGAGAGAGAAACAACTACCACTCGTCGCCTCTACTCGTTTCCCGTCTTCTCTATCGGTCCTCCTACTCCATCCTCAAACGTCTCCTGTAGACAAAGCCGCACTGCGTCCGCCGTCCGGCATGGACGACGATATCGGCGATGAGCTGACGCCGGCACTCGCCGGTTCCGGTGATCCGTCGATGCGAGCGCACAGCTCGTCACCACGTCGGTTGCCCATGTACGAGCGGGCGGCCGGCCGATGGTGGAATCCGCAATTCCGGAGCCCGACGCTTGAAGCGCAGTACTGGAAGTGTAGTTTCAGTCAACTGCGCGACCGGTTTCGCTCCGGTCTGATCTACATTGCACTGGTGATTGCCGCGTGGACGGTTTACTTGGCACTGTTCGATCAGACGTTTATTCAACACTGGGTAATTCTTCTCTTCTCTTCTCTTTTTTTTGTTGTTTCTTCCTGGTTTTCCTGTCCGTTCTATTTATACCCCCTATTATTTGTGTGCGCTGCTCGTGAGACGCACCAGTAAAGTATACAATACATATATATGCGGCGATATGTCCAAGTAAAAACGAGCGCGAGAGGGGAAAAAAGTGGAAACGGTTCACTTGACCTTTGCAATTGCGTTGTTTTGAATCGTTTTAGATTTTCTTTTTGAATTCATCTACATAAATATTTACATCAAACACTTATTTCTGCCTTATTTTTCATGTGAAGAACATTCTTCGTCTAACAATAAGAACCTGTCAAAACCGAGGAGAACAAAACAACCATGTGGAATGGGAATACAACGGTATAGAACCGCTTGAAATGTGCGTCATTGAGTTATATTGCTTTTTCAATACAACTCCATTTCAGACAGTTCTATTCCGCGCGGTTCTATACCGTTGTGCATACCTCCTGTGGAGGCTCTCGGACGTTTCGAAAGTGGACTTTTCGAAGGTTTTTCTGGATTTTGTCGACGCGGTGTTTCACCCAATCATTTAAAAAAGCTTTTTAAAAGAAATCTCTTCAAACACCGCACCGACAAAATCCAGAAAAACCTTCGAAAAGTCCACTTTCGAAACGTTGCATTTTTGCGTGTTGTTTTTCGCTAATTGACATCAAACCACATGCGCATTTGGTATTTATTTTTATTTTTATCAATTCTTTTTATTTTTTGGGAATATAAATCCACTAGCACGACGCAGAAATGCAAAAAAGTTTCGAAACGTTCCAGAGCCGTGGAATAAGCCCTCCGCATTAGCAAGTCTGCTTGCAAAAGGGGCGGTGCTTGTTTCCCCGATTTTGTCAGGCCTCAAAAGTCAGAAAAAAGGTCTCAAAATAACTTTATGTATTGTCCATTCGCGAAAAAAGCAAGTGCGCTCCACGAAACTTAGTACTTCGTGGATTTTATTTTTGTTGCCAAATTATTTTAATTCACGTGTAAAATCAACGTGAAATGAAATAATTTGGCGACGAAAATGAAATCCACGAAGTACTAAGTTTAGTGGAGCGCACTTGCTTTTTTCGCGAATGGACAATATACTTATAAAACACAATCGTTAAAAAAATAAATTCAAACAACAAAAAACAATCTAAAACGACTCAAAACAACCAATTTTGAATTTTTTTATATATTGCTATTGCCGGCCCGCCAAAATGGTCAAACGCGCTCCGCTGAACTCATGTCAGTTTACGTTGAATTTATACGTGAAACAAAATAATTTGGTGGCCAAAATGAAAATCGCATAGCGTTGAGTTCAGCGGAGCGCATTTGACCATTTTGGCGGGCCGACAGTATTTATTTATTTATTGTCCTTTTATTTGAAATAGCGCTCGGTGTTTGCGTACTGGCGTTGCGTAGAGTATGGGCATGGATTTACGAAGCTCCGCCCACTGTCCTGTTTTTTTTTGCCGATTTTTGTTGACATCTGAAATCAATAATACATTTTTTGAAAACTTACCGGAAATACTTCGGCATTTTCCTTTTTTGTCGAATTTTCCCCGTCTCATTTCCATTCGAAATCTGAAATCAATCATTTATTGAAAAATACATAATCATACGAAAAAAAACAGTGAAGTGGGCGGAGCTTCGTGAATTTGTACGCAAAAAACAACGATAAATTTAAGTTAGTTCCATTATTTCAAAGCTGGGATTTAATCTGCAGAATCCAGTGAAAAATCATTCGATTCCTTCAATAAAAATGACGCAATTCTAAATACGACGAAAAAAAAACGATTTTATTTCCCTAACGGAGAAAATTCGAAAGAAAAACAAAAAAAAACCGCTCAAACGCGAACCGTCCGTTCAGACTAAACTGTGCGCTGCGTAACATCGGAGCGTCGTTGCATATCACCGCGTGCGCAGGGGTGCAACGGTATAGAACTCGCATGCAGTAGAACTCAGGAACTCACAATGTACAACGAGATACTTATTCGAGTTGTTCGAGCGCTTCTGAACGGTTCTGTTAAGCTCCATTTCACGCAGTTCTATTCCGTGAGAGTTCTAAGAACACCGGGGTTGAGGCGGTTTACAAAAGTACCCAATACGCTTCCAGGTCGTGTCACTATGCCTAATTGCCATCATCTTTGCCATGTTCGCCTTCACAGCGTGTGCCGCCCAGTATCAGAGGTACGCCCAGCATTAGGGTTAGACGATTCCGGGTCCAAAAACTTGTTGTTTTCCAGATTCTACATGCCCACCTCATTCCTATGCACATTCCTAATCTGCCTGGTCACCCTTCTCATTTTCTCCGCCGAAAACCAGGCGGCCTTTATGAGCCCGGTCGCCAGTCTTGCCACCAGTTTTCAGGTTCATAACACTAACAAACTTTTCAACAAAAAAAAACAAACAACCCATTCAACCTCAGGTCGTCCTACTCATCTACACCGTAATCCCACTACCGCTCTATCTATGTATCCTCATCGGAACCATCTACTCGGTGCTGTTCGAGACACTCATCAAGAACAAATTGGGGCTAGAAGAGACCGGATACATTAAATTGGTGCTCCACGTCGGCGTCCATTTGCTCGGCGTGCATCTGTTCATTTTGACTCAAGTGCGTCAGAGAAAGACGTTTTTGAAAGTGGGGCAGTCGATGTTGGCGAGAAAGGATTTGGAGCTGGAGACGCAGTTCAAGGATCACATGATTCAGTCGGTGATGCCGAAGAAGGTGGCTGATGAGCTTTTGAAGGACGCATCGGAGCTGCGACGGCCGTCGGCTTCTAATGACTCGAATTGCAGGACTTCTAATGCAACCCAGGTTGACCGTAAGTTTTGTTGATGTGAGCTTGGGTGAAAGTAGTCGGAGCGCGTTTGACCGTAGTGGTGGGTCGACAATACGTCGGACAACAAAACACCTATTCCGTTCAGATATTTTGTCTAGCATTCATTCTAAGAACACCAATAGGGGTTGGTAGAACAGGTATCACAATAAGGCAAGTTGCTCTACCCATAACTTTTGATTTTTTTATATATTGGGATAGAAGAAAACATTTCTAAACAGTGCCCACGATATTTGAGATACCATCAAACTCTGGGAAGAAAGTCGAATCGAGGAGCCGAAACCTGGGCTGCTTCGACTTGCTTATCGCAGTTTTATGGGGTTTCGAATATCGTAAATACTGCTTAGAAATGTTTTCTTCCATCCCAATATATGTACAAAAAACATCAAAAGTTATGGGTAGAGCAACTTTGCTTACTGCGAAACCTGTTCTATCAACCACTATTGGTGTTTTTAGAATGCAAGACGACTTTTCTGAAGAGAATTCCTGATAGTCAGAAAATTTAGGTCACCAGTCAAGACCGCTCCGACTATCCGACTATCCTAAACTCCCGCGGATAGGTCCGCTTTCCTTTATGAGAAAGACACACTCTCATTTCGTCCGACTTCTCTGAACTGTTGCGTACCGGACCGTTTTCGTGCTTACGAACTTTTCTCTCACAAGGGAAGTCTTTTCACAAACCATATTGGAATTCTCTGAAACGTGATGGGCTAATAGAACCTATATCTGGCTACAGCGTAAAAAAAATTTGCCAAAAGCGGGTTCGAACCCGTGACCTTACTCCTACTGACCCCCCACTCTACCACTGCTCCACCCTTTAGTTGAGTTTTTCTCCTCTGGAGGGTAGTCATAAAAAGAGGGGAGAGCGGCGGATCGGAGCCGGAACTTTGGAGCAACTTTTTGAGCTAATTTTTTTGACGCTGTAGCCAGAGATAGGTTCTATTAGCCCACCAAGTTTCAGAGAATTCCAATATGGTTTGTGAAAAGACTTCCCTTGTCAGCGGTCGAATACACAAAGAGAAACGAGAGTGTGTCTACAAGAATTCAAACCTATACACGGACGGACCTATACGCCCGAGATTAGGACACTTTCACCCGAGCTCGCTGCTCCCTATTCTACCGATTCTCCCTACCATAGACAAAATCTATTCATTCAGAACCAATCGCCAGAATGGTGCCCGAATATCGAAAATTCCGTCCCTTCACCATGAACCTCATGACAAACGTTTCAATCCTGTTCGCCGACATTGCCGGATTCACGAAAATGTCATCGAACAAGTCTGCCGACGAGCTCGTCAACCTTCTCAACGACCTTTTCGGACGTTTTGACACCCTCTGCCGACTACGAGGTCTTGAAAAGATTTCCACCCTTGGCGACTGCTACTACTGTGTCGCAGGATGCCCGGAACCGTGCGATGATCACGCCTGCCGCACCGTTGAGATGGGTCTGGACATGATAGTTGCGATCCGTCAATTTGACATTGATCGCGGTCAAGAAGTGAACATGCGAGTGGGTATTCATACCGGGAAAGTCATGTGCGGAATGGTGGGTACTAAGCGGTTCAAGTTCGACGTGTTCTCTAATGATGTAACACTGGCTAATGAGATGGAGTCGTCTGGAATTGCTGGAAGAGTACATGTGTCGGAAGCTACCGCGAAACTTCTCAAAGGTCTCTATCACATCGAGGAAGGTCCAGATTATGATGGCCCTCTCCGAATGCAAGTGCAAGGAACGGAGCGGAGAGTGAAACCGGAAAGTATGAAAACCTTTTTCATCAAGAGCAGAGTCAATGAGACGGAAGAAGAGGAAACTGTGCAAGTGCAAGAAGTTGAGAGCCTTCAAAGTCAGAAGAGCAGCAAAAAGTCCACACTGAAACAGAAGTGGGCGGAGAAACTAAAAATGAACCACACCAATTCTTATCCAATGAGGTCAACAAACCGAGAAGGCGGTGGAAGTTTACGAATAAAGTTGGCGGAGAGAAATCAAAGCTCTCAACTTCTACCAAAAGAGTCCAACTCGATTTGCGTCATGGGAGACAACAGAAAATCTGCATCACTCCAAGCGCTAGCCACCAAAAACTTCAACGGAAGTAACACGGATACAAACAATACTTGCAGTGATCGAGGAACTGATAGCAAGAAATTTGTGAGCCCCGGAAGTGAAAGCAATAGTATTAAGGGAAGTCGCAGTAGCGGACTGCAACTATCCTTACAAGATGGAAACTCTGAAATCAACTCTGTCGGAGGGCTGGATACTGCGATATCTCATCATCACAATGCAGCATCTCTCACCCGATTCGATACAGATAACAATTTCGATCAACGACTCGCGATAGTTCTCGGTCAAGGGGAAGGTGGATTCGGAAAAGGCTTCTGGAACCACCATGACAGTTTGAACAAGTGGACGCTCCGCTTCAATGAGAAGGATGTGGAGGCAGAGTACCGTGCTCATTTTGTGGATTCATCAGAGAGATATCCAAGTACTATTGAAGGGCATGTGAAGCATCACAGGGACTTGATAGAGGAAGGGAAGCAGACGAGGACTGAAGGAACTGTTCAAAAGGAGAGAGGAAAAGGTCAAAAAAAGAAGAGCGACAGAGGAAATGATGATGAAAACTACAGGTACTCTGGAGTCTTCATCGACATTATTGTCGCCTCCTTGATTTTCGTAATAACGGCAGTGGTGGCAATCATGTCAAATTGGCCTCCTTCAATACGCCTTCTTTCCTACCTCCCTTTCGGCACCATCATTCTCGCCATCACAATCCTCTTCATTGGCCTACCACACCTGGTTCGCAAGAAGCGTATTCAGTGTACAAACCAGTGGATGGCACGTCACTTGATCGGTCTTCTCCTCATCTTCTTGCCGGTTGCAGTGGCTTTTCTTATTATGCCACTGTGCCAACAGGGCGAATGCGCGGATCTTGTGTTGACCTCGCGACTGGTGTTCAGTTATGTGACCATTTTGACCATCTTTGCGCATTGCAACTTTTCACAACTTGCCGCCTGGCCAAAGACGACTGCTGCCGTGCTCATCGGTCTGGTGCACATTGGCGCCGTGTTTTACTGTCAGCAGAACTTGGCTCATTTGGATAATGAGGTGAGTTTGCAAAAACACAAAACCCTCCGTTTGGATGGTGGAAACACCTTAAGTGTGCTACCCTTTGAACTTAAGCGATTCTCACCCCCTTGAGCAGAGTTGTATGCAGATCAGTCAAGTAGGATCTGAGAAAACGCTGTAATGGAGTTATTCACAAAATATTACGTATTCCTCGATTTGAGATACCTCGTCAAATGGTGAACATGCGGGTCTCGCCACGTGGGCGTACACCGTCGCGACGAGACACGCATGACTAGGAATTCGACTAGGGATCAGAAATCGAGGAATAGGTAATGGCAACAAAATTGGGGAAAACTCGGAGAACGCTGTCATGAAACATTCTCGGAGTTTGAGATTTCGTGTCCACAGCGTTTTCTCAGCTCCTATTAAACCGATAAGCACCAAACTTGGGTCAAGGGCCCTGACGAGGTCAAAGTTTGAAAGGTTTTCACCGTTTCACCTGCCGAGAATCGTCTAGTATTGCTTAATTACAGTCCGACCGCTGCAATGTGTCAACAATTATGATTGCTCGGGGAACCAATGCAGGCATCGCCACTTTTAACACCACATCTGCCAGAATTTTATCACAAAAGTTCGGATCACCGTTATTCATATGGGAGCTCCTTTTGGATGTTGCTCTGTCCATAGTTCTTGTCGCCTTTCTTAATTATCAGGTACGTTCTTCATGATTTTTTGATGACCCTACGCACATACTTCAGTTCGAAACAGCCTTCCGAATGTCCTTCTTCGGGGACGTTCAAGCGCGCCGTGACACGGAACGAATGCAAATTGTTCGAGACCAAGCCGACTGGCTCCTCAACAACGTCATCCCAGCGCATGCGGTGGAAAGTCTCAAAACCGACACCAAGTACAGTGAGAATCACGAAAACGTGGGCGTACTCTTTGCCTCGATCACCAACTGGAATGACATGTATGAGGAGAATTTCGAGGGTGGTCGCGAATTCTTGCGAGTCTTGAACGAAGTGATCGGCGACTTTGACGAACTCTTAGAGCGCCCCGATTTCGACCAGATTGAAAAGATCAAAACGATCGGTCCGGCTTACATGGCAGCCAGTGGCCTTAATCCGTTGAAAAAGAAGGACATGAAACACCCGAAAGAGCATTTGTATCAAATGGTGGACTTTGCGTTGGCTATTCAACACGTGCTCAATGTGTTCAATGAGGATCTGCTGAACTTTGATTTCGTGTGCAAATTAGGCGTTAATATTGGTAAGTGAGGGCGGAGCCGAAGTAAACGCGCTCCACTGGATTTTCGTTTTCACGAAATCCAGATTTTGAGGCGTTTTTTTTTTTACGTTCTTCGGGATTTTTTATTCCGCCAGCAAGTGAATTCCACTGAAAGGTACTGCGGATCACGGTATTCTGTGTCCTCGGCCTCAGACGACTGGTGGTGCACCGTTATCAGCCTGACATTATTTAAGTCAATTCTATTCCTGGCTAGGGAAATGACAGAGCAATCTTCGTAGATTTCTCTACTACTCAATTAGAGGCTGGGTCAACCTGTAGCCTTTTGAACGACTGTGCTATCGAATTGTTGTTGTTTTTTTGGCACTTTTAAAAAATCGAAACGTATTTTTGGCTAGGTATTTTGTTCAAATTCAATAGCAACTATCAACATGATTTGGAATGATTGGGAAGGAAAAATGAGCAAAAAAGCTTTGTCAGTTTTGGTAATTTTCGTGCCTTGGTATTGCGTTTGAACAAGGAAACCTAATCGAGTTGCATCATGAAAACTTGAGTCCGCAAACACTTTTCTGCCTGCATCTCTTCAAATAACACTGTGATTGAGCGGTGGAACGCAAAATAAGTGGATGGGCGGGGTTTCATTTTTTTGATGATGCGACTCGATTTAAAACACAATATCAAACCAATGCGTTTCGAATCTTTCAGAGTGCGGCATTAGGGAAAAACCCGGAAATTGTTGACGAAGTGCCACGAATTATATATTTTCTAATTTATCTTTTTTTTTTAATACAAAGAAACGACATAAAACATAAACAATTTATGGAAAAAATCGCCAAGTTCAGTGGAGCGCACTTGCTTTCCTAGCGTCTCGACAATTCCAACCCGAATTTTCCAGCCTGCAAGAATTTTAGAAAATATTTCTTTGTATTTTAAAGAAAAACGAGTTGGTTTTATTTATGGATAGCAAATAATAATAAAATCAGCGGAAGACAAAAAAAATGCGCCATAACCCCATTTGTTCATAACTTCTTTACAGGCCCAGTGACAGCCGGTGTCATAGGAACTACAAAGCTTTACTACGACATTTGGGGCGACACGGTCAACATTGCCAGTCGAATGTACAGTACCGGCGTTTTGAATCGCATTCAAGTATCGCAGCACACTAGGGAGCATCTGCTCGATCGATATGTGTTCGAGTTTCGAGATCATATTGAGGTCAAGGGGATTGACGGTGGAATGGATACGTATTTACTGGTAAGGGCGATACTGCTATATTTGACCATCCTGGCGTAAATCGACAGTGTCGATTTACGCCGGGCCCCGAACCATGACCTACTACCATATTTTTTGCAGGTTGGCCGAATTGGTGAAGGCATTCCACCCGCAATAAACGATCACAAAGAAGATGAACTTTAATAACCTTATTTTCCCGATTTCTTGCCCTGTGACACACGCATTCCGTGTGCCGCCCACTACTACTCCAGTCAGCTTTATTCATCTCCCCAAAAACTTTAGGTTGTTATATACCACACAAAACAAAGCCACGTTGCAAAAAATGCTTTTTTTTTCCTAAACGGGTAAACAACATCCGAATTTCTGCCAGTTTCTTCCCATGTCTTGTTTTTCTACTTTTTGAATCCCAGTTAAAAATAAACACGCGTTTGGCAAATATTACCTGTTTTACAGCTACTATAATGAATTCATCCGACACGACACAAACGTTAGTTAGTCAATCCAATCCGTGCTTCAATCACGAGGTGTGGCTTTCGGTCTCGTCGTAGCGAGACCGAGTACACACTTTAAAAATTGTTTTAAAATTCAAAAATTGCTTAAAATTTATTTTAAGGTCGTTCAAAAAAATCCGTTAAAGCATTGTAAACTCGTTCTGAGGTCCGTCGAGCCATCATCAATGGTGTGTCGCCGTTTCCCGCAACAACGCCAGCATCAATGCCTGGAATAACGATAAAAACGTATTTCTTTCAATATTAACAAGCCTGGCTGCATCAAAAGCTACTTTTGATTTCTTTTCATTTCTAAAAATGTTTTTTCTTCACTTTATTTTAAATTTCTTTTTCATTCATTTCCTGCGTGTGACCTGTGGCGCAGATGGTTAAGCGCTTGCATTTCTAACGAACGACGCAGGTTCGAGTTTTTGTGTTGGTCTCGGGCGCTTAGTTCGCTTCCGCCATGCAGTTTGGAAACAGACACACCAAGAAACTCAGTTACAGACCCAAACGGAATTTTATATATAAGGATGATCTTGTCTCAGCAGCTGCTCATAAAATTCGAAAATAGCCAATTTTCCCACGAAGCATTTTTTGACACAGTTGAAATGAGTGCGACCGTAACCCATTTAAAATGTAATCAAGTTATATTACATATTCCCGAGTACGTGAGATGTCGTAAAATGGGTCTTGACACGATCGGTGTTTGCACACTTGTGGATTTGAATATTTGTTATCGAATTTTTTCAATTAAAATTTTTCTTTATTTTTTTTTTGTTTTTTTTAACTTTTATTTTATAAATAGGGGGTCATTCATGTAAAAAATAACGGGGGTACGACAGAATAGAAATAGGCGAAATAGAAATGCTACAAAATAGAATTGCTACAAAAAAGAACTGGAAAAAATAGAACGGCTACAAAATAGAAATGAGCGGAATAGAACAGCGCAAAATAGAAATGTGACAAAATAGAAATGAGCGAAATAGTAATCGCTGCGATGGAGCGCGTTTGCATTATTCTTCGAATTTTCCGATTATTATAGGATTTTTCAGTAATTTTCAGATATTTTACGCACTTAACAACATTGAAAATGAAGAAAGGTATAAAATCAATGCAGTTTCAGAAAAAAAAATGGAAAATCGGCGAAAAACTGAAACATTGAAAAAATGATGAATTGAAAAATGATGCAAACGCGCTCCATCGCCCAAAAATGTCTATTTTGTAGCATTTCTATTTCGCTCATTTCTATTTTGTAGCCGTTCTATTTGGTAGCATTTCTATTTCGCTCAGTTCTATTTTTTCCAGTTCTTTTTTGTAGCATTTCTATTTCGCCTATTTCTATTCTGTCGTACCCTCAAAATAACATGATTTTTTCAATTAACGCATGTCGAAAAATGTAAACAATTTACAGTATCCCAGGTACTGTAGATTGTTTACAAGTATGCATACACCGATCGTGTCAAGACCCATTTTACGACATCTCACGTACTCGGGAATACGTAATAATTTTGGACCTCATTTTTCAAAAATCGAAACTGTGCGCTCGGGCGAGTTTTCTGACTACCGGTTCATGTCTACGTGCGTATTTTATGGGGTTATGCACGAAATGGCAAAAAACTGCATGGAAACACGGAAAATTCTCCGATTTGTCTGAAATTTTGGGATATGCTCGAAAACTTTTGGACCGAAATATCGATTTTAAAAAATATTTATTTTTTTCTGAAAACTTTTAAAAGCGATATTTCGTCCCAAAATTTTTTGAGAATATCCAAGAGTATTTTTGCCCTTATTTCCCGAAATTTCAGACAAATCGGAGCTATTTTCTAGTTTTCGAGCAGTTTTTTGCCATTTCGTGCATAACCCCATAATATTGCGTATTCCCGAATACGTGAGATGTCGTAAAATGGGTCTCGACACGATCGGTGTTTGCACACTTGTGGATTTGAATAGTTGTTTTCGAATCTTTTCAATTAAAATTTTTTTTTCATGTTATTTTTTTGTTTTTTAAAACTTATATTTTATACTTTGGGGGTCATTCATGTAAAAAATAACATGATTTTTCCAATTATTGTGAAAACAAAAAAGTTGCGACGCGGTGTTTGCGTACTTTTGAAATTCAAACGGCAATGAAAGAAATAGCATGGGAAATGAAGAGAGTTGTTCCCATTTTCGTTTGAATTTTAAAAGTACGCAAACACCGCGTTGCAATTTTTTGTTTTCACAATAACGCATGTCGAAAAATGTAAACAATCTACAGTATCCCAAGTACTGTAGAATGTTTACAAGTATGAATACTCAGGTGTTTCATTTTGGGTTAATTTAGAAAACTCAAATCTATCTGGAAAATTTCCGGGTTAATTTGGAAAATTCTGGTTAAATTGGAAAATTCCAATCTGGTTGGGAAATTTCGGTGTTAAAAAGGGGTCTATATAAACCCGTAACGATTTTTGAATTTACGGGTTAATTTAGAAAATTTCCGGGTTTATATAGACCCCCTTTTTTACCTGTATCGCAAAACGCGTCAGCAAATACTTACATTTTTGCGCATAATTTGATGATTCCTCATTCTATTTTCTAATTTTTATGTGTTTTTTTTCTTTTCATGTAACATTATGTTGATTGTTATGTTTTTAAATACTAATTTTGCAATTAGATGGGTACATTTATCGATTTTTCGTTTACAATCATCTGAATTCGATGAATTTTCAGATAAAATCTAGCACAAAATGTTCGGATGGTACGAAATTTTCGGAATATTTCACGAAGACTCGTCGGAAAATCTGTCAGCTCCTCGTAAGTAAAAACGCATTCCCAATAAGTTACATTTCTTGATAAATTGAATACCGTAGATTTTTTTCCTAAAGTTTACCGTGATAGTTATTGCGATGAAATTATTCTTCAGCCCATAGTTCAATTTCTCTCATTTTCAGATTTGAATGGATATTCGAAACGGAAGTTGCCGAAAACGGAAGGACAAAGGAACATTCGATCAATTCGTGGAAAGGCGGGCAGTTTGTGAGCACGGAATCTTTTTCGGTGAGATCTTCTACATATAAAACCCCTATACATCGAGCAATTAAATAAGTGAAATTGACGTTTGCCTACCCAGTGATGCACGGGAATTCCGTCCGGGGTACAATGGTATTTAACTCAAACGGAATAGAACCACAACTTAATAGAACTGTCTGAACTGATACAAAAAAGCTAGAAAAATAAGTATTCCGTTGAAAATTGTTAATCATTGAGTTCTATTTCGCGCAGTTGTTTTTTGTCAGAACAGCTTCATTTCAGGGGGGCTCTGTTACGTGAAGTTCTATTCCGTTGCGGTTCTATTTCGTATGAGTTCTATACCGCTGTACCCCATCCCGCTCCGCTATTCCGGCGTTTGAAAATTTCAATTCGGTGCACCACTGGTACTTTCTTATTTATTTTACTGATACAAACCGAAAGAAAAGCTAAGAATTTGTAGATTATTTCAGTAAATAAGGTGTACCTAATCAAAGAATGTTATGGACCTATGCAGATGAGTTTTTCTGTTATTTTATTCCAATGTAAACCTTCATTTTAATTAATTCTCCTGCATTAACCTGCATTATAATGTAGGTTTTCATAGGAATAAGATGGCTGGAAAATTTATCTGCATAGGTCCATTACAGCAATATAATGGATTCGTGACGGAGTGACATTTCATGGGAAACTGGGAAACGAAAAAACTCTTCATTTCTTCAGTTATTTATCTATTTTTTCGAATTAAAACGTGAAAAAATTGTCACTCCGCCACGAATCCATTATAGCTAGAAAAATTCAAAGATTTTACTTATCAAAAGTTAGTAGGAACGCGCCAATGTAGCTGCTTTTATATTGACAATTCCCCTATACATTTATATTTTCAGATGTGCATGTGGAACGAACAGTCAAGCGTAGAATTTGGTTCAAAGGAGCAATCACGCAAACATCAAAATGGGACTTGTGGTCGCCGCTGTTTTGAGTATACATTTTAAATGTAGTTTTCATATATTTTAATTTTTTCACATGTTTTTTAAATACGTCACACGGTGTCCAGGATTTGAAAAGTGGGCGGAGTCGAGCAAACGCGCCCCACTGGATTTTTTCGCGCGAAATTCAAATTTTGACGCATTTTTTATGTTTTTCGGGAAAAAAAGCATAAATTCTTAATTTTTTCCCACATGTGCTCCAACGGAATTATAGCTGAGGTCTTTAGAAATTTTTTAAGCCTAAGAACGTCGAATTTGGTTCAGCCACCATTTCGAAATATTCGTTTTGAGTTTTTTGGTGTTTTTGCAGGATAAATTTTTACGAAAATTGAAGTTTGTGCAATTTTATGGTATTAAAAGATAAAATACATACGTTTTACAAAGAAAAGCAGGTTTTACTGAAAGAAAAATGATAAAATCAATTAAAAAAATTCGAGAGTCGCAAACTGCGCAAGCACCGAAAGTGCGCCATGTAAGTTTGCTGACGCGCCAGCAAATTAGGCTCCGCCCACATTTCAAATCCTGGACACCGTGCGTCATTATCTTTTTTGTTATTAACCTCATTAATTGTAAGAATTATTATCTCAAAATGTACATGTTCGCAATTTTGTCGTAGAATAAAAATATTTTAATTCATTTTTCCTCCGAATTTGAAAAAACCATTTCAATTTATATAAAAAAAATTCCGTATTGATTCAAACGATTTCGGATATATATGGAAAAAAAGGGGGTTAGATTGGAAAAGTTCCGGGTTGATTTAGAAAAAAGAGGGTTAGATTAGAACATTTCCTGGTTGATTTAGAAAAAAAGGGGGTTACACTAGAACATTTGCGTGTTGATTTAGGAAAAAGGGGGGTTAGTTTAGAAAACTCGGGTTGATTTGGGAAAAAAGGGGGTTAGATTAGAAAAATTGGTCATTTATAGAGGTCACTTTACAATCTAAAAATTTCTCCTTTTTAACCCGGTTTTTTTCTAAATAAACCCAAAATGAAACACCTGAGTACACCGATCGTGGCGAGACCCATTTTACGACATCTCACGTACATGGGAATATGTAATAACACCCAAACATTTCAAAATCAATCGATTCAATTCATAAAAACGTTCATTTTAAACCAATAAAGTGCATTTTAAAATTTAAAGAAATTTATCTTGTCTTTTTGACTAGCTGGCTCCCGTCCCCGATGGCAACCATTTCTTGCGAAGATGCAGTTTCGCTGTCAATTTTCCTGAAAATGCGCGGAAAAAATACTAACAAAATTAGAAAACGGAATAAGAAATTAAAAAAATAAATGACGATATTTAAATATTTACAAGAATAACGCGCTTCTGACGGAACATTGGCAGCTAAATGAAAGGCTATTAGCCGATAAAAATAGCAGATAATTGGCGCAAATTAGGCATTCTACCTACCTGGAGCTTGTAAAAGATATTTAATCGTCATGTACACGTCTTCCGGCTCCTCGCTCTTACTGTTAATCGCCAGGTGTAATGCCTAAAAAATGATGCAACTCGATTGAAAACACAATTAAAAAAAAAATAATAATACCGTCAAATTGCCATTCGACACCGCATTCACATCGGCTCCACTCGAAATTAATTGCCCAACAATTGCAAAATTGGCCCAATTGCTGGCCGATAACAGTGGTGTCCAGCCCTCATTCGTTCGCGCCTCAATATTGGCTCCAGAAGCCAGCAGAAATTGCACAATTTCGCGATTGTTGTTGTAGGAGGCACGATGGAGCGCAGTGTAGCCATCGGCGTCTGTTTTCTGAGCAGCTCTATATGGTCTCGCCACGAGTTATTTATCGATCAAAAACTCACGTTCAATAGGTCCGCAGACTGCGACAATCGCGTTTTCACCGCGTCCATGTCATTCTCCTCGGCGGCTGTTAGCCATTTTTCGACGGGGTCGTCGAAATTCTTCTCTTCGACACCTTCTGTATCGTCTTGCCACGCCGATACGAACATTCCGGGATTCGCCACTTTTTTGCTCTGGATCTCTTCTAGCAGTTCTGGCTGAAAATTGATGATTAGAAGAAAAAATAATGTTTGTTAAATACCGTAAATCCAAGATTCATCTCATCATTTTCGGTAGGAGCTTCTTCTACAGGAGTCGACATGGTTGAAATTGTTGCTTAAAATAAGTAGAGAATTTATTTCGCGCTCCACTGATGCTCCGGAGTAGTCAGACGGTTAGAAAAAACGAGAAACTGCGGAAAACAAAGATACGCAGACAACGAAGAAATCAAATGGCCGCGGCCGCTTGAGAGCAGATCAAAAATTTTCAAATTTAAATAAATATTTATTTCTCTACAAAAACCGTGAACTTTTTTCACGTTTCCGGACCACCCATCATGACTTCACGGGCAATACCCCCGCAACTCTTCATTTCGCAATGACGGACGCTAGAGCAGCGCTCTGCTACTTGAACGGTCTTTCTCTTCAGACAATCAATGAAGTTGAGAAGGTACGGTAAACTATATATCTATAGCTCCACATCTTTCTTATTAGATTCTGCGAGGATTGCCGCAAAAGGGCACCCGATGCGAGGTGCAAATGTCGAAACCGTTGACGACGGATTGCGAACGTGGCACTGGCGACGTCATCGCTTCCAAATCGCTGAAAATTCGCGACGAGCCGAGACCGCTGACGTTGTCGCCGACCAGAAAGATTAAGAGTCAAAAGGAGACGAAAAATAATGATTTCGGAAGCCGCGTATACACGCCACAGGTTTTCCGCTTTTTTTTAACTCTACAACTTTAAACCAAGTTTCAGAGTTCTTCAAAGGAGATACGTTATTGCCAACTGCTCACCGACCAAGTGCGCGTTTCCCCAATTTTGTCGTGTCGCGGAGTAATTCTTGAGGTTGATGTTTTGGTGACTATTCCCGGTGGAAACGAGACAAAGAAATTGAAACTGGACATTGAGTGCCCGGATTTCAAACCGTCGCGCATCAAGATTGGTGAAAAATGGAAAAATATTGTTTGACCGTCAATGTGATAAATTATACTACGGATCTTACTTCCAATTCAAATTGTTTTTTCTCAAAATAACCCCTTCATAAACTAACTTTAGAAACCATAGTTAACAAGGTTTATTTCAAAGAACCAACATTGTAACGAATTATTACCAGTTAGTCTGGGTCGATGGGTTGGCCCAGTCATCTCCTCCGGTTTTAGCCTCGGCGGTCCAAGTGGCGGTCTCAGCGGCCCAGTCTTCAACCTTTCCGGCTTGGGTCGTGAAGTCGATGTCGACAGCCTGTTGGAACTCTTGAGCCTCAGCAGTCTCTCCATGAGCTCCAGACTCCTCCTTCTCGGTCTCGGTTGGGTCACGGTAGAAGTAGAGGTCAGGCATGATCTCCTTTCCGTCGAGAACGAATCCGGTTTGACGGGAGATCTTTCCGCGAAGGATGAGGATCTCACGAGCAAGCATCCACCACATAAGTCCGATCGAGCGTTCTCCCTATAAAGATAATAATTTTTTCCAAATAAGATTTTTATTTATAAAAACCCACCTTGTTGTTGCATGGGATTCCGATATCGATCAACTTGAGTGGAGACTCGGTGTTGACGAAAGAGATGACTGGAACTCCAACGTAGGAAGCCTCAGTGACGGCCTGCATTCAATAGTTGCGAAAAAAAACTATCATCCAAAAAATACCTGATGATCGATTCTCGGGTCAGAGATGACAAGAAGTCTTGGCTCCTTGAAGGTCTTCTGGATCTGGTTAGTCAAGCATCCTGGCGAGAAACGTCCGAAGATGGCGGTAGCTCCGGTATGGGCAGCGAACTTGAGAAGAGCGCGCTGGGCGTACGGTCTAGCGGACACGACGACGACGTCAGCTGGGTTCTCCACAGCAGCGATAGCGCGAGCAGCCAGGAGGAGCTTCTCCCAGGTCTTCTTGACGTGGAAGATGTTTGGTCCTATAATTTTAATAAATTTTGAATATAAAAGAAAGAGAATCGTTCTCACCATCAAAACGTCTCTTGTAGACGTACTGCTGCATTTGGAAGTTCAAGTTGGTGGATCCCAAATGAGCCGCAGTCGCCAAAAGTTTCATAACATCGTCCTCAGTGAGGACAGAATGAGCAGCACCGCCCGACATTACCTGAAATGGGAATTTTCGCATGTCAAATATTTTTTCGAGCAGAGAAAGAGAATAGGAAAAATTTCTGTCATCCAAACCCTACGGAAATCGGCGCTTCCCATATTTTTCCTAAAAATTCGTCATTTGGCGAAAATATGAGAAATTCTAATTTTTGCAGAACTTCTCCTAAAAATGGAGGCTTGCATTTTCATGGGAAAAAATGGTTTTTAGTTTTATTGCATAGGCCGTTGGAAAATTAACAAAAAAACTAGAAATTTAGGATATTAGAAACAAAAATATAGGAAAAAATTTAAAAATCACCAAAAAATTTCAGAAAAATGGATGAAAAAATAAATTCTCCAATGAATTTTCCTACTTTCCTCAGCGACGCACTGTTAAACATTGAATACTCAGCCAACGATTCTGCAAGTTCTTCAGGTCTCGCCACGATTTGGCAGAGAATTGCTCTCGCCTTGCTGCGCGTCGACACTTGGTGCACTCTCTCGTCGGCGTTGTCTCACTGTCTGCGTGCAGAATTTAACGTTGCGAGAGAGTACGGGGTGCTCTTTTATTACGACTAGGGGTGCAAGAACTGTAAAATATTGCATTTTTGGGTCATTTTGAGTTGAAAATATGTTTAATAAATGAAATTTGATGCCAAAAATTTAATTTTTCAACAATTTTTACCGAAAACGAGAGAACGTTGCAAACGCGCTCTATTGCAAAAAATGCGAAATTTCAATTTTATTTTAATTTTTGTTTTATTTATTTTATTTCATATTTTCAGGAAAAAAAACCGTTTAAAAGATTTGTTATGTGCGAATTCGTATAACTGAGATCGTCAGAAATTATTTAAACCCAAAAAACTTTGAATTTGGTCCAGTGGCAATCGATTTTAGCTTAACGCTTCTGAAAATGATAATTTTTGTTGAAAACTCGAGATTTTGAACGGTTTTAGGCTATAAAAACCGCCTAAATTGTTCAAAAGAATCAGTTTTTGCTTTATAAATGCCGGTCTTTATCAAAAAATTGAGAATTTCAATTTTTTTTCAGCAATGCTGGAACCGGGAACCAGCAACGCAGGAGGAACCACACCCGGCGGAAGTCTTCGCACCAAAATTTCGTTGAAAAGTGGAACAGTTGTGCCGCCATTTCACACGTTTAAATTGCAGCTGCCGCGTGAGTTTTTTTTATTTATAGAAAAGGCAAAAAAAAAAAATGGGGAAAAACTCAGAGAATACTTTGAAAGTTTGGAAAATAATGTCAAAAATAGTCCTCACATGAAATTATCAGAAAATTTTGCGCCGAAAATCGATGTTGATAGTTTTTTGAGCATGGGGAGCATTTTTGACACTATTTTTCAAAGTTTCAGGCCAATTCTAGAACTTTTCCACCAATTTTTAGCCTTTTTTGTATAATTTAGGGAAATACTGAACATTTCGCCAGAACCGGATCAGATTACAATGCTACAATTAATTTTTGGCTATTAGCCGCTAATTTATTTTCATTTGCCAATTCGCGCCGAATAGGCACAATCTATGCGTCGGGAATTTCTAGAGTAGTGTCAAAAACGCGGGGAATTTTGGCTTTTAACCGTCGATTTTGTGTCGTGTACCAAATGCACCGGGCAGGATTTTGACGGCTAACTCCCGCTTGCGAGCCGATTGCTGCCAGTTCCATTCCAATCTTGCTTCGATGAGGCGCGAGCTATGTGTCAGTAATGGCTATTAGCCAATATTGACGCATAGCTCGCGCCTTATAATTGGCGCCGAATCCGCTCCAAATTTTTGACCACATCCCTATCCGAAAAAATCCAAAATAACAGCGTGCAGCGAAGTGCAAGGAAACCACGACCTGCTGACCTCCTACGGCCTCGGACCGGTTGACGGTGGTGGAATAATCGGCCAGCGACGCGTCAAAGAGGACATGTCGGCGTTCCTACCCCACGTGATAGGCCGCATTGAAATACAACCGGAAGGCGATCAGTCCACGTTGCGAAAGCTCATCGACAAACCGCCGATTCACAAGGAGATTACACATTTGTCGTCGTCGGCGATGATGGGCTTTAAATTGTCGGCGGGACCCGTGGAGGAGAGGTTGTCTAATAAAAATAAATAAATAAATTTCTTCAACTTTATTCCAGGTTCACAAAAATCTTCGCGAAGCGAAAAGAGCCGAATCTGGCGTTTGGCGACAAATTCAACATTGTTCGGCATCGTCCGCCATACGATGCGTATGGATACGAGGAGGACGAGACTGAAAAGGGTTTCCCGAAAAAGCACAAGAAGAAGAAGAAGGACAAGAAGCGAAAAAAAGACAAAGAGGCAGGCGATGTGGATAAGAAAAAGAAAAAGGGCGATGAGAGGATGCTTTAAATGTTCAAATGTTAGTTGTTTATTTATTTATTTTATCAAAATGAAGATATTGTGATAAAAGTGCTTGAGCTTGAAATTTGGCATCCAGAGTTGAATATTCTCAGTTTAAATATTGTTAGTTGTCTTGGTCGGATGAAAATGTTTGGAAGGAGCACCATGATTACGGAACACACTGAAGCGTCATACGGCCCTAAGAACATTTTTGCGTTTTTTTTTTACTTTGGACGTACCATTAAAAAGCCAATTTTCCCACGAAGCATTTTTCGACACAGTTGAAATGAGTGCGACCATAACCCATTTAAAATGTTAACACAATAGGGCTTGTTAACATTTTTAAACGGGTTACGGTCGCACTCATTTCAACTGTGTCGAAAAATGCTTCGTAGGATAATTGGCTGTATTCAAGACGAGAGTTTTTCTGAGTTTTCGTTAAAAAAAAACACTAAAAATCCACTAAAACGTCCCCAAAAAAAAAAAAAGAAGTAAGAATGAGGAATGGTCACGCCCCTTTTTTCAACAAAAAGTGGGCTTGGTCATTGCTCATCCTTAGTTGGTTCACGATTTTTTAGTTTTCTCGGGTCAAAAATGGCTATTTTTCCATTTTAACACGTTTTTATTTCAATTTAGAATTAACAAATGAAATAGACAGCAAGATTTTTCCAGAAAATTGGGAAAACCCTAGTGGGCGTGGCCTTATTTTTATTTTTCAATCCCCTGCGCAGCAGGCTTTCCCGATGCAATTGCGCTCTACCTGCCCGCTATATTGATAAGAGATTGCAAGACGTCGTCCTTATCATATGATATGTACAACATATTGCAACTTTCCTAAAAAAGGGCAAAAATTGGGGAATTTTAGGCTATTAGCCGGCGAAAAGCCGATTCGGTTTAATTTTAACCGGCTAATAGCCATTTTCAACAGCTAAACGATCAAAATCCACATTTTCAGCCCAATGTCATTTCGAAAAAAGCACGTACAGTGCTACAGTTTTGACGCCGATCCCGCCGACATTGAAAAATGTGTCAGCGAAGAGCACCGTGTGCTCATTTTGATGCGCGGCGCCTCCGGATCCGGCAAATCGACACTGGCGCGGTGCGGTCATAGTTTAATTTTTATTCATGATCTATTTTTGTAGCCAAATCGCGGAAAAATCGGAAAACTTTCAAATTTTGTCGTCCGACGAGTTGTCGTCTCAACATATCACGAAAAATGGTGAGTTTGGTGTGGCTGATAGCCGATTTCGCGCCAAAAATTTTTCGGCCGCGGACTGGAATTTGTATGTTTTTGGGCTTTATTATTATTTTTGTTGGAAATTTTTATTTCTTTTCTCTTTTTTTTCGTGATTTTTTGAACTTGTTTACATTGAATTACGGTCGGACTCATTTCAACTGTGTCAAAAATGGTCGTGTCGAGACCGGCGGATTAATGGACCTATTCAAGAGAGAAAAAAAAATAAGTTTTTTCCGATGCAGGAACGGCAAAAAAAGAAGAGAAAAATGAATTTCCTTCCTTTTTTCTCTTCCTTTTTTTTCTTTTTCTGCCGTTCCTGCATCGGAAAAAACCTTTTTTTTCTTTTTTTTCTCTCTTGAATAGGTTCATTAAAGGCGCATCGGTATATTTGAATGGGTCTCGCCACATATGACTACTTTATCATCGGCAGAAAATGAATTTTTCTCTTCCTTTTTTTTCTTTTTCTGCCGTTCCTGCATCGGAAAAAACTTCTTTTTTTTCTTTTTTTTTTTCTCTCTTGAATAGGTCCATAAATAATTCGATGAGTTTTTAAGTTTCAGTCGAATTCCTCATTGAAAATTAAATCCGCATTAGATTTTTTTTTAACGCCGGGTCTCAACGCGATGGTTTTTTTCCCGGAAAACCCACGCCGACAAGGCGCCGATTCAAAAATGATAAATATTGTCGAACCGCGAAAATGGTCAAACGCGATTTGAAATGTGGGCGGAGCCTAATTTGCTGGCGCGTCAGCAAACATGCATGGCGCATTTTCGGTGCTTGCGCAGTTTGCAACTCTCGAATTTTTTAAATTTTTCTTTCAGTAAAACTTGTTTTTCTTTGTAAAATGTATGTATTGTATCTTTTAACACCATAAAATTGCCCAAACTTCAATTTTCGTATAGATTTATCCTGCAAAAACACCAAAAAACTCGAAACGAATATTTCGAAATGGTGGCTGAACCAAATTCGACGTTCTTCGGCTTAAAAATTTTCTAAAGACCTCAGCTATAATTCCGTGGGAGCACATGTGGGAAAAAATAAGAATTTATGCTTTTTTTCCCGAAAAACATAAAAAATGCGTCAAAATTTGAATTTCGCGCGAAAAAATCTAGTGGGACGCGTTTGCTCGGCTCCGCCCACTTTTCAAATCCTGGACACCGTGCGAAATGAAATAATTTGGAAACCAAAATGAAAATCGAATAGCGTTGAGTTCAGTGGAGCGCGTTTGATCATTTTGACGGGCCGACAATACGAATTTTCATCAAAAATTCAGTGCGCACTTCAATCGACAAAGACGTCCATCTGATCATCGTTGACGCTGAAAATGAAGACTGTGCAACTGTCAAAAAACTCGCTCTAATTGGCACCAGCAACAACTACGAGTGCTTCGTCCTTGAGCCAACCACCGCGTGGAAATATGACGCTGAAGAGTGTGCTCAACGCAGCAAAAGCGGGCAGTCGATGGATGCGATCCGTGAGAAAGTTGACAATATTCTGAATGGACCAATCAGTTGGAAGCATTTGGTGACCGGTGGTGAAGAGTGTGTAGAGTGCGTTTAGTGTCTTGCGCTGCTCTCAAACTGCTTTTCCAGAATCGTCAAGTATAACTTTGACTATCCCGAATCTTTTTCGCTGCAATCGCCGACATCTTTTGCCTCTACCTCGCCAACTTCTTCCAGTCAAAGCAACACCGTTTTGTTCTCGATGAAACCGCTGGAAACGGCGAAACTGACGAGAAATGTTTGTACACAAGTGGAAGTTGATAATAGTGAGTATTCACGAAATATCTGAAACCATCAAAGAATTTAGCGAAAACTCCGATTGGCCTGAAACTTTGGGATATAATTGCAAAAAAAAAACTACCCGACATGAAATTTTGTGGGAATTTTATGTCCGGGGGTATTTTTGACATTATTTCCCAAAGTTTCAGGCCCATCCGTTATTTTTTAGTTTCCCGCGCCATGGCAAACTTGGCGGACGAAAAGCCCAGCGTGTGTATCACCGAATCGGAAGTGTCCAGGCCGTTAGTTCATAATCCCAATGCTCGACTCGACCGGTCTGAGCAGTTTCCGGACCTTCGAAGTAATGGACGCAGTCGTTATGTACCGCTTATCACGTAAGTTGCACAAATTCATAATATCTCAAATCACCAACCGTTCAGCTCTCTCCAAGATCTACCATTCGCCATGCTTCGCGCCATTTTCTGCAAAACCGAACTCACCACAATCCGCCACCAACTGCAAATTCACGGCTACCAAGGCGCATTCGAGATGCTCACGATTCTGGGCGAACCGACAAGCGTCGGCATCCTACCCACCGAGGATTCGATTCTGTGGGACGAGGTGGCCGCCGACGAGAGTCGATGCACGTCCAATTTGACGATTGAGGAGGAGATGACGATGCGACGACGTGAACGATTGTCGCTCATGTTCATTGAGGCTAGACGTGCGTGTTTTGAACATTTTTCTGCATTTTGTCGTCGCGGTGTTTGCACAAAATATATATTTTTTTGAGAACGTGGCAAAACCGAGGAAGAAGCCCCGCCCATTGCAAGTTGGGGCACGTATTTTGTGCAGGATTTTTTATGAAATGTAGGAAAAACTGTGCCGCAGACTTGTAAATGTTGTAAAAACACGAAACCGGTAAACGCAAAACCGAGAAGTATGCTCCGCCCACTTTGCAACTGCTGCACGAAAAAAAACAGGAAAAACTGCGCCGCAGACTTGCAAATTTTCCACAGTTTTGTCGGTCAGGGGAGACCCTGACAAAACCGGGGAAAACCACGAAACCGGGGAAGACAAAACCAGGGAAGACAAAACCGGGGAAAAAATCGGACAAAACCTGGGAAGAAGCTCCGCCCCCTTTTGCAGCTGCTGCACGATGTTTTGTACTGGAAGTGTTGAAAAAGTGCGCCGCAGACTTGCAACTTTTCCCCGGTTTTGTCCAGTTGCAAGTCTGCGGCGCACTTTTTCAATACTTCCAGTACAAAACATCGTGCAGCAGCTGCAAAAGGGGGCGGAGCTTCTTCCCAGGTTTTGTCCGATTTTTTCCCCGGTTTTGTCTTCCCCGGTTTCGTGGTTTTCCCCGGTTTTGTCAGGGTCTCACAAAAAGCTTTGAAAAATGATTGTGTGCAAACACCGCGACGACAAAATGCAGAAAAAGTTTCGAAACGTCGAGACCCTGCGGCGCACTTTTTCCTGTTTTTTCAACACTTCCAGTACAAAAAATAGTGCAGCAGTTGAAAAGGGGGGCGGAGCCTCGAAACGTCGAAACTTTGCGGTAAATTTTGGGCTGGTCTCGCCACGATAAGGCGCAAAAAATTATTTTTCTTTGTTTTTTTTTGAGACAAAAAAAACCGGAGGCTAAGCTCCGCCCCTTTTTTGCAAATATTTTTTTTTTCTCGAAGCTTTTTAAGGGGTTATTCACGAAATAATAGCAAAAAACGGCTCTGGGACGTTTCGAAACCTGCCATTTTGAAACTGGGACATTTCGAAACATGTCATTTCGATGCTGGGACGTTTCGAAACTGGGACATTTCGCAACTTTTTTGCATTTTTGCGTATCGTTTTTCGCCAATTGACACCAAAACACACGCGCATTTGGTTTTTTTTTTGGGGAATTTAAATCCACTGCCGAAAAATGCACAAAAGTTTCGAAACGGCCGGTTTCGAAATGGCAGGTTTCGAAACGTCCCGCAGCCCAAAAAACAGCTACAACAAGCAAAAATGCTCTTTAAAATATGGGAAATAATGGAAAAAACGAAAATTTCAGACCAAAATATCGAATTTTTCAGAAACGAAGGTGCAAACGACGCTCCGATGTTCCGCAGTATTCGCTGCGAGACCGCAGTGATAAACGGCGGAACATCGGAGCGTCGTAAGTTCCAGGAGCATTCTCCGAAATTTTGCACGTGCGGGCTTATACACAAGAGATTTGATTAATTACTCGTGAAATTTTTGGCGAGATTTGGCATCTAGGTGGCTAATAGCCACTTTGCGCTTATTCAGCGATTTTGAGACTTTTTCCAGACACAAAATGTCTGAAATTAAAAATGGAAAAAAAAATTTGAAAAAAAGAATAGCCGAATCGGTGGCTATTAGCCAAAAATTTCCCGAGTATGAGCCGAAAAAAAATGTTTGTTTTAAGATTCCGAAACATCGAACGATGAGCAAATCGCGATGCTCCTACAAGCCGAATTCGACCAAGACAATTATAAAAGTCCACAGAACGCTGACCGTAGAAATTTGGAACGTCTTCAAAAAAGTTTCCCCACCGCACCGCCGGAAATGCTCGTTCGTGTCTTCCACGACCTAACCGATCGTGATTTTGACCAATCAAGAGAAATTCTAGAATACCAAGGCTATTATTACGAGCCCGTAGCCTCGCCGAAACAAAAATCAAGATGGAGTCGAGCGGTCGCTTCTTCTTCTTCTTCTGCTTCCGCTTCTGCCTCTTTCTCACCAACCTCTTCAGAATCGCTGCACATTGACCTCCGCAAGAACCACTTTTTGAAACAAAACGCGAGCAGACTCAACCTGGAGACTGCGCAACGAGAGGCGGCCGAGGAGCGCCGGAAGATGTCGCACAAAAACACGACAACGTGCTACTACAACCGTCAACATCACAACACTGTGCTGGTGGAGCGTGCGCAACGAATGCGCGAGATGATGGCGGTGAATATCAAGAATATTGATGGTAAACTCCGCGATGCTCATCACGATCCGTGGCACCTTGATCTTCATTACATGTCTGTGGAAGCGGCTAAAAAGCTGGTGGCCGATGCGTTGGCAGCGGTGCGATTTAGGATGAAGAGTGGTGGGTTACTGTAAGAAAAACGACATAAAACCAGCAGTGAAGAGGCTAATGGACTTATTCATAGGAGGAAAAAATACAAAAAAAAAATTTTTTTTCCTATTCATAGATGTTAAAAAATGTCAAACAATGTTAAAAAACGTTTAAAAAATGTTAAAAAACTTCAAAAAACGAATCCTATGAATAGGTCCATAATAAACTGGAAAACCGGTTTTTTTGCTGCAAAAATGCAAAAAAATCGGCTCTTGGACGTTTCGAAACGAAATGATAGGTTTCAATTCGTCCCAGTTTCGAACCGTCTCACGTCAGTTTCGAAACGTTCAAGAGCTCACGGGGTCGCCGAGGAAATATCGAGGAAAGCTAGAAAATAAATCGAAAATCGAGTTTGAAAAAAATAAAAATTCGAAGAAAAATCACACACCACATTTCGCTGCGTATCGCACACGGAGTTGAGTCGCAAGGTTTTCAGCTCCGAAATTCCGTGAGAGCGCAAAAAATCAGCGTCTTCCGAAAAATGGTTTGGCGGTCGTTTTCTAGTTTCTCGCCTGACAGATACGGGAAAACAAGCTCCGCCCCCTTTTGCAGCAAAAGAGGCGGGGCTTGTAGTGTTTTCCGCAAGAAAAAAACAATCATTTTAAAACCTTGAAAACCAGAACCGTAACAGCTCTGGGACGTTTTGAAACCTGTCATTTTGAAACTGGGACGTTTCGCAACCAAACCTGTCATTTCGAAACTGGGATGATTTGAAACCTGTAATTTCGAAACTGGGACGTTTTGAAACTTCTCATTTCGAAGCTGGGACGTTTCGAAACTCGGACGTTTCGAAATCTGCCATTTTGAAGCTGTGACATTTCGCAACCAAACCTGCCATTTCGAAACTGGGACGTTTCGCAACCAAACCTACCATTTTGAAGCTGGGATGTTTCGCAACCAAACCTGTCTTTTCGAAACTAGGACGTTTCGCGACCAAACCTACCATTTCGAAACTGGGACGTTTCGAAACCTGCCATATCGAAACTGGGACGTTTTGAAACCTACTATTTCGAAACTAGGACGTTTCGCGACCAAACCTACCATTTCGAAACTGGGACATTTCGCAACCAAACTTGTCTTTTCGAAACTGGGACATTTCGCAACCAAACCTACCATTTCGAAACTGGGACGATTTGAAACCTGCCATTTCGAAACTGGGACGATTTGAAACCTGCCATTTCGAAACTGGGATGTTTCGCAACCAAACCTACAATTTCGAAACTGGGACGTTTTGAAACCTACAATTTCGAAACTGGGACGTTTCGCAACCAAACCTACCATTTCGAAACTGGAACGTTTCGCAACCAAACCTACCATTTCGAAACCTGTCATTTCGCAACTTTTGCATTTTGATGTTTTGTTTTCATCATTTTGAATTCTTAAAAGTTTCAAAACGTCCCGGTTTCGAAACGCCCCAGAGCCCAAAAATACACCCACCAATTTTTCATCAACAGAAAAACGCCCACGCAATCGCATCACCGTCATCACCGGCTCGGGAAACAACTCGCGCTCCGGTGCACGAATCAAACCAGAGGTGGTGAAGATGCTCCGAGAGATGGGCGTTCCGTTCGACCAGTACAACGAAGGATGTATTACGGTGAAGGCCTAGCGATGGATTAAAAAAAAAAAAGAAAAAACAAATGTAATAATGATATCTCAAGTTTCGGTGCCATGAGAAGAACAGAACAATTTATGTTATCACAATAATAAAATTAAATTTAAATTTGGATAATTTAAAGAAAAAGAAAAGCAATAAACGTACGAGTAGATCAGCCAAACAGTCAATCCAAATCATCATCAACATCCAACTTTTTCAAATTAGATTCGGATGATTTCTGTGCAGTGGCGGTGGCGGCGGCGGTGGCTCCTAGTGAAAACAGTGGATTGTCCATCTTGGCGGGCCGGCGGTTCGCTGCTCGCGGAGCCGACAGGTGTGACGTTGCTGCCATTTTGTCGTCGCTCTGACCGCCCATCAAACCTGTAACTTGTTTTTTTTTTTTGCGTTTCGAAAGTGCGACGTTTCGAAACTATTTCTGCAATGATTGTGTGCAAACACCGTGACGACAAAATGCAGAAAATTTTTCGAAACGCCCAGTTTTGCAGAAAATAAAATTTTCCCAACAGACCTTGTAAAAGACCGCCGAGTCCCGGAAAATTGGCCTGACCGTCACAAATTCCAAAATAGAGCTGGCCGATTTTCGTCAAAAAGCCGGCTAATAGTGATGAACGCTCGATTTCTGTCTTGTACGTGTCGGAGAGTTCAGAGAATTGGTCAATCTGCAAAAAAAAATAAATAAATAATGGTCAGGCAATTTTGGCGCGGATATGGCTAATAGCCGTTGAAAAATCGTTTGCTGTTAAAATATTTCATCTCGAGAGTATAGCGGCTATTAGCCATCCAATATGGCAGTTAGTCGGCACGTGGTTGGCAGCTAGTCGGCACAATTATGGCACTTAAGCCGCGCAAGTTTGGCATTTTGCACACATTTTAGTCAAGGATATGGCGAATATAGGCAGCTGAATGGCTATTAGCCACAGTAATCGGCGATTACTGGCACTTATGCCGCACAAAATTGGCATCTAATCGGCATTTTTGTACTTTAAAAATATTTTTGGTGTGGATATGGCGGAAATGGGCAGCTATATGGCTATTAGCCATTGAAAAAGTGTAAATTTGGTAAAAATCAGCTCGAATTCAGCGATTACTGGCAGGATTTTGGCATTTTTGGCGTGGATTAGGCGATTATAGGAAGATCTACGGCTATTAGCCTTTGAAAAAGTGTAAATTTGGTAAAAATCAGCTCGAATTCAGCGATTACTGGCAGGATTTTTGCATTTTTGGCGTGGATATGGCGAACATAGGCAGACCTACGGCTATTAGCTGCTGAAAAAGCGTGTTAAACGGGTAAAAATCGGCGATTACTGGCACGAGTTTGGCATATAATCGGCATTTTTGTCTTTTGAAAAAATTTTGGCGCAGATATGGCGGAAATGGGCAGCTATATGGCTATTAGCCATTGGAAAGTGTGAATTTGGTTTTAAAAAATTATAAAATTGGCATGAATTCGGCGATTACTGGCACGATTTTGGCGCGGATATGGCGAATATAGGCAGATCTACGGCTATTAGCCATTGAAAAATTGTAAATTTGGTAAAAATCGGCGCGAATTCGGCGATTAGAGGCAGAATTCTGGCATTTTTGGCGTGGATATGGCGATTATAGGAAGATCTACGGCTATTAGCCATTGAAAAAAGTGTGAATTTGGTAAAAATCAGCGAGAGTTTGGCGGATACTGGCACGATTTTGGCATTTTTGGCATGGTTATGGCGATTATAGAAAGATCTACGGCTATTAGCCATTGAAAAAAGTGTGAATTTGGTTTTAAAAAAATATAAAATTGGCGCGAATTCGGCAATTACTGGCACGATTTTGGCATTTTTGGCGCAGATATTGCGGAAATGGGCAGCTATATGGCTATTAGCCATTGAAAAAGTGTAAATTTGGTAAAAATCAGCGCGAATTCGGCGATTACTGGCACGATTTTGGCATTTTTGCACTGTTAAAATATTTTAGGCAAGGATCTACGGCTATTAGCCATTAAAAAAGTGTAAATTTGGTTTTAAAAAATATAAAATTGGCACGAATTCGGCGATTACTGGCACGATTTTGGCATTTTTGCACTGTTAAAATAATTTAGGCAAGGATATGGCAAATATTGGCAGCCCTACGGCTAGTAGCTGCTGAAAAAAGTCTACATTTGGTTTAAAAATATAAAATTGGCGAGAGTTTGGCGATTACTGGCAGGATTTAATCGGCGGGCATACGGCAGATAGACACGAAAAATGGCCTTTTTAAAATATTTGTTGGCACGCATATGGGGTGGTACTTCAAATAAGAACGAAAGGAATGAGAATTGTTACAAATGAAGAACTGTTACAAATAAGAACTGCTAGAAATGAAAACTGCTGCAAACGTGAACTGATATAAATGCGAACTCGATAAATGAAAACTGTGCAAATGAGAACTTCGACAAATGAGAACACGTTTTCTTTTTGATGCGGAATTTTTTCTCAAAAAAAATCAACAAGAAAACGTGTTTTCATTTGTCGAAGTTCTCATTTGCACAGTTTTCATTTATCGTGTTCGCATTTATATCAGTTCATGTTTGCAGCAGTTCTCGTTTCTAGCAGTTCTTATTTGTAGCAGTTCTTCATTTGTAACAATTCTCATTCCTTTCGTTCTCATTTGAGGTACCACCGCATATGGCGGCTAAATGGCTAATAGCTGTTAAAAGGCTCGGTTCAAGTTTGGCGTGATTTTAGCAAGATTTTGCCACCAAGAAGAGCATTTCTGTACCTTCAAATAATTTTTTTTGGCGGCTATTAGCCGCTGATAAGTCGGCTCGCATTAGGCTTCAGATCAGCTAATAGCCTTTTCAAAAACTCACATTTTCAGCCTCAATAGCCTCGAACAGCAGGTGCTGGAAATTGAGCAACGGCTGCGAGAATGGATATTTTTTCGGGTTTACACACGCCGAAAACATGTCGACCGCGAATGGAAAACGGTCCAGGCACAGAATCTGGAATAAATAAAAAGCACTGGTGAATTAGCCACGCCCCTAATTAATTACCTGAGCAATAATTTCCACTATGGCCACCTCATTCGACGAATCGCCACAGACAAATCGGGAGAAGCCGATGACGTCATCGGAGAGCAAAAAGTGCGTTTTTGCGAGCTCCACGCGGCCCGCTTCGAGGAATGCGTTGGCGAGAATTCGGTGGAACTCGGCGTTTCCGTATTTCGAGTTTTCTTTTTGTTTTGTCCTTCAATTATTATTTTTTTGAATATTTTTGGTTTAAAAACTCGGCTCTGGGACGTTTCGAAACTTTGTTTCTATATCGTCCCAGAGCCAAAACCACAGTACCACTGAATAGTCAAATCGACGCATTTGCCACGGGCGGCCACGAGAACATTCTCGTTCTGCTGATTTCCGCTATCCCGTTCGACTTCCGCGAAATCCGCCAGCCTTGCCACGTTTTTGGCGATCAATTCGAAGGCGGCCGTGCTGGTTTCAGAGTTGTTTTTGGAGAGACACTCGATGTAGAGGGTTAGCATGTCGATGGCGCATTGATATTGGACGGCTGGAGAAAAAAAAGGGCTATTAGCCGTTTGACGCGCGGAATTTTTGGCGCATAGTTGGCATGGATTTGGAAATGAAGTGGCGTTGGGTTGGCTCGGGTTTCGCGCAAAGGCGGCGTCGAATTGGCGTGGATTTGGCAAAGAAGCGGCGTGGGGTTGGCTAGGGTTTCGCGCAAAGGTGGCGTTGGGTTGGCTTGGGTTTCGTGTAGAGGCGGCGGTGAGTTAGCTCGGGTTTGGCGCAAAGGCGGCGTCGAGTTGGCATCGATTTGACAATGAAGTGGCGTTGGGTAGGCATCGAATCGTCAAAGAAGTGGTGTGGGGTTGGCTTGGGTTTCGCGTAGAGACGGCGTCGAGTTGGCATGGATTTGGCAAAGAAGCGGCGTGGGGTTGGCATGGAATCGGCAAAGAAGTGGCGTGGGGTTGGCTCGGGTTTGGCGTCGAGTTGGCGTGGATTCGGCATGGATTTGGCGTGGGGTTGGCTTGGGTTTCGCGTAGAAGCGGCGGTGAGTTGGCACGGATTCGGCAAAAAAAGCGGCATTGAGTTGGCTCGGGTTTGGCGCAAAGGCGGCGTCGAGTTGGCATGGATTCGGCAAAGAAGCGGCGGTGGGTTGGCTCGGGTTTCGCGTAGAGGCGGCGGTAAGTTGGCACGGATTCGGCAAAAAAGCGGCATTGTGTTGGCTCGGGTTTCGCGCAAAGGCGGCGTCGAATTGGCTTCGGTTTCGCGTAGAGGCGGCGGCGAGTTGGCGTGGATTTGGAAAAGAAAAGGCGTAGGTTTGGCACGGTTCGGCAAGTTTTGGATAGGCTAAAGAGTGGCGTAAATATGAAAAAGAGGGGTGCAGGTCTGGCTCGGTTTTGGCACATTTTTTGATGGGCCAAAGAGCGGCGTGAAAATGGCAGAGAAACGGCAAGGATTTGGCGTCAGTTTGGCAAATTTCCCCGAAATTTTGTCAATTTTTGCTGAGTTTAGCCATTTTTTCACCCAAAACTCGCCGATTTTGGTGGGAATTTCATCGTTTTGGGCGGATTTTTGCCGTTTTCCATGGAATTTTGCTTTTTTTTTCGCAAATTTTTCACAAAATCTTGCACTTTTTATGGGATTTCATACTTTTTCGCGGTTTTTGCAGACTTTTCAGAGAATTTTGCCGTTTTTGGTACCCAAATAGAGGTCAAATATTCGCGGGCAATTAGACTCGCGATTCTACGTTTCACGGCGTGTTCGGGACTACATGCGTTTCAGAAAAACTTTTTTGAGATAAAAATTTCGAGGACCGTCACACAAACTTCAAAATCGCGAAAATCTCACCCTTGAAGAAGAAATCCAGTGAATGTTTGACGAGTGGAATAGCAGCGTCGCTGGCATTTTTCAAACGGAAGCTACGCGTCACTTTTGTCCGGTAAAACTGCAACGCGTCGTAGAACTTGTCGTCTTTCTCGAACTCTGCCAATCGTGACAACGTTGATTCGTCCATATTCTGGAAGAAAAAAAAAATTATTTTTCTGCATTAAAATGCTTAAAATAAAGGCTGAAATTGTATTAAAATGACCGAAAAATCCAGAAAATTGGGAAAAAAAAAGCAAAAAATAAAAAATGCCTGCGAGGGCACGAGAAATGCGCCAGCGATTTTGTTTTTCGTCTGGCGCTCTCTCAGTCCAGTGCGGGTTGTGAGAGTGCATTTATTTTTATTTTTTTTGTTTTTGCAAACAGATTCTCCTAAATATTTGCAATCAATATTCTCATTATTTATATATTTATGTATTTATTTAAATAAATAAGTATCTCTGTCAAAAACCTAAATTTTTAAAAACATCTTAAAAATTTATTCAATAAATTATGTTTCAAATGTTTATACTTGTGATACTTGGGAGTTTCCACCTTATTTTTATAACCTGCTGTTGTGTTGTCAAAAGTATAACATTTTTAAAAATAGACCCAAAAAACAATTAAAATTGAGCCAAAAAAAGTGTATTTTTTTTAAATCCAAAAACCGTGCCCGCGCACTGCAAAACAAGCTCCGCCCCTTTTAGGCTTGGCGCTCGAAAAAAAATTTCGCCGCGATTTTTGCTCGTTTTTTCTTCATTTTTGCTCTCTTTTCTCATTTTTTACTTTGAAAAATTAAAAATTAAGTTTTCCCACCATTTTATCCTAAGAAAATCCGGTATTTTAGGGTGATTTTCATAGAAATAACGAAAAATGCAAAAAGTTGCAAAAAGGGAAGTTAAAATGCTTAAATTGACCTGAAAATGAGAGAAATAGCGTCAAAAATAGTCACGCGCGTGAAATCCTCGGAAAATTCTGGACTGAAACATTGAATCAATATTTTGGACTGAAATTTTCTGGGAATGTAAATATGTCCGGGAGTATTTTTTCCATTATTTCCCAAAGTTTCAGGCCAGTCGGAACTTTTTGCTAAATATTTCGTGAATAACCCCATAATAGCCCTTTTCTATGGCTATTTCCCGCTCGCATGCCGCTTACCGCCGAACTAGCGCCAAACTAGTGCTGATTTTCCCAGGTTTCTCTATTAGCCATTGAATATCGGTGCAAGTTTGGCGCCGATCGGCACCCGAGCGGGAGTTAGCCAGCTGATTTCTCCTTTTTTCCAGACAAATCGCTTAAAATGGTCGCACCAAGCCCAAAAAGCATCAGTCAAGGTGGACGAAAACCAAAAGTCGTCGCGAAAAAGTCGCCAAAAAAGCCGGCCAAGAAGCTTTTCGTCGTCAAACTTCAACGCATTCCGTTCGGATTCTTCGAGAAGGAGTTGCTCGGCTATTTCCGTCAGTTTGGCAATGTGCTCAGAATTCGGGTGGCGAGGAGCAGAAAGGTGAGAAAATAGCAAAAAAAAGAATCGTAATATTGAATATTATTAGACTGGAAATCACAAAGGCTGGGCTTACGTTGGATTCGACGACAAATCGGTCGCTGAAATCGCTGCTGAATCGATGAACGGGTACTTGATGTTCGAGCAGCGGCTGGGATGCAAGGTATGGCTAAATAATAGCCAAATTAAATTTTAAATTTTTTAGGTAATGAAGCCAGCATTGATCCCAAAATCCATGCTAAAAGGCCCGCTTCTCGTGGTCCGCCCTTCCTACAAGGGTCTCGCCAAGAAAGACGCCATCTCTCGAAATAACACTAGCGGAAAGAATGATAAGGCGAATGCGAAAAATCGAGTGATCAGCCTGAACAAATCGCTGAAAAAGCTGAAAAACATGGGTGTGGACTACGATTTTTCTTTGCGAACACCTCTGAAGAATATTGCGCCGAATAATGATGTGCAAGTTGTCAAAACTCCAATTTCTGCTAAGCCTGTGCAGTCTAAACCGGTCACACCTGCTCCAAAGCCTGCGACGCCCACAGCAAAGCCTGCTACGCCAAAGGCTATCGTTCAAACACCGGTCACCACCAAGAAGAAGGCAGTGGAGACACCACAGACGGCAAAGCTGAAAAATGAGGAGAGCAAGCCGAAATTTTCGCCAAAAACGCGCGCCGCCAAGGCGATTGCAGCCGGTACTCCACTTGTCAAGTCGACGCTTTCCAAGGTGAGCCATTTTGGGAGACCCCCATCTATGTAATTGTCAAAATGGTTAAAGTATGATCTCCTCGTCGATACGAAAATAGCTATCAGCCTAGCGCGTATGCGGCGACAATTCCGCTAATAGCCAAAAATTCATCAAGTTCGTTGTTAGCGTCCCCACATCATCACACCAGAATATGGAATTTTTGGCTCGATTAGAACGGCTATTAGCCATTACTGGCGCGAAGTTGGCACCTAATCGGCGAATTCGCCATCGTAATTAGCTATTAGCCAAATCCCCGATGAGTTCTGAATAAAATAATGCATTTTTTTCAGAACAAAACCACTTTTAGCCAGGGGCGATTGGCTCCGCGACGTTTTAAAACCAGCTGCTATTTGGCGGCTGTTTGGCTTCTATTTCGCGGCTGTTTGGCGGCTATGTGGCTGATATTTGGCGGCTATTTGGCTGCTATTTGGCGGCTATTTAGCTGCTATGTGGCTGATATTTGGCGGCTATTTGGCTGCGATTTGGCTGCTATTTGGCTGCTATTTTGCAGCTATTTGGCGGCTATTTGGCAGATATTTGGCAGCTACTTGGCGGCTAATTGGTGGCTTCTTGGCAGCTATCTGGCGGCTTTTTGGCGGCTATATGGCGGCTGATTGGTAGCTTCTTAGCAGCTATTTGGCGAATTTTCTGCGGCTATTTGGCGGCTAATTAGCTGCTATTTGGCGGCTATTTTGCAGCTATTTGGCGGCTATTTGGCAGATATTTGGCAGCTAATTGGTGGCTGTTTGGCGGCTATTTGGCTGCTATTTGGCGAATTTTCTGCGGCTAATTGGCGGCTAATTAGCTGCTATTTGGCTGCTATTTGGCGGCTGTTTGGCTGCTATTTGGCTGCTATTTGGCTGCTATTTGGCGGCTATTTGGCTGCTATTTGCTGCTATTTGCTGCTATTTGGCGGCTATTTGGCTGCTATTTGGCTGCTGTTTGGCGGCTATTTGGCTGCTATTTGGCGGCTGTTTGGCTGCTATTTGGCGGCTATTTGGCTGCTATTTGGCGGCTAATTGGCTGCTATTTGGCTGCTGTTTCAAGTATCTGAAAATTGGCGAGCCGGAATAGAACTGCCTAAAAATTATGGAGGAATTTTAAATACACTCGGTTTTGAAACGTCGCGGAGCCGGGCGATTCGGAAATAGGTCGGGAAATTTTTTTTGGCGCGGGTGTGGCGGGCATATGGCTATTAGCCTTTATTGGCGCACACATAGTTGGCATCGAATCGAATCGGCGATTTTGCGTTGTTAAGCGGCTATTAGCTAAAAAAAAAACCAAAATTTTATGATTTCTCTTCCAGACAATCATGAAATCCGTGGCGGCCAGCGCTTGCCCGGCAAACGTCAAAAAGGCGCCCCTTCCGGCAAACAAGCGAGGAAAGAAGAAGAGTCTTTAAAAATCGTTGAGTTTTATTTTATTTTATTCTATTTGTTATGTTTTCTTTGTCCATCTTTGTTGTTTGTTATATTTACCGTCGTCGTTTTTTTTTATGAATTTCAAAAAAAAAAAGTCAAATTAAATCTCAATCGGCACCGGATATTTGCCAGTCAGACACGCTGTGCAATGTCCCGGCGAGAAGTTGACCGCCCGGGCGATTCCCTTTTGCACCGACTTGACGAGCCCGTCAACCGACAGATATCTGACCGAATCGGCGCCCACGTATTCGGCAATTTCCGGGATGGATTTTTGGGCGGCGATCAATTCGAGGTTGGACGGAATGTTGATGCCCATAAAACAGGGGAATTTGACGGGTGGCGAGGCGATTCGGAGGTGGACCTGTAATTGGGGGGATTAATGGGTGAATAGAGAGTGGATCGAACCTCTTTGGCGCCAGCCTCTTTCAACATTTTCACCAACGTTCTCATGGTGTTACCGCGAACTATCGAGTCGTCGACGAGCACTATTCGCTGATTTTGCACCTTCTTTTTGAGAACTCCTGAAAATTTGGGGTTGGGTTACGGTAGCACTCATTTCAACTGTGTCATAAAATGATGCGCGCGGCGAGATATTTAGTCTAAATCGTAAAAAATTCTGAATTTTGACGAATTTTAAATTCAAAAAAAAAAAAATGGAAGTCCACGGGGAGTACACGAAGTCGCGGCCAGAAACGGCCCTCGGACGTTTCGAAATTTTTTCTGCATTTTGTCGTTGCGGTGTTTGCACACAAGGTTTAAAAAATGGAGACCCTGACAAAACCGGGGAAAACCACGAAACCGGGGAAGACAAAACCAGGGAAGACAAAACCGGGGAAAAAATCGGACAAAACCTGGGAAGAAGCTCCGCCCCCTTTTGCAGCTGCTGCACGATGTTTTGTACTGGAAGTGTTGAAAAAGTGCGCCGCAGACTTGCAATTTTTCCCCGGTTTTGTCCAGTTGCAAGTCTGCGGCGCACTTTTTCAATACTTCCAGTACAAAACATCGTGCAGCAGCTGCAAAAGGGGGCGGAGCTTCTTCCCAGGTTTTGTCCGATTTTTTCCCCGGTTTTGTCTTCCCTGGTTTTGTCTTCCCCGGTTTCGTGGTTTTCCCCGGTTTTGTCAGGGTCTCAAAAAATGATTCAAAAAATTCAGGATTTTTTTACGATAGGTTTTGTCCATTTCAAAAATGCTGACCTTCGGTTTTCTAGGCCGCGGCCTCGGATTTCGTGTACTCCCCGTGGACTTTTATTCTTTTTTTTTTTTTTGAAAAATCTGACCAATTTTTTGGGCGATTTCGATGTTTTTTTTTTCGTAAATCCATGGTGTCCAGGATTTGAAAAGTGGGCGGAGCCGAGCAAACGCGCCCACTGTATTTTTTGGCGCGAAATTCAAATTTTGACGCATTTTTTTATGTTTTTCGGGAAAAAAAGCATAAATTCTCATTTTTTTTTCCCTTATGTGCTCCAAGAGAATTATAGCTGAGGTTTTTAGAAATTTTTTAAGCCTAAGAAGGTCGAATTTGGTTCAGCCACCATTTCGAAATATTCGTTTCGAGTTTTTTGGTGTTTTTGCAGGATAAATCTTTACGAAAATTGAAGTTTGGGCAATTTTATGGTATTAAAAGATATAAACAGGTTTTACTGGAAGAAAAATAATAAAATCAATAAAAAAAATTCGAGAGTCGCAAACTGCGCAAGCACCGAAAGTGCGCCATGGAAGTTTGCTGACGCGCAAGCAAATTAGGCTCCGCCCACATTTCAAATCCTGGATACCGGCCTAAATCCCCAAATTGGTAAATCCCCAGCTCCGCCCCCTCCGCAAAACGGTTTAGACCTACCAAATTTCATCTTAATCGCATTCTGACGCATCGTATCGTTGGGCTGAATAAACGACCGTCCCACATACGAATTGCGGTGCAGACACGGCTCGTACGGTATCCCGGACTGCGACGCGTAGCCGATAGCCGCACTAAGCGAAGAGTCTGGCACGTTGCCAACAATATCCGCCTCAATGTCGTCCTCGAGCGCCATAGTTCTGCCGCACTCTTCGCGCACCGTTTGCACTTGTTGGCCCTCGATTTCAGAGTCGTTGCGCGCAAAGTAGACGTACTCGAAGATGCACATTGCTTGCGGGGTGCTCGGTTTCATCTGGAAGAAGGGTCACATCGTGGCGAATGTGTAATATGGCACGGCAAAAAAAAAATCCACTGTACCTGCATCACCGATCGTATCCCTTTGGCGGACAGCTCGACAATCTCGCCCGGGCTGACCTCAAAGTTCAACTTTGAGTTGGCCGGCAGGGCGCACGATTCTGAAGATGCACAGTAGGCGGACGGTGTGCCGTCCTCTTTCGAGAATACCGTGCCAACGCAGAGTGGTCGGTTTCCGAACGGGTCACGGATGGCGTACAGCCGGTCGTACACCATTACCAACAGTGAGTAGGACATGTTGAGCGCGGACATTGTGACGGCGAGTTCCTGGAATTTTATTTCTTATTAGATTGTTTGGTGAGCTTTTCTCCGAATTTGCCCACCCGAGTAATATCGCCAACATCGTTGCCCGTCTCGCACTTCACATTCAACGCGATCGCCTTTGAAATCATCTGCGCGATGAGCTCCGAGTCGGTGTCCGTCGACAGTCCGACACCCTCGTGCAACACCTCTTTCCGCTTCTTCACCGCGTCCACCAGCTCGCCGTTGTGCGCGATCGCCACCGTACCCATCGCCGTGTACACGACGAACGGCTGCACACAATTGATGCCCGACTTCTTTTTGCCGGCCGTCGAATAGCGATTGTGACCGATGAGGAGGGTGCTGTCGGTGAGTTTCGCAATGTTCTCGTCGGTGATCACGTCTCGCACCAGTCCGTGGCCTTTGATGATTTCCACGTGGTCACGCGTGACGCCATCTGAGCCGACGAGTCCTGTCGATTCGGTGCCTCTGGAAATGTATACGGCATTTTTTGCATTTGTTTCCAATTTTTAACGTGCATATATTCTCAGTACGGAGCGCTGCAAACGCGCTCCCTTCGAACAGTGGTGGACGCGGCCATGTTGGCGACGAGAGAGTGTAGAAAATTGAGAGAGCCGTGGCCGATGTTTTGCTCTGATTTCTCTAAACCTCACTCCAAATGCATGCGAAATTTATTGTTCGATTGGAGCGAGTTATCAGCGTTTTATACCGAGTATATTGTGAAAACAAAAAAGTTGCAACGCGGTGTTTGCGTACTTTTAAAATTCAAACGAAAATGGGAACATTTCTCTTCATTTGCCATGCTATTTCTCTCATTCCCTTTTGAATTTTCAAAAGTACGCAAACACCGCGTTGCAACTTTTATGTTTTCACAATATTCTAAAATCGCCGACTACGGTATTAAAGGCGCATGATAAAATATTCAAAATGTATTTTGTTATGCGCCTTTAATACAGTAATATCCCGCGATTTTTGGACTTTCTTGTATGTTTTGTGCGGAATTTCGTGCAATATTTTTTGCCAAATAATTAAATTTATTTTATTTTCAAAAAAAAACTTCGTAAAAACCCAAAAAAGCATTTAATACGGCTGAAAACGGTATTAAAACCTCACAAAAAATGGCAGATTACTGTATTAAAGGGGCATGACGCAATATTAAATGTTCAAAATTGCGTGTTCTGTCATGCGCCTTTAATACAGTAGTAGCCGGCGGTTTTTTGAGACCCTGACAAAACCGGGGAAAACCACGAAACCGGGGAAGACAAAACCAGGGAAGACAAAACCGGGGAAAAAATCGGACAAAACCTGGGAAGAAGCTCCGCCCCCTTTTGCAGCTGCTGCACGATGTTTTGTACTGGAAGTGTTGAAAAAGTGCGCCGCAAACTTGCAACTTTTCCCGGTTTTGTCCAGTTGCAAGTCTGCGGCGCACTTTTTCAATACTTCCAGTACAAAACATCGTGCAGCAGCTGCAAAAGGGGGCGGAGCCTCTTCCCAGGTTTTGTCCGATTTTTTCCCCGGTTTTGCCTTCCCTGGTTTTGTCTTCCCCGGTTTCGTGTTTTTCCCCGGTTTTGTCAGGGTCTCGGTTTTTTAATTTCATTTTTTATTTTGGACGAAATTTTCCTGAACTGATCACATGTTTCTGTGATTTTTTGGTGGTTTTTCGCGATTGCACGACGTTTTTATCGATTATTAGAGCTGTCCCCCCTCACCCATCCACTAACACCCAAACACCCACTCTACGGCACTTTTCAATTTTCAACAGTGTAGTGCGCCTGTTTTGAAGCGGAAAATCAAATTTTAACTGCAATTCGTCGTGGACACGTCATTTTCCGTTGAAAAGAAATATAAACACTATAATTCGAGTTAATCTTGCAAGTGCAACACTGTTTTACAGGAATTTTGCAGTAGAGCGAGGTTGATGATGTATTTGCCGACTATATTTAGTGGATAACGCATACACCCCAAGTTCAATGGCTATTAGCCCTCAAATCCCCACCAACCTGTGCTGTAGAGCAGCAAGTCCATTGGCGGCGATCACATTTAATCGCTCGCCTTTTCCGGCAGCAGCAACGATGCCAAAAATTCCGCACATAATAAAATAGGAAAAAGCAAAGAGAGAATATGAAAAAGATGAAAAAGTCAAAAGAATCAATTACACACTAAAGTGCGCGTGTTTTTTTATCATGTTGGCTCATAAACGTTTATTGCCGCTATTATTCATTGAAAAGTATGTTTCTGTCGACTGACTGTTAGCAGCGAACGTGTGATAAGAAGTGCAGCGATCATCGTCGTCGATGATTATTATCAAAAGAGTAGGAGAGAGAAGTGTGATTGGGCATGTCGCGCTAAATGTTGCGATGCGAGTTGAAATTGTCGTCAAACTTGCGCCAGGAATATGTAATATATAATAATGACACAATCGCGTGCACATTTATTTATTTTTTTTGTTTATTTATGTACCTACCACCAGTTCGCGGCTTCCCTAGCCGGTAGACTGGTTGAGCAAATTCGTTGCCTCTGCGACATCTTTGTGGAGGTTGCCAAATGTTATCCGAGAAGAACCATCTGGCACGAGCGAACGTCGCCTCACCTTTGTTTCAGCATTGTCGTGGTTTCCAATTCCTTAAGACGCCCTTGTTGGTCAGACAGTGCCGCTTCCAACAAGGCAATTTTTTGCTGCAGCTCCAATAATCGGATTTGGAGCTTGGCGTCGATGGCTTCATTGATGGTCGTGGTGATTAGCTTGATAATTTCGGCAGTGTTCAATTGGCTATTGTCAGTCGTGATTTTCCGGACTCCCTCGGTAAAAGTCGGCAACTTTCACGCAAACTTTAAGGCAACTTTTAAGCAACACTTGTGCAACTTTTATGCTTAAATTGGCAAAAATACAACATTTATACCAACTTTGAAATTTTTGTTATTGATTCTGTGCGAGGTGTTTATATATACCGTATTTCCTCTAATATAGGCGCATGCGCTTCTATTGTTTGATTTCATCACAACTGCCGGGTAATTAGAGGTTTTCAAACCAAACTCGTCAAAACACTTTCTAACCAAGCAGGCATGAGACGACCGAAGTTTGGTGTGCAAACCTCTAAATACCCGGCAGTTGTGATGAAATGAAAAAATAGAAGCGCATGCGCCTATATTAGAGGAAATACGGTAAATAGTACGATCGCTTTCTGCGCTTGCCAATTAATTAATCTGCAAATTTTGTGCAAACTTTATGCAACCGCACTGATTAGGAGCAATATCCCATTTCCAGAATCCAGATCGCGCACCAAGGTTCTAATGTGGCGCACAAAGTAAAAAAAAGCACGCGTGAATTTGCGAAACACGCGCACAAAGTGATGCGAGATTTGCGCGATTTTGAAGCGTCATTTTTACAAAAAGATGTTATGTCCCTTTAAAATTCTTACGGTATTTGTTATATTTTCAGTTGTTTATTTACACATTTTGCGGTAAATTGATGTTTTCTGCAGTTTTAAAGATATTTTTCGATAAAGTAAATTAATTTAGCCCTAATTGAAAGGGTTTGCGTCATGTAATCATAGTTTTTTCTCGACCAAAATATCGGTTAAAAAAATTTTTAGAAATTTTTCTTTTTTTTAATTGATATTTCGGTCCAAAATTTTTTAAAGCATATCCAGAATTATTTTTTGCCCTTATTAATTAGAATTTCAGGCCAATCGGAGCATTTTTCGAGTTTTGCGCAATTTTGTGCCGTTTTTTGCATTTCGTGAAAAACCCCATAACACAATGCTACAAAATTAGTCAGAAAATGATAAAACAAAATGGACGGAAGTTTGAATTGCGGACAAGACGGCAAAAAAAAATTCAGGAAAGTTACCAAACAATGGAAATTTACTTTAAATAAGAAAAAACAGTGATTACATGACGCAAACCCTTTCAATTAGGGTTGAATTAATTTAATTGCTCGAAAAATATCTTTAAAACCGCAGAAAACGCCAATTTGCTGTAAAATGTTGAAAAAATCGCCTGAAAAAATAAAATGTACCGTAAGATTTTTAAAGGGACATAACATCTTTTTGTAAAAATGACGCTTCAAAATCGCGCAAATCTCGCATCACTTTGTGCGCGTGTTTCGCAAATTCACGCGTGCTTTTTTTTACTTTGTGCGCAGCATAAATATAAAGTCTAAAAGTGGTGTTGCATAAAATTTGCCGACTTTTACCGAGCCGATTCGTCTCTGCTTCGATTCGCTTTGGCCGTCTTTCCATGTTTTTTCCACGAGGCGTGTTGTTGTCAGCAATACACGCACTTTGATAGTTGCAACAAATTTTGTTATCTTTCTACATATAATGGGGTTATTCTCGGAAGCAGCAAAAAAAGCAGAAAATAGAAAAAAAAGCAAAAAATTCAGCGAAAATTCGGAGAATGCTTCGATTGATCTGAAACTTTGGGAAACCATTTAAAAGACACTTCCGGTCATTCCCTGAAAATTTCAGACCAAAATATCGATTTTGAAAATTCTCAGAAATAAAAATCGATATTTTTTAAAATCAATATTTCGGTCTGAAATTTTCAGGGAATGTCCGAGAGTATTTTTTAAATGATCTCTCAAAGTTTCAGACCGATCGGAGCATTCTCCGAATTTTTTGCTGGTTTCGAGAATAACCCCATAAGACATCCCATTTTCTCATTTGAATACAGAAATCCAGGAGGGTGAAGCATCGAATTTAAGGTCAACATTGTTCGTCTTCATAACGTCTTTTCATAAAGATTGCAGCGTCTGATCATTTAAAATAGCGCATTTATCGAATAGAGTAGACATGTATTTTTCTAAAACATCTGTTAGAGATTTCAACATCTGTTTTCCACCGACCCTTACCCATTCGATATAAAAAGGAATCTACTTTTCATTGTGGTTAGATTTGTAAGATTTCGATTCGCGTTGCACTGATTAGGAGCAATATCCCATTTCCAGAATCCAGATCGCGCACCAAGGTTCTAAACTCTGTAAATCTCGAAAGGTCATATGCACATTAGATTCAAACGTAAAAAAGAGGCTAAACCAAACATCGAAAACAGTGGAAAAGGGTAAAAAATAAATTTAATAGCATTTTATATCAAAATTAACCGGAAACTTAATTAAACAAAAAAAACAACAAAAAGATTGTGATCTTTTACATTTTCGGCACTTCCCGGATGCCAAGAATTTCGAAACATTTCGAGATGACGTTGGCGGTCACATCGCACAGGGCGAGTCGGTGGAAGTGGATTACGGTCTCTTCTGGAATGATAATGATAAAATCTAATATGGACCGATTCAGGGCAGGAAAACACGTGCTACTCTAGTTATTTTTCTTCGTTTTTCCTGTTCTGAATACGTACCTCCAGCCTTCTTCTCAATCACATAGCACTCCTTGTAAAAATCGTGAAACAACGTGGACAATTGATACACATAATCGCACATTTGATGCAACATTAAAGTGTCCAAAACGAGCAGAACGCAATCAGCCAGCTTCAACAAATGTTTTGCCAGGTTCAGCTCCGCTGGATGCGTCAGCGGCAGAGTTTCAGTCTTCTTGACATATTCCGCAAGCTGTTCCGCCGTGACACCAGAAGTTCTGATTATCGATCGAATACGGGCGTACGCGTAGAGAAGGTAAACCGCCGTGTTTCCACGATCATCGAGCATGCGATCAAAAGAAAATACGTAATCTTGAGTCCGGGTGTGCGATAGGTCCGCGTATTTGACGCATCCAAAGGCAACTGCGTCACGGGCCGCGTTGAGCTCCTCTTCGCTCATCACAGCGTCTCTGCCCTTCTCCAGCAACTTTTCAGACGCACGCTTCACTCCCTCCGACAAAAGGTCCAGCAGTTTCACCGTTTCTCCGCTCCTCGTCTTGAACTTTTTCTTATCCTCTCCCAGCACTAATCCAAACGCCACATGCTCCACTCGCTGAACAGCTTCATCGTACCATCCAAAATCACGTCCTGCTGCGAAAACCGTTTCCAAGTGAAGACTCTGTCCAGAGTCAACCACGTAGATGCTCCAGTCGCACTTTTCCTCGAGCATTCTGTATTTTAAGGCTGCCAAGTCGGATGTATCGTAGGTGAAACCGCCGTCTGATTTGACGACAGTTAGGGGAACTTTGCAGTCGGTGGGAAACATGATTTGACGACCTTCTTCTTCTCGGAGCATACCAGGTTCTGAAAAAAAGGTGTTCATGTCTGAGCGATTCGCGCCAACTTTTCGAGACCCTGAGGAAACCGGGGAATAAGCTCCGCCCCTTTTGCAAATGTGCTGCCCTGATTTGTCTCTGGGACATTTCGAAACGTCCCAGGACCAAATCGTGCCACAGACTTGCAAAAAAAAAGGTTATTTCCTCGGTTTTGCGAATTTCCACCACGTGGCGAACACGTAGTACTCAAATTACTGCATTTTCGGCGCAAAACGTACTATTCTGCTTAATCCACTGCACCAAATGGATCATTTTATCCTGGTAAAACGACTCGCCGACATCCTTGATCTTGATATCAAGATGATCGTAGACGACTTGATTGTCTGAAAAAACACATTTTCCACGAATTATTTTAGGTCTCGCAGCGAAAGTCACTCACACTTTTTCGACACATCACAAATCGTCGTCCACGCCTTCACAATATCTCCATCGTGATTTTGCAGCTTGACGACGTACTCGTACGCGCGTTTTTTGAACGCCTCATCCTCGTCGAACCGCTTTTTCGACTCTTTGTAGAACGTTTGCAGGTCGGAAATGTCGGGAAGATTGTTCAAAAAGTTCGGGAAACGGTCGTAGAGATGGGCGATGAGCATTCCGAATTGTGTACCCCAGTCGCCAATGTGGTTTACGCGGAGCACCTGAATTATAATACTATAAGCCCTTGTGTATAAGCCCGATTTCATTTCTCCAAGATGGACGCGATGGGTTATTTTTTCTGGAAAAAAAGCCTGACCTCTGTGCCGAATACGTAATAGCGTTGGAAGCTCAGCAAATCAATACTTAGCGCACTTATGGCTATTAGCCGATGAATATGGCAAATAGCCAATAATGGCGCATAGTCGGCGATCGGCGCAATTTTTCCTATATTGTCGAACCGCCAAAATGGTCAAACGCGCTCCACTGAACTCAAGGCTATGCGATTTTCATTTTGGTTTCAAAATTATTTTGTCGGGTTTTCTTTGATTTTTTGCATAAAATCATATTTTTTCGTGCTTTTTCCTTGTAAAAATATTTTTTCTAGACCAATTTCATAAAGTTTTGTAAAAATCTTCCGCATATTTCCGAATTTCAGTGAAAAATCAATATTTTTCGATTTCTGTGCACTTTGAAAAATTCATAACTCATTTGCTTGGAAACATTTTTGTTCAAACTCCATCATGATGATGTTTTTCAATGTTTTAATACTTTTTAGCCCGAAAAGTACTGTATTTATTATAAATTCCACCTTTTTTCGGCCGAAACGGCAAATTTTCACAAAATTATTGATTTTAGTGAAAATTTGCCGTTTCGGCCGAAAAAAGGTGGAATTTATAATAAATACAGTACTTTTCGGGCTAAACGGTTAGAAAACATCGAAAAACATCATCATGATGGAGTTTGAACAAAAATCTTTCCAAACAAATGAGTTATGAATTTTTTAAAGTCCACAGAAACCGAAAAATATTGATTTTTCACTGAAATACGGAAATATGCGGAAGATTTCGACAAAACTTCATGAATTTAGTCTCGAAAAATATTTTTACACGGAAAAAGCACGAAAAAATATGATTTTATGCAAAAAATCAAAGAAAACCCGACAAAATAATTTGGAAACCAAAATGAAAACCGCATAGCGTTGAGTCCAGTGGAGCGTGTTTGATCATTTTGGTGGTTCGACAATATCAGGACAACAGCTAATAGCCGTCAAATTCGGCAAATAGCCAATACTGGCGCACAGTCGGCGATCGGCGCAATTTTTCCTATAGCAAAAAAACCTGCGATTTCAAAACTATTTGGCATTACTTTTTGGCGTAGAGGTTTTTATTTTTGTCGATTTTTTGGTAATTTAACCCAATAATCATGGTATCGAAACGACCCAGTTGCGAAATGGCAGGTTTAGAAACGTCCCAGAGCCCAACCAACGTCTAATCGGCCCGAAAACAGGATTTAACCATCGAAAAATTCGGCTAACAGCCAAAATTCAACCCACCTCAAAACCAACAGACTCAAAAAGTCGACAAATCGAATCGCCGATAATCGTCGAACGAAGATGTCCCACGTGCATTTCCTTGGCAATGTTTGGCGACGAAAAGTCCACCAGGACACGCTTTTTAGCCACTTTTGGCAGAGAAACGCCTTTTCGCGCCAACTCGGCGATTTGTTGGCGGATATAGTCGAAATTCAAAAAGATGTTGATGAATCCGGCTGGCATTACGGTGATTTTCTCCACGAAATCAATTTTCGCCGGCAGTTTTGCATGGATTTCTTTGCCAATGTCACCGGGTTTTTTCGCAGTTCCAGCGCTTTTTAGCTTCTGGAAGACAACATTTTTGGGACATTTCTAAAAAAAAAATGCTCTTACCGCCGCAATTGGCATCGCCGAGTTACACTGATAGTCTCCAAACTGTGGATTTGGTGTTTCGGTGAGCAGTACGGGCACTTCGATGCCCGGAAATGCGTCAGTGACGGCTTTTTTGAAGAGCGATTGGAGGCGGCAGAGGATACTGCTACCGTAGTCGGTTACTGTGACGTATTCTGTTTTTGTCACTTTTTTGGGAGGCGCTCCGCCGCTGAAAACAACTTAATCTATCTAAATAGGTATTGTCGGCCCGCGAAAATGGTCAAACGCGCTCCGCTGAACTCAACGCTATGCGACTTTCATTTTGGTTTCCAAAATATTTCATTTCACGTTGAATTTATACGTGAAATAAAATGTTTTGGAGACCAAAATGAAAATCGCATAGCGTTGAGTTTAGCGGAGCGCGTTTGACTATTTCGACGGGCCGACAATGAATAATTCTAAAAATTTCTTTGAGGAATTTTGGGCCAAAATTTATTTAATTTTAAATAAGTAAAATTAGACTATTTAGTGTTTATCACATTCCGATAAATTACGAATAATCGTTAGTATTTTTTTGTTCACATCTAGCTAAAAATTTGGAAAAGCCAAGCCAATTTACACGCACACATTCTTTTTCGCCTTTTTCTCGTCCGGCTTCGAAGTCGACGCAATTCCTCTTTTGGCATTGTTGCTCGCAGCCTGCTCGACGCTCTTCGCCAGAATCTTTTTCCGGTATTTCAGCTTGTCGTTCAGCTTTTTCACGGCTTCCAGCTCGGGAAGATGCTCGAGGAGCTCGTCGCTAAGTTCGTCGTGTTTCATGGCTGTGATGAGTCGTTGGAGAAGAGCTGCTTGGTCAGACTGCAAAAATACAGTATTCTTTTAGAATTCATAAAGATTTCGCGTCGACACCTATTACGCATTCGCTAAGGATTGACATTTGGTTGTTTTGGTCGATTTTTTGATGAAATTCGCAAATTTTTTTTGACGAAAATAACGATTTTTTAAATTTTTTTTTGAAAAATCAGTGTTTCGGTTCAAATTTTCTGCAAGTTTACAAAATCGATATTTTGGTCTGAAAATTTCTGTCCATGAGTATTTTTGCCATTATTTTCCAAAGTTTCAGAAGCATTCTCTGACTTTTTTGCTATTTCGTTAATAGCTACATTATTTTTCAAAGTTTCAATACAAATCATTCTCGGAGATTTGTACCAATTTTTAATTGTTTTTTGTGATTTTTTCCTGAAAACCCGGAAATATTTTTTCTGGATACGTCACTTTTTGAAAACTAAATACTTTTTTTTAAGTGGCGAGAGGCGTGAATTTTAAAAATAGGCTCCATCTTCAGCGCTTTTTCGCCCACAATTGAAAAAGTATCTTACCGACGCAGAAAACTCGGCGTATCCTTGATGTAACTCTTTGTTTGTTGACATTTTACCCTGCAAGGAAAAAAAAATTAGGATCAAAATTTCCGATTTCAAAATGATGAAGAAATCAAATCAATAAATATAATAACCAGTTATCAAACTGTTGCAGACCAAACAAATCTGGATACCAAGAACGACAAAAACATGATTTTTTTTTTTCAAAAAATGGAAACAAATAAAAATGAACAAAAAGGAAACAAAATAGAGGATCGTTTAGTAATCGGTTTTCTTCATTAACAGGTACAAATTCATGTCAACTTCGAACGCGTGCAGATTGATAGCCTCGCCTTTTAGACGCATCAGAAGGCCGCCGAACGACGCGTACGCCGCCATTTTTCCGCCATCCGTTCCGGTGTCGTCGTCTTCGAGCCGGTACACTTTTCCGTACATTACATATTCGTACTGCTTGATTCGCGTGTATTCTGCTTTTGGATCATAATCCCCTTCATCTGCCAGTCCATCCTCTCGTAGTGTGGTGGCTAGGACCAATCGGAATTTGTCACTTTGTTTAAGCGGGTAGATTTGTGAGTTAATATCGATAATGAGCTCCATTCTGAATAATATTGCACATTTTTGGCTAAAAATATTAAACCTACTTGAAAGAATCCCCGTCGCAAAAGTATCTGGAGACTCTGTCAAACTTTTGTCCGTCCGGATCGACGCTTTTTACTTTGAATATGTCGTCGAAAATTATGCCGGCCATTTATTTCTAAAAATAATCGTTTTTGTGTTTTTAACCTAATAATTAAGTTTTCAGCATCAAAATGGTTTAATTAAGGGTTCAAATTGTACTAAAATAACGGAAAATTTATTTTTAAGTTTTTTATTTAAAAAAAAACAAGAAAAAATGAAACAAAAATGAATGAAAAAACTTTAAAAAATTAAATTGGAATTAAAAAAATGTAGCCACGCCCACTTGCAAAGAGCGCAGTCATTTCTGCAAGACTGCGGCACGATTGTCAGCTCCGTGGACTAGAAAAAGCTAGGCCACGTCCCTCTTATAAATTTTTGAAAATCAAGGTGATTTATGACATTTTCGGTGAGCAATTATTATTTTTCTAGTTTAAAAAAATGTCAATTTATAACTTTTAAGTCTAATTGTATGCAATTAAAATTGAATTCCTTTAATTTGACACATAAACCCCGCCCACAGTGTTCGCTGATTGGTGGCCGAATATTTTCGTATTGAGACCTGCTCGAAAAAAATTCAAAACATTTTTATTTTTTATTTCCGCCAATTCGAAATATTATATTTAATTTCCAAATAAATATTTTCAGACTTTAAATAAATATTTAATTTATTTATCACATTTTTAAATCTAGAAATCGAGGCAATTTTCTATTATTCTATTACTATTATTCTTACTATTCTTCTTCCTCGAAATGGTGCGTTTTATGAAAAATCAATGAAAAGCAAACAAATTAATTCAGGACAGCTCAATAGCGACGACGTCTGACACAACAGAGGTGCAATTTGACGATGGTAAGTAATTTTTTTTAAGTTCTGCGTCTCTTCACTATCAATGCTATATCGTTTCCCATAATAAATTAGATTTCATCGAGAAAACACGCTACATGTCTGTGGAGGAGCTCACCCAGCATCTGGAGCTGTTACGGCAAAGTGGGTCTTTTTTTCCTGCAAAATAAAAATCCGTATTTCTCATGTTAAGACTATCACCCGTTGCTGCGAAGCGTCGAAAAACAAATCCGAAAGAACCAAGAAGCCCAAAACGATCGAATCATGAGGCATCGAGCCAGCGCCGAAAAGAAAGTGCACAAAGATTTCGACTCGGAAACCGTGGCCAACAAAATAGAACTCGATTGCCGTCTCGCCGAACTGCAAGAGGAGGCGAAAAAGCGAAGCGTCGAGTTGGAACGCTCGATAAACCACGAATTCGCCATGATTGACATTGGCAAACCGCACGCACCACCCTTGGAGTACGAGACGAACAAGAAAACTTTGCGAGGACGAGGCGGCGGTCAGATAATCGAAGTGCCCACTTATTTCAACGCGAATCAGTGTGTAAAACTGCCAGAGGTCACTTATAAGTACAATTTCGCGTTCACGGATGGCCGTATTCGCGAAGATATCGAGTCTGTGGAGAAGCACATCACGAATCGGAATCGTCTCACGCCGTCGCTTGTCGTCTCGATTCAGAAGCCAAAGTTGACGGTGGACAGCAAGTCGTTCAAGCATGGCGAGGATGTGATTGTCACCAATCAGCAATTTGGAGAATTTCATGCACGGGTCGAGATTTTGAGCGATAAGCACGTGCTGTTCAAGGGCGTGCATGTAAGTTTTGGTTTTATTTTGCGTAAATTCGTTTTTATCTTCTTTTTTTTTTGTTGCAATTTTTCGTTTTTCCTAACTAATGTTTATGGCGGCACGAGTTTGGCAGAGATTCGGCATGGCTTTGGCACATGTGCGGCACTTGACTGATCGGGTAGTTGCGTGGTTATGGTGGCTTAGGTTTGACAGAGATTCGGCGTGGTTTTGGCTCATGTAAGGAATTTTACTGATCGGCAAGGGCGTAGCGTTGGTTCGGTATACTCGCGGTATTTTGGCAAAACTGCCATTTGCCGTTTGGGTGTGGCGCTGGTTTGGCACTGGTTTTGAAAAAAAAAGAAAAGAAAAACGACGTGGATATGGCGCGGAAGGGGCACTTTGCCGATCGGCAGTAGTTAAGCGTGGGTTTGGAAAAGTTTCGGCTTTATGGTACGACCAAAGTAAAAAAAAAGACGAAAAAAGGCGTCCAAAGTAACTTTGTTTTTGCGTCTTTTTTCGCTACAGTATCCCGCCAAACCTTCTTATCTTAGCGACGCGCGAAGCAAATAATTTGAATTTCAAATGTTTGTTTACATTTTTGATTGTTTGAAACATGTTTTTAGTTGTATTTTTTTGTTTGATCTGCAGGTTAAGCCGTATACTGTAGAGAAAAAAGACGCAAAAACAAAGTTACTTTGGACGCCTTTTTTCGTCTTTTTTTGCGCTTTTTTTTACTTTGGACGTACCATTAGATAGGCCAGAAAAAAGCGGCGTGAGTTTGGCGAAGGAGCGGCGCATGTATGGCACGGATTTGGCAGAGATTCGGCGTGAATACTGAAATATTCACGGTTGGCACCGTGCCGGGTGTATAGAAAAATGTGGCACGAATTCGGCATACGGGCGGCGTGTGTTTGGCACGAGTTTGGCAGTGTTGTGGCATTTTGCGAATAGAGGATAGTACGGCGCAGGTATGACTGTGGAACGGGGTATGTGCGGCAAGGGATTGGCGTGAACATGGAACAGTCTCGGCATTTTCACAAACAAAACGTTTTGAGCCTAAGTTTGGCGCAGTATTGGCAAAGAAGCGGCGCATATATGGGCTAGATTCAGCTTCGGTTGGCACGGAAAAGATTGCGTTTAGCATCGGAACGGCATAGATATAATGCTTGTATGACACTAATTCAGCAAAAGAGCGGCGTGGGTTTGGCACGGTTTTGGTGTAGGTGTGGCATGAATATGGCACAAGTTTGACAGAAAATCGGCGTGGATTCGGCACACTCGCAGGGTTTGGCAGTGGTTTGGCACACTCGCCGTATTTTGACAAAGTGTGTTATTGATTTGGCACAGATTTGGCAGAGGTTCGGGGTTAGTACTGAAGATTCTGAGTTGGCTGAACGGCATAGATATGGCGCGTGGGCGGCAGGTTATGGTAATGGACATATTCTGCTTTTAGTCTATGCAAAGTTGCTGAAAAACGGCATAAAACTATAGTAGTCCGATGTTTTTCGACATTGAAAATTGATGGCGCGTTCCATTTTTAACGACGGGTCTCGACGGGATGGGTATTTTGTCCTGGTAAACAAACTGCATGGGGTTAAAACACAAAAACAGCTTTTTTCCTGTGCTGAATAGCGTCATAAAATGTGGCACGGGTTTGGCAAAAGGGCGGCGTGGATATAGCAGGGGGACAGTAGGAGTGACGTGGTTGCCGATTGGCAGAGGAGCGGCTGGAGTTTAGCAGAAAACCGGCGACGGTTTGGCACAGTTGCGGCATTTGGCAGATCGGCAAAGGTGAGCAGCAGATATGGCACTAGTTTGACAAAAGAACGGCGTGGGTGAGACATGGGCTTGGCAAAATTTTGCGGCGATTTCTTTTCACCTGAAGCAACATTATTAGATTTCTGCGGTGCCCAGTTTGATTCGGCTCTGACGTTTTGAAAGTGTGGCGTTTCGAAAGTGCGACGTTTCGAAAATTTTCTGCATTTGGTCGTAGCGGTGTTTGCACACAATCATTTTTTCAAAGTTTTTGTATGGAAGTATCCTTAAAAAGCTTTTTAAAATGATTGTGTGCAAACACCGTGACGACAAAATACAGAAAATTTTTCAAAACGTCGCACTTTCGAAACGTCGGATAGCCCTTTAAGAGACCCTAGTTCCGCCCCTTTCTCAGAAAACAGTGCCGCCTTGCAAAATCTTGCAAAAAGGGGCGGAGATTGTTCCCCAAGTTAATCTAACTTTTGCCATGTTCCCCCTAAATAATTGTCACGTTTCCAGGGATGGGACAGTCGACAGCTATCGGCATCTTTGGGAGATTTGGAAAGCGGCCGATTGACGATCTCAAAGTTTCGCGGAAAAGAGAAAGATGTTGGCAAAAATTGACAATATTTGTGTTCTTTTTTTGTGCCGCAAATCGTGGCGAGACCCGACCCACCCGCGAAGAAAAAAACAATTGTACAATAAATGAGATTTTATTTTCTTTTATTTTTATTTAGTGCTTGTGAATTAGTATGTACTTGTACACTATTAATATCTTAGCGATTGTAATCCAACGTTTCTGCATTTTGTCGTCGCGGTGTTTGCACACGTTCATTTTCAAAAGTAAGGCTTCCATTCGGACGAAAAAAAAGCGGACGAATTTCGTCCGCTGTTCGTCCGCTCGTCCGCGGTTCGTCCGGTTCGTCCGGTTCGTCCGAGGTCGGTCCGCTTCGTCCGTTTTTTTTTTCTTGTTAGTTTTTCTTTTTGTTTCTGTTATATTTTGTTTTCAAAAGCTGTTTTTGTTCTTTTTTCTTTAAAATATCAACAGAAATGTCTTGTTTCTGCTATCAAAAATTCGGAAAAAAATTAAAAAATTTGTTTTTGCAAAGCTAATTCTACATAAATTTGCAACCGCTTACATTTTCAATGTCAGAATTTTTAAAGAGAGTGCCATAAATTAAAATTCCGAGCCAAATAGAGCGTGCCGAACGAACCGGACGAAACGGACGAACCGGACGAACCGGACGAACCGGACCGTCCGCGGACGAACCGGACGAACCGGACGAACCGCGGACGAAGCGGACGGACGGCGGACGGACGGACGAACGGACGGACCGGACGGACGAAAATTGGTCCGAATGGAAGCCTTATTCAAAAGCTTTTTAAAGAGAAATTCGCACAACTCAAATCGATGCTCGTGGAAATCGAATGTAGAGCGCTGAACGCGGCGCACGAAATGCTCGTCCAGGACTTTGAGCCACGAGACGCGCTAAACTACCTGGACCCGCTCGGCATATTCACCGAAGATAACACGGATCTCATCATCAACATGTCGACGCGGCTCGAACGCATCGCCAACTTCCTGCGCGGCTACCGACGCCACGCCACCGAACTCGGCCCCCTCATCGGCTTTTTCGAGCAGAACAAGCAGCACCACATTGCCGACTTTCTCAATGACTACATTCAGCTGGGCATCGAGGATCCAGACTATCTGCGCGAATTTGTCATCTCGACAGTCTTTCAGCGCCAAATGCTCGACAGAAAACTGCTGCTCGGCAATGTGCCAAAGTTCATGTCCACGTATTCTCGAGACGGGTTTGTGGAGCGAGTTGTCAAAGAGCTGGAGGATTTGTGCGATCTCGGCTCATTTTTTCTGTTTCTTCACGGTCGCGCTGGCTCTGGAAAGTCGGTGATTGCGGCACAGGCGCTTGCCACGTCGGACAAGCTTATTGGAGTGTGAGTTTGACGTCATTTTTGGCTCTGGCACGTTTTGAAACTGGGAGGTTTCGAAACCGAGAAGTTTGGTAATTGGGATGACAAAATTCGGAGAATTTTTCAAAATTTACCGCTAAAAATGCTCCCAGTTTCGAATCGTCCCAGTTTCGAAACGTCCCAAAGTCCCTTTATCGAAAAATGTTTGTTTTTCAGAAACTACAGCTCGGTGGTTTGGCTGAAAGACGGCGGGACGACGCCCAGGGAAACGTTCCATCTGTTTTGTGATGTTTTGTTGATGTTAAAGTGAGTTTTTTGGGCTCTTGTGCGCCATAATCGCGCCACATAGGCGCCATACTAGTGCCGATTAGGTGTCGTCTATGCAACGGCTTATAGCCATAGTTACGCAAATCTCCGGCTATTAGCCGTGTAGGAGCTAACCAGGTGCATACTATGCGCCGACCACCTGCCATATTTGTTGGCCAACAGCTATTTTAAATGGCTAATAGCCGAATAGCTGCCATATTATTTAGCACCATTTTAATTTTGACCGAGACTGCCGTTGCGCTGGCCAAGCTTTTCAATAGTTTTGCCTTCAAAAATGTTTGGCTATTAGCCGTTTTTACTCGAAGGTCTTTTTAAATGAAAACCTCGAGTAAAAAGTTAAATTTTTGAATTTCAAACTGACAATGAGAAAAAAACCCTATTCAAGGAATTTTCGGCTATTAGCCGTATCAGCTTGCGCGGCAAAAAGACGCCATATTCGCGCCGAAAGTTCTCCAAGTAGATGAACGTTACGCCCTAAACTGCGGCCCTGGGACGTTTCGAAATTTCGAAACTGGGTCGTTTCGAAATGGCAAGTGTCACCAAAATACACGCGCATTTGGTTTTTATTTTTCGTTTTTATCAATTATTTTTCTTTTTTGGAAATTTAAATCCACTGTATGCTGCAAAAATGCAAAAGTTTCGAAACGTCCCAGTTTCGAAATGGCAGGTTTCAAAACGTTCCACAGCCGAAACTGCTGCTTCCTAGAATGCAAAACGACGGTTCTGGGCGTTTCGAAACTGTGGTGTTTTGAAACTGAAAAAAACCACAGCTATTAGCCGGTATTTTTCGGCGCGGTGCAATTTTTGAGACGGCGGAAGTTTGGCGAAAAACGACACGCTAACGGCAGTTATGGGGTTATTCAGGGTCGGAAAAAAAACAGTTTTTTTCCTTTTTTTCCTTATTCAAACGACGGAAAAAAAAAGAAAAAAATCCGTGGCCGCGAGAGTTTTTTTCCGTTGCTTTTCTAGGCCATCGCAAAAGTTTTTTAGGCCCTCCGCTGTGAGACCTGCGAAATATCGATTTACGGGCGAATAATTTTTGAAAATTTTTTTTTTTGAAAAAATACAGAAATTCATTGGAAGTAACGATCAATTCTCCGAAAAAAATTTCAAAAATTATTCGCCCGTAAATCGATATTTCGCAGGTCTCACAGCGGAGGGCCTAGAAAACTTTTGCGATGGCCTAGAAAAGCAACGGAAAAAACTCTCGCGGCCACGGATTGTTCTTTTTTTTTTCGTTTTTTGAATAAGGAAAAAAACTATTTTTTTTTTCCGACCCTGAATAACCCCATTAGCCATTGAAAACGGCAAATAGCCAAAATTTCAATCTGTGATATTTCAAGAAGCGAAGACAACCTCATCAATTTCCCGTCCCTCGAAAATGTCTCATCTGTGGTGCTCAAAAGAATGGTAAGGTTCTCCTTTATTGACAAGCCTGTGCAGTTGTGCTCTAGATAGCCAACGCTCTCATCGACCGGCCCAACACGCTGTTCGTATTCGACGACGTTGTCCAGGAAGAAACAATCCGGTGGGCGCAAGAATTGCGTCTTCGCTGCCTCGTCACAATTCGCGATCTCGAAATTACAAATGTGGCCTCTCCGCCGTGCGAGTTCATCGAAGTGACGCCGCTGGAGCCCGACGAGTGCAACAATCTGCTCGAAGCGTACGGTATGCCGACACCGAGCGATAGAAGTGAAGAGGAGATTCTGAGCAAGGCGATCGAGTTGACAAGTGGAAGTCCTGCCGTGCTAATGATGCTCTTCAAGTCGTGCGAGCCGAGAACTTTTGAAAAGTTAGCTTGAATATTTTTATTCAAGTTGTCGCGTGGTGTTTGCGTTGCGTATTCGTATTCGCGTTGCGGCCAGATTTACGAGGCTCCGCCCACTGCCTTGATTTTTTTGTTACATTTTTGTCGCTTTTTGATGATTTTCTCCTGTTTTTTTAAACAAATGTTGTGTTTAACAAATTTTTTTTTTGAGTGGCTTAGTTAATTTTTGAACGGAAGTGATGAAAGCGGAATCGGGATAGGAGGAAATGACAATGGAGCGCATTTACTCACCTCTCGCTTATGGACCTATGCACGATTTAAAAAGTGCATTTAAATGAATTAATTTGAGATTTTTTCCAATGCACGAAAGCAAGAAAGTTCGATTAAATTGAATAAATACTTTGTTAATGCTCACGGCGTGCTAGAGACTACGTTTTTCAAATTATTTTTGGAAATGAAAGTCTCCTCGTTTCTTTGCACGCACTTATCTAAACTTGGCAGAATGTGTCTATCGAGACGCAGATAAATTGCGAAAGAGCGCGTTTGCCTTTACGTACAGTACTGGCCGAAAAGAATGCGCGTTTCGCTGCTTTCTGCTCAAAATGACCAATTTTGAGTGTGTGCCACGAACTCTGAAAGTGCACTACTAATTTTAAAATGTTTGTGTTGAACCTTCCAACCTAGGACTACATGGAAGTTGGAAGTTGGAAGGTTCAACACAAATATTTTAAAATTAGTAGGGCACTTTCAGAGTTTGTGGCACACACTCAAAGTTGGTAATTTTGAACAAAAAGCAGCGAAACGCGCATTCTTTTTGGCCAGTACTGTACGTAAAGGCAAACGAGCTCTTTCGCAATTTATCTGCGTCTCGATAGACACATTCTGCCAAGTTTAGCTATTGTCGGCCCGCCAAAATGGTCAAACGCGCTCCGCTGAACTCAATACTACGTGGATTTTATTTTGGTTTCCTAATTTTTTCATTTCACGTGTAAATTCAACGTGAAATAAAATAATTTGGAAACCAAAATGAAATCCACGTAGTATTGAGTTCAGCGGAGCGCGTTTGACCGACGTGGCGGGCCGATAATAACAATAGGTGCGTGAAAAACTTGAGATGAAATTTAATTTCCAAAAATAATTTTAAAAACGTAGACTCCAGGGTGAAAATGCCGTGAAAATATCGTTTTCCGCATGAAATGAATAAGGAAAATTTGACAAAAATGCGAAATGAATAACACCATTTGAAAAAAAGAAATAAAAGCATCAAAAAGCGAAAAATGCGAGTACGAAAACACCGCGCGACAACTCAAATAAAACCATAATAACCGAAACCCGCTGCACAGAATGTCAAAACTCAACGACAAACTCGAAAAACGAGGTCTAGCCGCAGTCGAATGCATCACTCCCTACTCTTTTAAATCGTTCCCGGTGGCGCTGAAACGATGCGTTGACCTGCTGACTGACGAAGATCGCAGTGCGCTCGGCTTTGCCGTTGTTATGCCGCCCGGCGTGGATATCCCGCTGAAAATTTGGTCATGCGTCATTCCGGTGGACATTTGCTCGAACGAGGAGGAAACGTTGGACGAGGAAGTGGCGGATCGGTTGAAACGTTTGAGCAAGTACGTCTCTGTAGGCTGCGGGACGTTTCAAAACCGGGTTAACAGAATTTGAAATGTGGGCGGAGCCTAAAGTTTACTGATGCACTTTCGGTGCATTGACGCTTTCATTTTGTATTGATTTTATTAATTTTATATTATTAAAATCCGTTTTTCTTTCTAATAATTATATATTTTATCTTTTAATGACTCGAATATTTCAATTTTAAGCATAAAAAACCTCTTTTTGCAGGCTGGAAAATTCATACGATTTTTGTTCGCACAATATTGGCTCACAATCGTTGAAAATCGAATACATTTTATTTATTTTCCATTAAATGTGTTTTATTTATTGTCGGCCCGCCAAAATGGTCAAACGCGCTCCGCTGAACTCAACGCTATGCGATTTTCATTTTGGTTTCCAAATTATTTCATTTCACGTATAAATTCAACGTGAAATGAAATAATTTGGCGACGAAAATGAAAATTGCATAGCGTTGCGTTCAGCGTAGCGCGTTTGACCATTTTGGTGGGCCGACAATACATAAATTAATAAAATGTGAGAGATTTCACTGCATTAAAAGTATTTTCAACGCCATACTAGGCCTGATTGGGAATGCAATCTGTCGTCACGGTGTTTGCAGACAACTCGTCTTTTTTTCTGTTTTTTTCTTGCTTTAATCGGTTTTTCGTGATAAAAAAGCTTCTGCTGAACCCTTTGTTTCCACGAAAAACCGATAAAAGCAAGAAAAAAAAACAAAAAAAAGGCGAATAGTCTGCAAACACCGTGACGACAGATTGAATACCCCGGGTTTGAAACCACTTGAGCCGTTTTTTCAAGCAATTATTATTATTTTTCCATAGCCGAAGTGGATAAAATAGCTCAAACTTTGATTAACATGAAGATAATTCATTTTCAGTCGGAGCACATTTGGGAAAAAAATAAAGAATTTATGCTTTTTTTTCCCGAAAAACCTGACAAAAACGTCTCAAAATAGGATTTTCGCCTAAAATCCAATGGAGCGCGTTTGCTTTGCTCCGCCCACTTTTTAAATCATGGAAACTGTGCCCTAGGTTATTCATGGAGTAGTAAAAAACAGCCAAAAATGGAGAGCGTGACAAAACCGGGGAAGTACAACACTGTCACGTAAAATTGCGGATGGCTCTGATTTTCCGCGCAAACTCTGAAAAAATAATGCTGAATTTTGGAAATTCAGCGTTGTCCGCAATTTTGCGTGACAGTGTCGATTTTTTTTTACTTGGTGAATAACCCCATAAACACCAAGGTTTACAGTACTGCTTGTAATGGAGCGCATTTTCTAGGCCAGCAATTCAAATTTTTCAGAAGAGGAGCATTTCTGAGCGGTAAAAGAGCACCCGTCCTCACCTACAAAATTGACAGCCTCATTCACATTTTGCTCAAGCATGTCGTCGACCTACCAACTATCAGGGTTAGACCCGCTAATCAAAACCAAAAAAAAAAACCACCTTGTTTTTTTAGTTAGGTTTATCTATGCTCGAAAAAGGTCTCCAGGAGTTGAGCAATAACAATCTGCCGTCCACAGAACGCGCACCACCGTCGGCCGTCTATTCGCCGCGTCGACGATCCACCGATCTTTACCTCGCCGAAGACGTCATTCGACCGGAAAACTATGCAAAGTTTATGAAAGTGCACGCACAGTTTTACGACACGTTGCGGAACTTTGTATCATGACTCTCTTGTTATTGTTTATCTTGTACATCTGTTTCAGCCTTGATCTTCACACATCAACACGGATTATTTACATTGTATTTATGTATTGAGACGGTAATTTGCATAATGAACTGAGTAAAACCAGAGGGGGTGCTACGGTATAGAACTGACACGGAAAAGAACTTCGCGGAATAGAACCGCCTGAAATTGAGCTGTACCGACCCAGAACCGCTCGAAAAACTCGAAGAATTATTTCGTTGTACATTGCGAGGCCCTGAATTCTATTTCGTGCAGTTGCTTGTTTATTACATTTTCATTTCAGCCGGTTCTATTCCGTGCCAGTTCTATACCGTAGCACCCCCGAACCAGACCAGCTTTTTTCTGAGCCCGTTATTTATTTTCTGTCTTTCTAATCATTAAAAAAAAGCTGAAAACATGTTTAAAAACTTTGAACGTCACTTATAGTTAGATCCGCAAAAAAAAACAACTTAAAAACAAAGTTACTTTGGACGTAGTTTTAGCGTTTCTATTTTTTTTTGGACGTACCATTAGGTTCTAAAAATTTTTGAGGCCATCTAATGCTAGCCGCACAGAACAGGAAAAGTCTGAAGAATGTCGAAATCGATCTGGACTACATCAACTTCATCGCAATGTTCAAGGAACTCCAAGATCAAGCAGTCACTCAGCCATCCAATCACTCCACCAACAGACTTTCGGAAACTACTCGGCAGCTTCTCACCAAACGACGTTTTATGGACAGATCGGACCTTAACTTCAAGTCACTGTCAAATGAATGTCGAGAAGCCGTCAAGGAAAGAGGCAAATACTCACTTGCTTGATTGCAATTTTTACTATTTGCTATTTCTCATTTTCTATATTTGTCTTGTATGATATTTCTCTTTTCTATAATTGTCATGTTTAATATTTCTCACTCACTATAGAACAAGTTTTTACTGAGCTGGTATTGCATTTGATCTTCCATCCGAAATTGTCGTTATAACTCCATACACAGCCCAACGGGACCTACTCGAGTCCTATGTCCCAGAAGAAGTTCATTGCACAACTACTAGAAAATTCCAAGGCGCGGAGTCCCGTCCCCCGTAAGCTCCGTTTAATAACAAATTAGGAATTACTGTTTTCTATTCAGATAGTTCTGTTCTCGAACACTCACGACGGTTCAAAGTCGAAAATTTGGGATGATGGGGACGGTGTGAACAATGTCCAATTCCGTGTTGGATCAACAGGTGAAACCTCTTTTGTCAACCTCATCGATGATGTCTCGGTCATCCTCGTTTCACTAAGCCGTTCAACTCACTTTACAGTCATCTTTGGTAACGAGGCATTCCTTACATCAATCCCTACTTGGAAGAAATTAATTGATGCTATTACATCATGGGACTCTTTAGTTCTTATCTATTATTGTTTAAAAAAATTTGTCACCTGGCGAGAGGCGCGAATTCAAAAAATAGGCTCCGCCTCCTCGCCGAAATATTTTTGCAACTCTGCGCGCGATTTTCTGCGTCGAATTTTTGTCCAGTGCCTTTCAATTTCTCCTGGAAACCTATAAAATTGTTATTTTGAAGCGAATTTGGCAATTTTTGATTTTCTTAATTGGATATTTGTTAATAAAGTAACGGAGATTCAACGCATAAAATCGCGCGCGCAGAGTTGCAAAAATATTTTGGCTAGGAGGCGGAGCCTATTTTTTGAATTCGCGCCTCTCGCCAGGTGACAAATTTTTTAAAACAATAATACTTTTTCTTTTATTTTTTTTTTAATAAAAAACGTATTATTTCTTTCAATTCATCTCAATCCTGATTTTTTACCCATTGCAGCAGATTTGTGACCCGTATAGAGCTAATTATTGTAATCCTGTTATCAATGCCAATGAGACAAATAAAGCAAGGGAGAATTGACAAATGAGACAAATATAGCAAATGAGAAATGGAAAATGATCCAATATATTGTCGGACCGCCAAAATGGTCAAACGCGCTCCGGTGAACTCAACGCTATGCTATTTTCATTTTGGTCTCCGAATTATTTCAGTTCACGTAGAAATTCAACGTGAAATGAAATAATTTGGAAACCAAAATGAAAATCTCATAGCGTTGAGTCCAATCGAGCGCGTTTGGCCGTTTTGGCGGGCCGACAATAGCAAATGATCCTCAAGCAAGTACAAAGAAAGACCATGAAGAGTTTGCCAAAGACCGCCTACTGCAAGCCGCACAGAACAATAAAAGTATAAAGAAAGTCGCAAGGGACATACAAGAATACAAGACCTTCATTCCTTGCCTCAAATCTTCTTCAACAAGACACTTCTCGGACCGAGATGGAGAAGGAGATCCAAAAGTTCTACTCGAAACTCTTCAGAAGTAACCGAAGACCTCCCGTTATTGCATCACCCATCGGAATGGAAATTCCACCACCGTTCCTTCCAGAAGAAGTACCTGCAGAGCGGGAAAAAGGGGACAAGGTTACATTAGACTCCTTTTTTGCGGCTTTTTTAAAATTTAGGCGAACCATAATGATGTTCGATGTAGAGAAAAACCTTGTTTTTGAATTGATTTGCTATACAGTATGCCGTCTGGTGCTACTGCGGAATAGGACTGTAACGGTATAGAACTGCCATTTTGCGCGCCTTGAGGGTAGAAGGTATACTGTAGAACAGAGAATTTCACTTCCGACCCGTTTAGAAAAATTCAAGGCAAAAATGAAATTTCTGTTTTTCGGTGCTGCTTCGGAATAGAACTGTCTGTTTTTTCTGTACACCTCCATTCGAGGCAGTTCTATTCCAAACAGTTCTATTTCGCGAAATACAGTTCTATTCCGAAGTATTTAGCACCCGATTTTGATGCGCACTGTATTTAAAAAGGAGAATTTTCGCGTGAATTTTTTGAAGCCAGCGCCAGAAATATTTCAATTTTAATTTTAATTTTGTTCTTGATTGATTTATTTCAATTTCTCCGTTTTGATTTCTCAAGAATAGCATTTTTTTTTTTGCTATTTTGGTCTTCTCAAATGCAGTAAGTGCCGAACTGATGACATGCTCTCTCTATTAGCCACACCCTCTTTCAGATACGAAGATGTCCGGTTTCTCTCCTCAGTTTTTGTCATCTTCACTCTGGCCATCATTTCTCACATTTTATCGATTCCAATCGCCCACGGAGCTGCTACAGTAACCAGCCAACTCCTCGTTCTCTCCACCTTTTTCGGTTATGTTGTACGTTTGCAAAATTGAATTGTTTTTTTGTTGCATTTTCTAGGCCACCGATCTTAAATCCTTTTTTTTTCGTACAGTGGTTCTCGGTGTTCAGTCAATGGGTGTCTCGCTCACGTCGCGCCACGTTCAACGAGGAGAACCTGCTGCTCACGTATCAGCCAAGAGCCTACACACACGGACATCTTTTTGTGGTCCGTTATTTTTTGCCTCATACCGCCCGTCTAATCATCACTATTCCAGCCAGAACCGCCCACACCGGCCCGTTTCAATCAGGGCGAATCGACGGATGGCGCCGCTTCCGACTTTAAGGCTGCGCGCGACGCGCACTACAAGGACGAGTTTCATGCGGCGATGAACGCAAAAGTTGACAAGAAGCCGAATCAATTCATGGTAAGATTGTTTTTTTTTAACCGTTCTACATTCACCAAGAACAATGGAGTGACACTTCAGTAAAACCATTTTTTTTAGAATGTGGAGAGCATGCGAATCGAATTCGACGATTCGAGCCCCTCGCCATCGTCCTCTGGGAGTACTGTAAATTCTGGAAAGTCCCCCAGTTTTCACATTTGACTTCAATAAACTTTTTTCTACAAAAGCCGGCGGAAAAATTTTATTAAAACCCCCGCATCATTGTGATATATAGTCGGCGAATACATCATCAACCTCGCTCTACTGCAAAGTTATTGTAAAACCGTGTTGTACTTGCAAGATTACCGTAAACTCTCTAATAGAACGGCCCCTCTCATATAGGAATGAATTTAACACTTTCTTCAATAATTTGGTTAGATTTGTCCAATTGTTACAGTTTCTAAATTTGTTTTGTCATACACTTGTGTCGTTTTTATGGAAAATCCTCAAGATTTAATGAAAATTTAAAAACATTAAAAAGTAAACCTAACCCTATAATATAACAGCCCCCTAAAATAGACCGGCCGGCCGTTCTATTAGAGAATTTACGAAAACTCGAATTCTAGTTGTATTCCTTTTTTCAACGGAAAATGGCGTATCCACGACAAGCAGGTCGGTTTGAAAGTTTGAGAAATCATTTAAAATACTCCTGGTCATTCCCTGAAAATTTCAGACCAAAATATCGATTTTTGAATGTTTTAAAAAATAAAATGATTTCGCAAAGTTTCGCTGTTTTTTTTCATTGTTTGCTGGTTCTGTGAATAACCCCAGGGAAAATTGCAGTATAGCCACCCACTACAATATAGGTACCCACGTTATAGTATAGCCACCCACATAACTGAAAAATGGGAATTTTCCGATTTTCTGTGGGTGGTTATTTTGAAATATATGGGTGCTTTTACTGGAATATATTATTTCAGTTAAGCCACCCACTCAGTGGTAATGGGTGGCTATACTGGTTTCCTAGGGAATCTTTCAGAATAGCCACCCTTGCACTCCAATATAAGTACCCACTCCAACGGGCTATAGAATAGGCACCCATAATTCCAGAATAGCCCCCCCCCCCCCCCCACGCGACGCCAACTGTGGGTTGCTATACTTAGGGACCGCAAAAGAAGGGGGGCGGAGTCGCTCATTTTTTCTCTTGGGTTTCATTTTTGAACTTTGCGACTTGATTGCGCGGATACTAACGTTATATCTTCTTATGTTAGAACTTTTTTATAGGTATTCGACCACAAGGAATCGATTGGTGATATCAGATTTGGCTTAAAATTAATTTTTAAAGCCGAAAATCGCAAAAAAGGGAAATCACTTTCGGAAAATAGTGATTTTCGGGAGGTTGTAGGTCGAACACGCATTATTTTTTTTGTGATTCCGGTACATTTTAATACGTAGAATTTAATTTTACGGCTCATTTTTCTCCATCTTGCTGAGAAATTTTTCTGCACGCCTTCAAACTTGCATGAAAAATTGCGGAAAATTTTCAGCGATGACCCCCATTTTTTATTTTTTAAATATGTTTAATAACTCTCTGACATTTCCTAAAACAATTTTTAGATCAATCGGTTAACTTTAAAGCAAAAAAAGTGAAGATAGAAAGTGACCTGTTTTCTGAAAAACATGGTTTTTTGCAGTTTTCACTCTTTTCCCAGTCGAACACGCATGTTTTTATTGGATAATCGTATTCTACGTTAAATTTACTATCAAATCCATTACAACGCTTTTTACAGTAAGAACTGTAAAGGGGCAGAAAATCGTGTCGAAAACTCAAAATCCCCTCTTTTTCGGAGTTTCTATATACAGTGCCGTGCAAAAGTATACGAACCGGGGTGATTTTGACTGTAACTCAACTTCGGATGATCCGATCGACCCCAAACTTGCAGGGGTTGAGAAAAACGCTTAAAAATGAGTTTGAATAACAGCACAGCAAATTTACTCAATAGAAAAAATGTTTTTGAAAAAAAAATTAAAAACATCGAAAAAATGGATATTTTGATTTTTGATATTCAGGGCGAGAAAAAACAAAATGACAAGTTAAAAACCGGGGGAAATGTTTCAAAATGATTCAATTAACTTAATACTTAGTCGCCATGCCTTTGGCTTTGATAACGGCCTCACATCTTTTTGCATGGACTCGATCAAATTCGTCAGGGTCTGAAGTCGGATCTTGGTCCATTCTTCCTTGAGTTGCTCGAACTTCTCGGTACAATTTTTTGGCTGTTTTGTCTTTTAAACGTTTACCAAGAACCTCCTAGAGATGCTCGAAGGAATTCAGGTCGGGAGATTGGCTTGGCCAGGTCATAACGTTCACTCGATGCTGTGCGATCCAGTCCTTGAAAAAGTGGGAAGAGTGTTTCGGATCGTTGTCCTGTTGGAACAACCACCCAGTACCCATCTGAGATCTTCCAGATGGTATCATTTCCTTCTCCAAGATGTCCTTGTACATGTAGCTCTCCATGGTTCCGGTGATTCGGATGAGTGAGCCTACGCCATTTGCGTGGAAGCAACCCCACATCATGACGTTGCCACCACCGTGCTTAACGGTCGGAACCTGGTACTTGGGATCATTCCTTTTGTCACCTGGACGTCGTACAAGAGTGACTCTATCCGTACCAATCATCAAATACTTTGACTCGTCGCTCCATAGTACCTTATTCCACCCCAGTGCCGATGATCCTTTGCCTACTTCAGTCGAGCTGAACGGTTCTTATCCGGAATCATTGGCTTGTTCACTGGGCGCCTTCTGAAGAGTAAAGCGTGGCGCAGACGTCTTTTGACAGTGTCCTTGGACACCTGGAAGCCATGTCAACTGAAATTTTCTGAGAAATCTTCAAAAAACTAACCTGAACTCCATAATGGTCTTTAAGCTCTGAGTTGATATCCGTGCTTGTCAGTCGGGGATTTTTCTTGCTCATCCTGACAATTATTCTGTCGTCTCCTGATGATGTTTTTAAAGGTCTTCCAGTAGCTTTAGATAGGTTTGGAGTGTTCGAGGTCGCCCAGATAACCGATTTTGAAGTCTTGAACTGCTTCGCGAGGGTGGGCATGTCCAGACCCATCTGACGACCACAGATGATAGCCATCCGCTGAGAATTAACGAATTACGATAGCCACAAAGTCTACCCATTCTAAATAACAACATTTATGCATGAAAACACGATAATAATTGAAAAAATGAAAAAAGCAAAAAAATCGGATTTTATCGTATTTCGAAAAATTCGAAAATAAGTCTGCAATTGTTGCTGCTTACCGTAATATTTTATTCAAACTCATTTTTTAAGCGTTTTTCTCAATCCCTGAAAGTTTGGGGTCGATCGGATCATCCGAAGTTGAGTTACAGTCAAAATCACCCCGGTTCGTATACTTTTGCACGGCACTGTACAAACCAGCATTGTGGTGCAGTGAATTTATAGTCTAGGCATACGCGCATTTGTATACGGGCTCGGGGACGCTCCCAAAATGTGTTGTGGTGGCGCAGTGGCACAGGTGATTTGCGGTAGGCCTGCCGCAGGTCGAAAGCAGCTCGCGGGCAGGTGAAAAGAGTACCTCGCTAGATGCCTGCGGCAGGCCTGCTTCAGGCCGACCGCGAAAAATCGCCTGCGGCATGCATACCCCGAACCCGCTTTCGACCTGCCGCGATAATAACGGATGCAGCAGGCCTGCCGCGAAGGATGAATTTGGCCTGCCGCGGGCAACCTGGTTGTTTTGGTAGGCCTGCCGTATGTGAAAATTTGCTTTTTTTAGGGGGGGGGGGGGGGGGTTACTTTATTAAAATAATAAATACGCATTCCCTTGAAAACATTGGTTTATTTAAAATAGCCAAATACATAAAAACAAAAAGATCATGGTTCTTGCCGGGCTTTTCCATTGCTCCCACTTCTGCTCCACGTTGTTGCCTCCAAACCAAGTACTGAAATAAGAATATGAATATTTTACAAGATAAATTGAGGGATTTGTTTCTAATGGACCTATTCAAAGTACTGTAGAAAATCGGAAAAAATGACAAAAAACTGGGAGAAAACTCGGAAAATGCTCCGATTGGTTTGAAATTTTGGGAGAAACTGTCAAAAATGCTTCCGGACTTTCTCAGAAAATTTTGGACCGAAATATCGATTTTAGAAAATTTTCAGAAAAAAAATCAATATTTTTTTAAATCGATATTTCGGTCCAAAATTTTCTGAGAAAGTCCGGAAGCATTTTTAACAGTTTCTCCCAAAATTTCAGACCAATCGGAACATTTTCCGAGTTTTCTCTCAGTTTTTTGTCATTTTTTCCGTTTTTCTACAGTACTTTGAATAGGTCCATAACAGCCGTTTTCTATATTATGGGACTACGTTTCGGAACACTTTTTTGTGATCGAATTCTCGAGCGTCAATTATCGCGTCTCTGTGTCTCCACTTTTGCTCACATTTTTTAAGACTTGCAGAACGCCACTGTCGAGACAAAGACAGACAGATGCGACAAGATGCGAATTTCTTTACGTAGGGTATAGCAAGCCGTGTTGCCACGCCGCCAGCCTCAGAGAATTTTCGGCAATTTGGCGCCTAATACTGCGCGTCTACCCACGAGAATCGGCTAGCACGGCGTATTTCAGTCGAGGGGCAGCAATTGGCCGATTTTGACGGTGCTACCTCGAAGTGGCAAATACTCACTTGCTTGAGGATCATTTGCTATTTTACCATTTGCTATTTTGGATCATTTGCTATTTTGGATCATTTGCTATATTGGATCATTTGCTATATCTCATTTGCTATATTTGTCTCATTTGCTATTTCTCATTTGCTATTTTTGTCTCATTTGCTATGGATTGGCTCATTAGCTATGGGTTGGATCATTTGCTATTTTGGATCATATGCTATTTCTCACTTGTTTTACTTGTCTTATTGGCATTGATAGCCCGAAATAGAGTGAAAACAAATTTCGGCAACTGGCCGATGACGAAGCATAACCTTGCCGTCCGCTTGCCGATTTTGTAGATTTTTCCCTTCAATTCGAATTATTGTTATAATTTTATTGTAAAATTGTAAATTAAATATAATGAAAATTGTAATGGGGTTATTCTCGGAACCAGCAAAAAAAGCAAAAAATAGAAAAAAAAACAGCAAAAAATTCAGCCAAAATTCGGAGAATGTACCGATTGATCTGAAACTTCGGTAAATTATTTAAAAAGTAATTCTGGTCATTCCCTGAAAATTTCAGACCAAAATATCGATTTTGAAAAGTTTCAGAAAGAAAATTGATATTTTTTAAAATCAATATTTCGATCTGAAATTTTCAGGGAATGTCCGAAAGTATTTTTTAAATGATCTCTCAAAGTTTCAGACCGATCAGAGCAGTCTCCGAATTTTCGCTGAATTTTTTGCTGGTTTTTTCTATCATTTGCTTTTTTTGCTGGTTCCGAGAATAACCCCATAAGTACAATAGAAAAGTTTGAAAAAGAGAAAATTATACAAAAGAACAAATTAAAGAAAATGGCACGAGAAAAAATTGGAAATAACTGAATTTCTAAAAAATGAAGAACAACCATTAGCTTCGTTTCGTTTCATCCGTTTTTGAATTGGCTTTTGGCTTGTCACGCTGAAAAATAAATGTTTTATCTGATTTTTTGTTTTCCCCCTTTTAGTAAATTTTTGTAAATAACGGAAATCATTTATTATCTCGGTTAGGGTAGGCCACTGCTTAATTTTTCGGAAATTTTCTTAAATGTCAAGCTATTTGTTTACAGAGGTGTTACTTAACAAGCCTGAGCTGGCGCCTATCGGCGACAGAAAAAAAAACTTAAACGTGAAAACCAATTGAACTTGGCCATGACCTTTTAAAGTGAACAGATGGACATGTTGACTAGCGTAATATATATGAGAAAGATTTTATATGCTTTATTAGTTTTTTTTTTTCTAAAAATAGTTCAAATCGGTAAGTTTGTCACATTTATTCACAATCACTGCCAGTTTTGGGAACTAGAACGAGAACAAATTAGGTTAAAACGGCAAGAAAATTATAAAAATATATTTTTTTCCCAAATCTTTAAATTTTTTTTGCCAAAACTCAGCGAGAACCTCGTTGAATTTAAAGTTTTTTTGTGTTCAAATAACGGTAAATTTTGGAATAACAACTATACATCAGTAAGCACGGTGTGCTATTTTTGGAATTGAATTTTCGGAGGTCATCTCTTTCGCATTTAGCTAAACGTGACATAATGCCACTTGAGACGCAGATAAATGCGACAGGGCGCGTTTGCCGTTTCGTAGGTTCTAACACGCCGTGAATCGTAATTTTTTGAACAAAAAGTGATAAATCACGGCGATTTCAAACAAATATTTTGATAATTTTTAATGATTTTTATGATGTTTTGGTGTTATCTTGTTGTTGTAAAAAGAAATAAGTAACTGACAAGGAGGAAATAAAGAATGTTTTCGTCATTCAATTTGGCGTGAAATGTCACTTACAGTCTGAAGATACACGAAATTCACAAAAAAACTACGATTTTTCATGTATTTTCAGTTTTTTTCTTGCAAAGAAATTTTTGTGTCGTTTTCAAAGTGTTGGTATTTTTCAGGCCACGTAACATTTTTGGATAGAATATATTTTTTTTAACAATTTTTATTTGAAAAAACTCACTATCAATCCTTTTACTTGACAGTTGAAAAAACTCTTCTAAAACGTTCTCTTCGTGTTCGGAAATTGTTGCCATCGGAGTCTCGTCATCGTCCTCTGAGTGAACAATTTCTAAAAAATTATATTTTTTTTTTGAATAATTTTTACTGCAAAATAATTCAATATGTACTCTTTACCCACGTTTTTTTAGATGAGAATTGCCAGTATTGGGAGAAATGCACCGCGGGTGAACCAATCGCCCAAAATCCTTCAGCAAAATTGATTTTTGATGCACCACAGGTGTCAGACTGCAATAAATATTTATTATAATACCAATGTAGCGATTAAATGTTAACAAAAAATACAAAATTAGCGAAAAAACAGCAGAAACCCGATAGGAAACCAAGAAAATTAATTCAAAGCACATATTTTTTTGGGCAATTTGGCTGCCAATGCTTTAACGTTGGATACTCAGCCAACGCCGGGCCTAACTTTTTCGCGCGTTTCCCAAATTTTCGCGTTTTTTTCACAGCTTTTTAAAAAAGCCTTTTCGTTTAATACTTTCTGCTGCTTTTTGGCTGATTTCTTCTTTTTTTTAACATTTAATCGCTACTTTGGTCTTATAATTGATATGTATTGTAGTCTGACACCTGCGGTGCAACAAAAATCAATTTACCTGGAGGATTTTGGGCGATTGGTTCACCTGCTGTTCATTTCTCCCTATTTTGGAAATTCTCATTAAAAAAGTGCGTATGGAGTACATATTGTTTTATTTAAAAAAAAAATATTTTTTTTTAGAAATTGTTCACTCAGAGGACGATGACGAGACTCCGATGGCAACAATTTCCGAACACGAAGAGATTGTTTTAGAAGAGTTTTTTCAACTGTCAAGTAAAAGGATTGATAGTGAGTTTTTTCAAATAAAAATTGTTAAAAAAAATATATTCTATCCAAAAATGTTACGTGGCCTGAAAAATACCAACACTTTGAAAACGACTCAAAAATTTCTTTGCAAGAAAAAAAAAACTGAAAATACATGAAAAATCGTAGTTTTTTTGTGAATTTCGTGTATCTTCAGACTGTAAGTGACATTTCACGCCAAATTGAATGACGAAAGCATTTTTTATTTCCTCCTTGTCAGTTACTTATTTCTTTTTACAACAACAAGATAACACCAAAACATCTTAAAAATCATTAAAAATTATCAAAATATTTGTTTGAAATCGCCGTGATTTATCACTTTTTGTTCAAAAAATTACGATTCACGGCGTGTTAGAACCTACGAAACGGCAAACGCGCCCTGTCGCATTTATCTGCGTCTCAAGTGGCATTATGTCACGTTTAGCTAAATGCGAAAGAGATGACCTCCGAAAATTCAATTCCAAAAATAGCACACCGTGCTTACTGATGTATAGTTGTTATTCCAAAATTTTCCGTTATTTGAACACAAAAAAACTTTAAATTCAACGAGGTTCTCGCTGAGTTTTGGCAAAAAAAATTTAAAGATTTGGGAAAAAAATATATTTTAATAATTTTCTTGCCGTTTTAACCTAATTTGTTCTCGTTCTAGTTCCCAAAACTGGCAGTGATTGTGAATAAATGTGACAAACTTACCGATTTGAACTATTTTTAGAAAAAAAAAAACTAATAAAGCATATAAAATCTTTCTCATATATATTACGCTAGTCAACATGTCCATCTGTTCACTTTAAAAGGTCATGGCCAAGTTCAATTGGTTTTCACGTTTAAGTTTTTTTTTTCTGTCGCCGATAGGCGCCAGCTCAGGCTTGTTAAGTAACACCTCTGTAAACAAATAGCTTGACATTTAAGAAAATTTCCGAAAAATTAAGCAGTGGCCTACCCTAACCGAGATAATAAATGATTTCCGTTATTTACAAAAATTTACTAAAAGGGGGAAAACAAAAAATCAGATAAAACATTTATTTTTCAGCGTGACAAGCCAAAAGCCAATTCAAAAACGGATGAAACGAAACGAAGCTAATGGTTGTTCTTCATTTTTTAGAAATTCAGTCTTTTCCAATTTTTTCTCGTGCCATTTTCTTTAATTTGTTCTTTTGTATAATTTTCTCTTTTTCAAACTTTTCTATTGTACTTATGGGGTTATTCTCGGAACCAGCAAAAAAAGCAAATGATAGAAAAAACCAGCAAAAAATTCAGCGAAAATTCGGAGACTGCTCTGATCGGTCTGAAACTTTGAGAGATCATTTAAAAAATACTTTCGGACATTCCCTGAAAATTTCAGATCTTTCTGAAACTTTTCAAAATCGATGTTTTGGTCTGAAATTTTCAGGGAATGACTGGAATTACTTTTTAAATAATTTACCAAAGTTTCAGATCAATCGGTACATTCTCCGAATTTTGGCTGAATTTTTTGCTGTTTTTTTTCTATTTTTTTGCTGGTTCCGAGAATAACCCCATTACAATTTTCATTATATTTAATTTACAATTTTACAATAAAATTATAACAATAATTCGAATTGAAGGGAAAAATCTACAAAATCGGCAAGCGGACGGCAAGGTTATGCGTCGTCATCGGCCAGTTGCCGAAATTTGTTGTCACTCTATTTCGGGCTATCAATGCCAATAAGACAAGTAAAACAAGTGAGAAATAGCATATGATCCAAAATAGCAATTGATCCAACCCATAGCTAATGAGCCAATCCATAGCAAATGAGACAAAAATAGCAAATGAGACAAATATAGCAAATGAGATATAGCAAATGATCCAATATAGCAAATGATCTAAAATAGCAAATGATCCAAAATAGCAAATGGTAAAATAGCAAATGATCCTCAAGCAAGTGAGTATTTGCCCCTCGAAGTGGAGCTCGCTCGAAATAGAACTGTTTCGGTATAGAACTGTAGCGAAATAGAACTGTTTCTGAATACAAATTTTTTAGAATATTCTCAGTACGGAGCGCTGCAAGCCCGCTCCCTTTCCATAATGGAGGACGCGGCCACGTTGGCGACGAGAGAAAACTGGACACCGTGGCCGATTTTTCGCTCTGATTTCTCTAAACCTCACTCCAAATGTATGCGAAATACATTGTTCGATTGGAGCGAGTTTTCAGCGTTTTATACCGAGTAAAGAACTGTAGTGAATTAGAACTGAAGCAAAAAATATAACTGTTTTGGAATAGAACTGTAGCAAAAGTGAGCCAGAAAAGCTAGAGCAGCTCGAATAAGTATTCAGTTGTACATGGTGGGTTATTGAGCTCAATTCCGCGCAGCGGTTTTTCCTGTACAGCTCCATTTCAGGCAATTCTATTTCGCTACAGTTCTATTCCGAAACAGTACTATTTTGCTATTGTTCATTCGCGAAAAAAGCAAGTGCGCTCCACGAAGTACTACGTTTCGTGGAGCGCACTTGCTTTTTTCGCGAATGGATAATACAGTTTTATTTCGGCACAGTTCTACTCCGAACAGTTCTATTTTGTTACAGTTCTATTGACGGTTCTGTTCCAAACAGTTATATTTCGAGCGAGTTCTATTTCGAGGTAGCACCATTTTGGGAGCGAGTTGCTCGGTGAATTTTTGCCAAGAGCAGACAATTTGCCGCTAAAATCGGAAATACGCTGCAAGAATCAACAAATTTCCGCCAAAATCGACAAATTGTCGCAAAAATCGGCGCGCTGGCCGATGCCAGTGGGCATACGCGCCAATTTTTGCGGTTACCTGCTGAAAATTCTCTGATACAGAAAGTTTACACTACATTACATTCGTAAATTTCCTCAAAAGATTCGCAAATTTCCTGGAAAGCTGACTCAGGGAATTTCCGGCAAGGGAACGACGTGCATAAGGCAAATCGCCTCTGGATAAAAATGCGAGAAATCGCCGTCCAAAACGGAAAATCGGCGATTTTGGCGACGATTCACCGAAATTTTTTTGAGAATAGCTCTATTCACAACAAGAAATTTTTTAAACGACTCACCCATCCGTTTGTCCGTCGCCGCTCTCGTCTGCTTTTGCGTCCATTGAATCCATTCTGAAAAAAGCATTATCTTTACGTTTATGTTTGTGAATATGTGTGTGAAATTTTGTGTCGCCAGCATTTTCTCAGCTCCTACTTTAACATTAATCAGAAGATTGTCGGCGGAACTCGGAACGATCGAGAAGGAGCTGATAAAATTCTGGTGACACGAATTCTCACACACATACTGACAAACTTCAGCAATTATATGCAGAGCAGGCTTTCTCGGAATAAACTTTTTTGGCTCCAAAATTACGTCGGAATACTCTGAGAATTAAAGTCCGGTTTCGAAGTTCCGTTCGAAAATTCCGATATTCTCTGATAAGCCTGATCTGGCGCAGTGACAGAAAAAATAGTTGAACGTGACAACCGATTGAACACAATCAGAGAATTTTCGCCAATTTGTCGCCTAAATCAGCGTGCTGGAAGATGCCAGTGGGCAGACACGCCGATTTTGGCGACAATTCGCCGATTTCGTTGGCAATTTGCCGATTTTGGCGGAAACTTGCCAGCGCGTTGTAAAAATTTGCTCTTAAATCGGCGGTTGGTCACGGCAAGTTGCCGCCAAAATCGGCGAATTTGCGACAAAATCGGCGTGCTGTCCGGTGCTCGACGCCAATTTGCCGCTAATCGGCACGTATGCCCACTGACATCGTCCATCACGCCGCCGATTTAGGCAGCAAAATTACGAAAATTCTCTAAGAAAAAAAAAAAGAAAAGGCGAAAAGAGGCGAGAGACCAACAAAATATCCGATTTCAATAAAAATAGAACTTTTAGCGGAAAACCTGTAGAAATTATATCAAAATCAATAAGTTTCGCTCACAGTGTACGATAATATCAGAAAAACATCGTCGTAATTACATATCAACAAAAAAATCTCAAGAAAATGGCGACATTCTTAAAACTGCGGAATGTTAGAAAATATCGATTTTTGACGAGGATAAAACATTTTCAGACAGGTTTCCGCAAAATTCTATGAATTTGTACTCGGTTGAATATGTTTTACAAAAAAATAAAGATTTTATGCACAAAATTAAAGAAAAATAGAAAAATAAAATAATTCCAAAATGAAAATAAAATCAACGAAGCTCAATGGAGCGCACTTGCTAGCTTTCGCGGTAGGCATGCCGCAGGTGTCTCGGTAGGCATGTTGCAGGTGTCGCGGCAGGCCTGCCGCGAACTCTCTCCTTCGCGGTAAATGAAAAGCATCCTCAAAGCAGGCGACCACCTGCGGCAGGCCTACCGCACATCACCTGTGGGTAGAGCGCCTGGATGGTGATGTTGATGCCGCAGGTTCGAGTTTTGTCGAATTATACTTTTTTTTCAAGGTTTTTTTTCTTGAAAAATAAATATTTTTATAAAGAAAACTTTTGAAAAAAGTGAAAATTTTTTCTTAATCATTAATAAAATCCAGCAATCCTTCAAATCCATTATTTTTTAGATTTTTCAATGGATCTCACATATTTCTTTCGTTAATGGACAGATTTACGAAAATGTTGGCAATTTTATAATTGGAAAACATTTTTTTAAATTGCTATTTACTATTTATCTGCTTAGCCGACAAAAATTACTATTTTCAACGGATTAATGCCATGAAATCTTCAGCAGGGGCCACAAGAAAAAGCGCGCCGCATTACCGCAAACAAGCTCCACCCCCACAGCCAAGAGAAAATCAGTACCTCGAAATCGCGACTTTAAACGTCTGAAACTCGAGAACTAGCGGGAATTTCGATGAGAAAATTTGGGAATGTACTAATATTGAGGCGTAGAACACGATGAAAGCAATAGTTTTTCGGGATTCGCACGTTTTTCAAACTCGTTGCGGTCCCTAGCTATACTATAGCGAGTCAAATGGGTACCTATTTTAAAATATATGGGTGGCTATTCTGTAATTATCCCATAACCCCATACATCATGTGTATTTCGGCTGCTCGTTTCGTTTCCGATAGTCCGATAATGTCGTACTTGATAGTCTTTGGATCTTCTAGCAGCTCTGCGAGTCGGTCATCGGTGGCAACCGATCTGCAGTCGATTCTTCTTGTTATTGGCCGGGCGATCTTGTTCTGCTGTTAACTGTTAGGTTATTTTATTAAGTATTCAGCACGAAGTGACACAGTTGGAGATCAAGGGTTAAAAATTTCGAATCGGAAAAACATGAAAGATACCTTATTTATGTATATGCGTAACAAAATGTATTACAAGCTTTTTTCCAACAATTCACAGTGATTAAACGCCAATTTGAAGATTTCCAGTTCTGCTCGTTTCAGCCGTGCCGCATCACCCTCCACGCTGATTTCTTGCAGTTTTGAGGCGTCGAACGAGGATTCGTAGGACCTCGTCAGGAGGGAGAAGCGCGCTTTTAGAAATTCGAGTCCTTTTTTTTGAAGCTCTGTGGTGGTTATTGACTGCAATGGGTTGAAATTGTTCTGGTGATTTCTCAAATTTCCTTTTTTTTCATACCTTTTCCGTAGGCTCCGTGGCAACGAAAATTGCAGCAAATTGAAGAAGATCGTCAGAGAATGGTTGGGTACGATACTAAAACCACGATCGATTTAAACGATACTTGTAAAAAAAGAAAAAGGAACGATAAACTCACATTAAACAAATCCACGTGGAAAATATTTCCACTTGCATGCACACTTGGCACCAATTTCTTGACGAGCTCCAATTTCGTACCCAAATGCTTGTCAGTCTTTGGAATCCCGATTTTCAGCTTCAACACGTCAAACTTTCCATGATGAAGTGGCACGAATCCATTGTGTAGAAGATGTTCACCTATACTGCGCGTTCCGTAGAAAATTGTCACCTCTTCGTCAGATTTCACGTCTTTGTGACTAGTTATCACTGCGCACTCTTCGTCTGGCGAATAGCAGACGAGGTCTTCCATCGGCGTGTCCGTGGCTAGGTTTTCATGATTCGCCATGTCGAGCACTGGGATCAGGGCGGGGATCTGAGAGATGACGATCCGATTGACATGAATCTTTGGGGCTCTTTCGGAATGGAAATTCGACAAAGTTGAAATGTCACGTTTTGGAAATTGCGTAAAATAGAAGTCCACGAAATAGAAATGTTATAAATCAGAAACGTGATAAAATGGATGGAAATGCGTGTAAACAGAAACGTATCAGAGCAGAAATGTGTCGAATTGGAAGTAAAATGGCAATGGAGCGCGTTTGCGAGATTTATTTTTCAAAACGACTTTTTCGATATTTTTCGTTTTTTTTTCGGTGTCTTCCACGTATTTTTAAATTTTTTTCACGTTTTTTCGATTTTCTTTCACGTTTTTTTCAATTCTTTTCGATTTCGATATAGTGGATTCATGGCGGAGTGACAATTTTTTTCACGTTTTTATTCGAAAAAATGAAGAAATGAAGAGATTTTTCGTCTTCCAGTTTCACGTGAATTATCACTCTGCCACGAATCCATTATATTGTCGACCAGCCAAAATGATCAAACGCGCTCCGCTGAACTCAGTACTACGTGGATTTCATTTTGGTTTCCAAATTATTTCATTTTACGTGTAAAATCAATATAAAATGAAATAATTTGGAGACTAAAATGAAATCCACGTAGTACAGGGTTCAGCGGAGCGCGTTTGACCATTTTGGCGGGCCAACAATACGTATAAATTTTTTTTTTAAATCGACAAAAAAACGTGAAGGAAACCCAAAAAAATGTGAAAAAAATCCAAAAAATACGTGGAAGACATCGAAAAAAACGAAAAATATCGAAAGTCGTTTTAAAAAATAAAACTCGCAAACGCGCTCCATTGATATTTTACTTCCAATTCGACACATTTCTGCTCTGCTACGTTTCCGTTTTCACGCGTTTCCATTTTGTTACGTTTCTGATTTATTACATTTCTATTTCGTGGATTTCTATTCTCACGCAGTTTCCAAAACGTAACATTTCTATTTTGTCGAATTTCTATTCCGAAAGATAGAAATGATTTTCACTCGAATTTTCCGAAAAAAGAAGTTCATCTAACTCACAATCGCCGGTTTCCCATCCTGGCCGGTCGCACTTTCACTTGGCACCATATTAACTCGTGTCGTCACAATTCCAACCGCCCAAAAGTACAATTTTGACGTAAAATTCTCCACTGTAAACGGCGAATTGTAAAAGATGGGCGGCTCCATGCCATTCCGCCGATTCTGCGCGTTGTCAAACATTTTATTCTTCGCCACCGCCAACAAAAAGTAGCTGTATTGGCGCGAGATGGTTCTGTAGAAGAGCAACGCCTCCTCGAATATCGGCGACGGCTTCAAGTTGAGAAGTTGATCTTCCGAGTAGAAGAGTGGCGTCGGGAAAGTGGTCGGGAGAACCGATATGTACGGGTTCCATTTGGATTTTTCGGCGGAAAGCCATTGACAAGAGAGGAAGAGCGCCAAACCGACGTTTTCCATGCCGGAGACGATCGGATCACGTTCAAACGCTTTTTTGAGCATGGCTGATTTGCGGGCGTGGTCCAAAGTGATCATGGCGTGACGTGGTACCCGAGCGACAATGTGTGCTTTGGGGATTGAGCTGGAAAGAGGAAGAGTTTTTTTCGGCTAATAGCCGCTCCGTTTGGCCAGGAACTTTGAGAGATAATGTCAAAATGCTCATCTCCGCGAGTATTTTTGGCATCACTTTTCAAAAATTCAGGTTTTTATTGTGTGTTTCAAACGAGTCCGCAATCACCGTCCTGTCTGCGTCTCTTCAAATAGCAATGTGTTTGCGTGGTCGCGCACAAATAAGTGGGCGGAGTTTCGTGTGTTCATGCTGCAACTCGATTGAAAACACAATTTTGTGCGCTAAAAATTGCAAAAAATCTAATTTCTTGTGTATAAGTCAGAAGCGCCAAATTTGACAGCTATTAGCCGTTTCCGCTTGAGTGCTGATCGCGAAATTAGCGCGATTTGTGCGCCAGTAATGGCTATTTGTCACATTCGTTGGTTGATATCGAATTTCAACGGCTAATTGCCACGTAGCTGCCTATATTCGTGTTATCCGGCCTTTTGGTCTTATGCAGATGAATTTTCCTGTGGCGAACTCACAACGTTTTTCTCCCAAAACAATCAATCAATAACGCGAGGAATGGCAGCGAAGGCGAGCCTCTCCACAGCGTTCCTCTGTTTCTTCTCTAAATCTCTCACTCTCTCGCGCAACACTTTTTGAACTGCCACCGTTTTACACCGCAGCGCGACAGGACCATCTCCACCGAGCGACAAGATGCGCCTTTAAATATGTGCCGCGCATCTCGGAACTCGACCGATTATTGTGACGTCCGTTTACTGCAGCGCCTACGTTTTTGGCCCATTTTTACGGCGATTACGACAGGTTTGTCACAACATTTAAGTATTTATTTTATGTGAACCTTTTTGTAGCGCTAAACCGTTTATATCTTTCCTTGTTCAGCGCCAGTTTTACGTTATTAACCGATTTATGATATCTTTTTACTTTTCGGCCCAGCGCCGACTAATCGCTCTTGAGCGACGCAATAACAGCCCCCTCAGCGCAATGGAAATGGCGTCTGCCAGCGGATGGTCCAAGGATTTCTGCGGATGGTCTATCGACCAAAAGATCTTTTTAGTGTAGCTGACAGACGATTATTTCGCTTATCTCAACAGTTAGAAACTGCCTAAAAAAGACAGAATTGGGAAATTTTAAAAACTGACCGAGTTGGGATTTTGAGCACGAGAGATAAAAAGACATGTTTTCTCTGCTTCTCTTCGAATCGAATTGTGTTTGCGTGGTCGCGCGAAAAAAGCAAGTCGATTGAAAAAACAATAGGTCCATTACGCACATTGAGATCAAGGTAATATTTTTCAATGTACATACATATTTCTGTCTTTCTACTTCATTAATTTGCAAAAAAAAATACCTCGTCGCCTGAAGTGAAAACCCATTACTTTGAGTGATCCCAATCGTCACGTTATTTCTAGCGATTCCAACCCCGTCGGCCCACTTCAAAAAAGCGTCAATTGCTGAGGAATCTCGTCTGTAGTAAAAATTAGAAAAAATGCCAAAAAATCGGTGCTCACTTGGCCTTGCCTAATCGCTCGTCAGTATCTCCAAGTTTTGCCTGAATCGCGCCGACTTCTTCGAGAACTCTTCGAATTTTCAAGTGCTCTTTCCACAACTCGACAATGTTCGCCGGTGGCTGCTGACTGAGTGTCTCTTCGAAAAGTGTCGCGACTTCTGAAAATTTGATGCAAAATTTCCAATTTAACGGGCAAGTCTCACTTCTTAGCAAATCGTCATCCGGTCCTGTGCTTCGCGTCATGCTCTGAGCAGCTTAAAACAAGAGTTAGAATACTTTTTGCGCTCCACCGAAAAGACGATAAAAAACGTATGACGTCGTGTCATCGGTAGAGTGAAAAATAAACTGACAATAAACAAAGACAGTTATACATCCGTATATATGTATTTAATGAAACACAAAACAAAGCAAAAGTGAAAAGACAGAGGGACAAGCGACCAACTTGTGGCGTAAAGTGAACTGGGGTGGTTTCCCTGTCCGATCGGCTGCACATTACACAGTGAGCAGAGTCCGAGCGGAGCTAATTTCATCCCCCGCACACAGAGCGCAAGAAATGGGCTAGCGCATTTGTGTTTCGTCTCGCAATCTCTTCGCCTAGCGCAAGTGTTCGGGTCTTGTCGATTTTATAATTTCTCTAGGTATTTTTGGCTATTAGCTATGATGAAGTATGGGGTATGAGACGATAGTTGGTAAACGCAGAGTGACCACGCGCAAAATTAATATAGGCCCCACCTTTGAGAATTTTCTGTTTTTTTTTACAAATGTTTGTTTTATAAATAGTTCAAGAAATTTTTTGACGAGATTATGGATACTGCTTACTAAATGGCTATTAGCCATCGTATATGGCACAGCTTCGACGGCTGATATCCGTTTTCGTGGCAAACTTTTTCTTGCGTGTTTGAAAATATCTTTGAAAGCGAATTTTTGCGCGCCATCACTCGGGCCTCTGCGTCTCCAGTATCGCATGCGTTTAGCTAAACATGACAGAACGTCACTGAAGCAGACGAATGCGACAGGGCGCGTTTGCTTCTGGGTGAAACTCTGCCTTTTTTGCCATTCTGTGGCTTTTATAGAAAATATTCTACGGAACTTCGCTATTATGGATTTGTGACGTAGCGAGACAGCGTGTCAAGTTATGCGTCACCAATCGCCGGTTCTCGCCACGATTCAGCTCTTGGCGGCAAGAGAGGAAACAATTTCTTGAAAAAAATTTTTTTTCATTTTGCTGGCGCACAACTTGCAGCAACGAGTCGCTACGTCACGAATCCATAATACCAGTGATTTCGAAAAAGAATTATCATCTTCCGCTACGTTTTTTTTCTAGCCACTGACAAAGTGAAGTTGTATAATATTACATGTTTACCTAAGTTATCTCATCTCTCCCTGAGTTCAGCGTATTCAATTTTTCATTTTTATTTTACGGCGTGCTGCCCGGAATGTTGATGCAAATGCGCTCCACTGCTTGTCTGCGTCTCTTCGGCGAGAATCGCTGGCAGTTAAAAAAACAACAGTTTTCGCGCACTCTGCGTCTTTTCTTCGTATCCGTTTTAACGCAGCTGAGTGGCTATGCAGCTAAATACAGCCTACGGTAGAGAAATGTGGAAAAACCCCGCGCAGTTTAAATTTTTTCCAACGTTCCGTCCAACACACCGAGAATTTCAAGAGCAAAAAATGTACACGGCGTGTTGGACGGAACGTTGGAAAATAAAATTTATACTGCGCGGGCTTTTTCCCAAAAAAAAAAAACCCGGCCTATTGTGAAAACAAAAAACTGCAACGCGGTGTTTGCGTACTTTCAAAATTCAAACGAAAATGGGAACAAATCTCTTCATTTGCCATGCTGTTTCTCTCATTGCCGTTTGAATTTCAAAAGTACGCAAACACCGCGTTGCAATTTTTTTTTGTTTTCACAATAAGCGTGGTCACATTTTTCTACCGTATGCTGCATTTAGCTGCGCAGCCACTTTTCTGCGTTAAACTGATACGAAGAGGAGACGCAGACGAGCAGACTGCGAGGATATTGTTGTTCTTGTATTCTCAGTACGGAGCGCTGCAAACGCGCTCCCTTCGCACAGTGGTGGACGCGGCCACGTTGGCGACGAGAGAGTGCAGAAAATTGAGAGAGCCGTGGCCGATGTTTTGCTCTGATTTCTCTAAACCTCACTCCAAATGCATGCGAAATTCTTTGTTCGATTGGAGCGAGTTATCAGCGTCTTATACCGAGTATAGCAAACTCTCGCCGGAAAGACGCAGACACTCAGCGGAGCGCGTTGCCAATAACGTTCCGGGCAGCACTTTTTTGCAAACTGTTCTAGATGTTCTGTGTGAGTGCGGTTTCATTTCAGGCAGTTCTATAACGTTGTAACCCCGTTTTTAAAAATGCCGATGAGTAGGTTTTTAATAGCAATACAATGCGCCGCCGCAAAACAAAATGTATGACAAATAAAAGTGTACAAATTCAATACAAAAAGGGGTACAATCACCAAATGAAGCACATCCAAAAAAAAACAATTCGACTAAGAATGCTTTATTTGTTCACTACATTTTCATTTTTATACAAAAAAAAAGATCAATAAACACTGCCGAGTTGATACTTTTTGCCGGGGAAGCAGCGCGCCAGACACTCCTTGGTGAAGCAGCACACGTTGTCCTTGGGAAACTCGGAGAAGCTGCACGAGCCGGGAAGCGAGCAGCACGCGGTTTTGAAGGCGTTGTCTGGAATTTGCATGGCGTTATCTGGAATTGGCAACAAAAAAAGTAAAATAAAGAGAACTCACAATTCTCCACGGTGCACGGCGAACTTTCCGCTCCGTACTGGCAGAACAGCTTCAAGTACTTGTCAAAATTGGTGCATGCGAGGCAAATCGAGATTGTCAAAAAGACGAAAAAGAGGAAACGCATATTGATTTTGATGTTTTGAAAATAAAATACACTTCACCCTCGTTTTGTTCGGAGCAACAAGCGAACAAAACGAAGGAGAAGCGACAACTGTCTCATTTTTTTTATTACTTTCGATGCACACACGTGCCTCAAGCTCCGATGGCACCGGAAATGTGCTGGAAGGCATAAATAACGATTCTGGTTAAATCTGAATAGATATTAATTAATAACAACGTATAAATCAACAGAAAAAAACAGCCAAATAAATAATAAAAACAAAACTTTCAAGCTGAAGACTTGGCAATATTTGCAACAGCTTGACTTCTCATTTCGGAAGTGTCCGCCGAGTTTACCTGAAAAAGGTGGATTTTGTTTATTGCCCTAATCTCTTGTGTATAAGACCGGATTTCTCTGTTAGCCAAGCAATATAGCTTGTCTTCGAAGCTGCTCATAAACTTTGAAAATAACCTATTTTCCCATTAAATATCTCGGAGCGCGCATCATTTTATGACACAGTTGAAATGAGTGCGACCGTAACCCTCTTTTTCTTTTTCTATCATTCTCTTTGCTTTCCTACTTATTGCTCCTTTAGGGCAATAAAATCATTTTTATTGTATTCTCGTGTCGTTTGTATTAATTAAAGGAACCCAACCCGTTGTAAAGCGGGCAACTTTGTAATGGGCTACGGTCGCACTCATTCCAACTGTGTAAAAAATGCGCTTCGAGATAATTTGTGGGAAAATTGGCTAATTTCCAATTTCATGAGTAGCTGCTGAGACGAGAGTAATAGCCATTTCGGCGATAAGCGGTATTTTGTCATCGCCTGTGTCACAGACTTTTGACAAAGCCTTGAAATGGACGGCTAATAGCCCGAAAATCCATTATGTTTCCGTTTACATTTCAGTAGTGCGCAATCTTGAAAACGGGCTTATACACAAGAAATTGGTCGATCAAAAATCGATAAAATTGTATTTTCAGCTGTCGCTGCGAGACCAACTGGCCGCGGCCGAAGAACAGCGTCCTAGTGAAAGTGCGCTCTGCTGAACACCCGCGGAAACAACATTTTTGGCAGCGTGTCAAAAAAAGGAACTAACTAGAAGCAACGGCCTCAATGCGGATCGCAACGAGTAGAACAGATCCGGAAAAATCAATTCCTGCTGAGCCAAGAGTTGTTTGATTCGATGTCTTTCAGTGGCTTGATTGAAGCATGCCGGACAATTTTCAGCCACTATTGGAAGCTCTGAAACAGCAAAGAAAATTGAAATTTCGGTAATTTTCTCGTTACTTTTCTCCTCCGCAAAGTTCCTCAACGCCTTCTCGCGCACCAAAACCAGTGGCCGGATAACTCGGAGAGTACCGTCTCTGAAATTTCCCATTTCATTGCTAATTCCTATTACGCACTCACTTGGTGGTGTACTGTGCCTTCATTGTGCTCAAATTGCCGTTTTGAAACGCGGCAATGAAAAAGCTCTCTGCCAAATCGTCCAAATGCTGTCCCATGGCGAGCACGTTCCATCCGTGGAGCTGTGCCGCCGCTGCCAATCGGCCGCGTTTCATTCGACTACAAAACGCGCAAATTGACCGTAGTCCGGGTGTTCGTTTGGCCGCGCCGATGATGTCTTGTTCTTCGTAGAAATAGTCAATGTTCAGCTTCCGACAATAATCGATGAGAGGTCGCGGATTGAACTCTGCCGAGCCCGGGTCGACGGTGATGGCGCCGAGTTGGAAAGAGGTGCTGAGAAATAGGTACTGTCAGAGAAAGGACCCACAAAATAGATCTTGAACTTTGGGAAATAATTATTTCGGAGCAATTAATGTCCGTGAGTATTTTTGACACTATTTCCCAAAGTTTCAGGCTAATCGGAGCATTCTCCGAGTTATTGTGTTTTCAATCGACTTGCGACATGAGAACGCGAGACTCCGCCCACTTTTTTGTGCGCGACCATGCGAACACAGTGATATTTGAAGAGACGCAGACAGGTAGCACACAAATACGTGGGCGGAGTCTCGCGTTCTCATGTCGCAACACGGCGTGTTGAAGAGTACATCGTGAAAAGGCGCTCCACTGCTCACATAGATTTGAGGAAACACGGTTGTTACAGATTTGAAACGATTTAGATTTTCAAAAACGAGGCGCTGGCGGAACACGTTTTCTGCTTAAAATAAATGGGTAAATATTGTTTAAATATTTAGAATCATGCAAAAGATATGAACCAATAAGAAAAAAATTAATAAAAAATTGCTGCGGCGCCGCAGTAACGACGTTTTGAATACGCCATTTCGCGCTCTTTTTTCTCGAGTGACGTGGCAACTTTCCCGCGAAATTTAAATTTTAATTTTCATGTACCTCTCAACACCCCGTGTCGCAAGTCGATTGAAAACACAATAGTAAATAATTTACGGTATTTCGCGCTCTAGTTATGGCGCGCCTTGAGTTATTCGAAAGGAAATGAAGAGACCTTGTTCAGACGGAGAAAATGCCAAAAACCGAGGAACAAGTCCCGCCCTTTTTGCAGTTCTATAAAATGCAGGAAAAACAGTGCCACAGAGTAGTGAAAAGAGGTGTGACTTGTTCCTAGGTATGTAATGAGGTTATTCACGAAATAGCAAAAATAGCTAAAACCAGCAAAAAATTTGGAGAATGCTCCGATCGGCCGGAAACTTTGGGAAATAATGGCAAAATAATTTCCGGACATTCTCAGAAAATTTCAGACCAAAATATCTTATTTTTTTCTGAAAATTTTTGAAATCGATATTTTGGTCTAAAATTTTCTGAGAATGACCGGGAATATTTTTTCTCTCATTTCCCAAAATTTCCGGTCAATCGGAGCATTCTCCGAATTTTTCGCTAGTTTTAGCTATTTTCTTTGACTTCATGAATAACTCCATTATCTTTTTCCCCATTTTGACTCTCACATAAAAAAAAACCGACGTGCACAGCTGAGACCATGAAAAAACCGGTGAACAAGCTCCGCCTCTTGCAAGTTCGAGGCATGGTTTTTCTACATTATATATTATCGGCCCGCCACGTCGGTCAAACGCGCTCCGCTGAACTCAATACTACGTGGATTTCATTTTGGTTTCCAAAGTATTTCATTTCACGTTGAATTTACAAGTGAAATGAAAAAATTTGGAAACCAAAATAAAATCCACGTAGTATTGAGTTCAGCGGAGCGCGTTTGACCATTCTGGCGGGCCGACAATAGAAATTCCTTTATATAACTCGTGTGCAGACATGCAAAAATGAGCAAGGCTTGTTTCTCCGCTTTTGCGAAGGTCTCGAAAAACTCCAAGAAAAAAGCAGGCGCGCACAGCTGAAAACGACGCTACCGTAGCGGGTTCCCTGCGAGACGTTGAGACTCTTCGGGAACCGGGGAACAAGCCCCGCCCCTCTCAGTATCATGGTCTCGCAGCGAAACCACTACGGTATCTATATTTTTAGATGTGTGCGCCTGTTTTCCGGCTCGGAACATTTCGAAACTTGATCGCACTATTGACTTGTTGAATTTTTTACTGGTAAATTCTAAGAACTTTCTAAAATTAAGAAAATTAACGTTTCGAAACGCCCTAGAGACGTTTTTCTAGCATTTTTGGCACTTTGGACGCGGTTTTAAGCATTTTTCAAAAAAAAAAAAAAAACAGTTTTATTCATTTTAAAAAATATTGAAAATTCTATCCCTTGTGGTTGGTTGATGGGCACACTTGCTGCTTCGAAGGGCTGAAAAAATTCGAAAATGAACAACAAAGACGTTAAAATACGATATAAATAACCGAAAAATTGAGTCCACAAAAAAACAACACAAACGAATAAAAACTGTGCGCGTGCCGCGCCGCGCCGTCCAGAGTTTTGGCGACATTGCAAAAAATTAAAGCGGTGGAGCGCAATTTCAACCCGCCGAAAACGGAAAAAAGTATACCTCCTAGCTTTATTACATCTCTGCTGGTAGTATCGAAGAATGTGGAGCAGCGAAAGCGAATCTTTCCCTCCTGACAAGCAAACCAGCACTTTATCTCCATTCCTGATCATTTTCAACTCGTGTATCACATCTGTCACTTTTTTGTACATTTCCAGCGGCGGCACGTTCCATTCCAGCCTTGCCGTCTCCTCCTTGCCGAGCTGAACAGGCTTTACGATCACTCGCTTGTTCCAATCGTCCAGCAATTTTACGTCTTCTGTCTCTGCCACGTCATCGCCCAAAATATCGTCTTTTGGTGGGCCGTTCTTATTTTCGTCGCATTTTAGCAGGCAAATCACATCGTTGCAGGCGATTTCACACGATTCTTCAACGTTATTTTCAGGAGCATCTTGTTCATTTTCAGTTTCTTCAATTGTTGCCGTTAGACTGGTGGTTTCAGCATACTCTTTCGGATTGACCACGTTATTAGAACTGGCAATGTCCCGTCCAGAACTCGTCGATTCAGCGATTTCAATTGGCAGCACGAACCATCTCAATTCCTGATACTCTTCATTGATCGCCAGCCGCCCGTCAGGGATTCTGAACAAGTTTCTCGACTCTAAACTTTCTTGCGCCAACTTTTTAGCCAACTTCAGATAACTTGGCAGAATATCCACCATTGGTTCATCAATTTTCTTCATTTTCAGCCCATCCGACGTGAATTGAACGTGTCCGAGCCATCTACGATCATGAAAAACGCGTTGCGCCTGATGGTGCCACTCTCCCGTTTCGCAGTTTACTTGATACAAGTGTAGGAAGTCCGCAGCGTGTTCGGCGACAAATTTCAGCCCGCTGACAATCTCGTCGACTTGTTGGTGTGTGAAAAAGTAGGGAAATGAGATACGCGTGAAACCGGGACGTAGAAATTCGCGTTGTGAGTATTCGGCTTGTCGGCGCAGGTGCGTACGATCGAGTTCGGCGTCCTCGCGTAGTGCTAGGGCGAATTTGGTGGCGGTCTGAAAAGTGTTAGGGTGCAATGGCACGGATATGGCAATTAGCCGTTGAAATTGGCTGGACGTTTCGAAACTTTAGTGCAATTTTTCGTCGCACTGTTCGCACAAGTGACACAATTAGTCCAATTCAATGCAAAACATTGAGTTTGAGCCTTTCTGCAAATCGTGTCGAGGCTTCCGGCCAAAATAAATGCATACGTCTTTAAGGCGTGAGTGGACAAGATTAAACCTTTTCGAACTAATCTCATTTGTCATCTTGCCCACTCGGAGTACACGCCTTGAATGCGCATGCTTTTATTGTTGATAAACCGCGGAATCGCCGGTTTATCAACGGGAATTTCCACGGAAATTCCTATTATAGCGAGTGCGAACTGCAAGAGGGGTCTCGCCACGAGGTGTACGCACAAGGGGTACGGTGTGCGCAACGCGCGCACCACTAATATTATTTTAGGCCATTATTGATTTTCTCTGGTCAGTTGGTCCCTTTGGTCTACCGTTGGTCTGTTTTCCACGTTCCACCTTGCCACACGTTACCTTTTTGCCCACGCCGATGATGTTTCGACCTCTCGTCTTCATTTTCTGGTGTGCCGTTCGGTTGTGACCCTTGGCTGTGTCGTGCTGGTTGGATTCGTGGTGCTGTCAGTGCAATGTGGCTGGATTCCCCGTCGTCAGTCGTCGAACCTCGCTATATTCTCTGATATTCTGACTCCCTCGCGGAAAAGCTCTGTCCGAGCATGCTTTTCCTTGAGTTGCCCAGTTTTGGCCCGCTCTGCGCAGCTGGGCCACAGGTAGACAACGTGCACTACTCTGTAGTGTCGTCATTGAGGTTTTTCCCCCGCACTGCCGGGGTTTCCTCAATAGAGTTTTATAATTGCTTTATAAATCTTTATTTCACACCGCTCATCATAGTGTACAAGGGTAGAATCACATTCTGTCCGGCGTCCCCTCCCAGAAGCCGACTCTAACGTAAATCGCCGACACGAATTGGGAGCCGCTGCAAGTGCGCCCTATTGCACACCTGAAATGCGCGCGAGATTCAAATTTTAAAAATTTTTCGGCTATGCAAATGAGAATCAGAGTCGAAAAAAAAGAGAACAACCACAGGAAACTTGTTTTTTTTTTATTTTTGTGGATTTTATGAATTAGTTAAAACTTTTTGGCGTTATGCGGGTTGGAGGCCGCCGAATTGTTTTCCTTTTCGTTGTTTTTTTTTTTGCCCTTTTTTTATCCTCGACGCTTCGGATTTGCGTTTTCAAGTATTTATTCATAACCGGAAGGTTCAGTGGCAACGCGCCGGAAACATATGTGACACCATCGAAATGGGCGACCGGAGGGAGCTGGGTGGAAGCATGCTTTGAGCTTGTTGTGTGTCATCCGCTGCCGGAAAATCGAAACATCAGTGGCCTCCAATCCGCAATGCATGCTTACACCCAGCCGAAAAGTTTTTTTCTCGAAAAAATGAGCAAAAATTCAAAACAAAACGACAAAACAAGTTTGTAATGTCCCGGTTGTCATATTTTATGTAAATGAGACATATACAAAGCATTTTGGCTAAAAAAAAGGTTTGTTGACAGATTTCTGGATAAATTTATCGCAAATTTTGTCGAAAATCTTTATTTTTCCTTCGGTACAAATTTCGTTCTGTGCGTTGATTTCACATCTACAAAGCCGATAAAATTCAAAATGTGAATCTCGCGCGCATTTGAGGTGTGCAATAGGGCGCACTTGCAGCGGCTCCCAATTCGTGTCGGCGATTTACGTTAGAGTCAGAAGCCGTCTTTGGGACCGGGGGGACGTTCACATTTATTTGGCCAGGAGGTCTCGACACGATTTGCAGAAAAGTTCAATTTCAATGGCATTTTTGATTAATGTTGTTTTGCATTGAATTATAGTCGGCGAATACATCATCAACCTCGCTCTACTGCTAAAATTCCTGTAAAACAGTGTTGCACTTGCAAGATTAACTCGAATTATAGTTTTACACTTCTTTTCAACGGAAAATAACGTATCCACGACGAATTGCAGGTAAAATTTGATTTTTCGCTTCAAAAATGGCGCACTACACTGTTGAAAATTGAAAAGTGCGGTAGAGCGAGGCTGACGATGCATTCGCCAACTATAAAATGGCATAAACATTCATTTTAATTCAAATGAATATTGTCGGCTCGCGATTTTTATTTTGGTCTCCAAAATGAAAAATGCTTGATCATTTTGGCGGGCTGCCAATAGGTTCATTAAAATACCTCTTCATCGATTCCCAAAAGCCTCTGAGCGTACGGTCCGGCACACATGCATCCCGCACGAGTTTGAATGCCAAAAAGATCATTGAGCAACACAGAAATGTAGTTGTGATGATAGAAAAGTCCACTTTTCGGTTCCCGAATCAAAAACGAGAACACGGGAAGCCGATTTTCGCGTCGCACCGGCCCCAACAGCACAAAGTTCTCAATCCTTTTCAGCTTTTGCAGCACCAATTTGGTTATCGAACTTTCTAGCGAGTGAATCGTGTCAGTGCCAACTGCCCGCTTCATTTTAACAGCCATCGCGAGACGGACTGCTCCTACAGCGTCGGCGGTACCGCCCTCTTCGCGATGCTCCACCTCCTTTAGATACCATTCGTCGGATTCGGTGACCTGAAATTCGAACAAAAAATTGCAAACTTTATCGGAATTATTAGAATTGAACAAACAAAAAACACGGTTCCTCCGCCAATTCGTTTCGGTTTCTTCGCTTGAATTAGTGACTTTTTGACGATAAGAACACCTGGCGCACCGACGCCTCCAGGAAATTTGTGTCCGGAAAAGAACACAGCGTCCAGTAGATTCATCGAAATTGGTATGTATGGCGCCGCGGACGCGAAATCCCAAATTGCAAGGGCGTTGTGGCTCTTTAGAACTCTGGTTATTTCTTCCACGTTTTGAACAATTCCGGTCAGATTTGAGCACGCAGAAAACGTTCCAATCACTTTTAGATCTTCGCCATGCTCCTCTCTCACTTCTTGCAAAACTCTTCGAAGTTGTGCCAAGTCAATTTCCCCACTTTCCAGTTCATCAATACTCACGCACAGTTTCGCCACATTTCTCCACGGCAAAAGATTACTGTGATGCTCTTGACACGAATGAATGACTACCACGCCTTCTTGAAGTGCTATGAGATGCACCAGGAGGTCGACGGCACACGTGGAACCGCTTCCAGTGAAAATCACCGCGTCCTGATCTCCACAACCGGTCATCGCGCGGATCTCCTGCTTCGCTTCGTGCATGAAAAGGGTGGTTTGCTCGGCGGTTACGGTCACTGAAGAGTGCGTGTTTCCATAAAATGGTAGAACCTCGTGTTGAATGTAATTTTCGATGGAGGTGAATGAACGAGCGCTTGCAGTGTAATCACAGTAGATTACTAAAAAAATACCGAATTTTTAAGAGAAAAAAACGTAGTTTTTACTTTTCCTATGACCAAACGGTCCATTCATCACCGCTTGAGTCCCAATTTCGTCGTCTCGCATCCATGACACGATTCCGTCACCTTTTCCTTCTTTCGTGGCTTCTTCTTCTTCATTTTTGAAATCTGGCACTGTTTCGGCGAATTTTCGAGATCCCATCGGTCTGTATGGTTTGGTGTTTGAGCAGTCCCACGACATGTTATTTATTGTTTTTTCAATCGACTTGCGACATGAGAACGCGTAACGTAACTCCGCCCACTTTTTTGTGCGCGACCACGCGAACACAGTGATATTTGAAGAGACGCAGTCGGAACGGTGAATGCAGACTTGAATTGAATTGCGTTTTCATGTCGCAAGTCGATTGAAAACACAATAACTTTAATTTATTAAACATGTAATGGGTCTATTCACGGAAACCAGCAAAATATGCAAAGAAAAATCAGCCGAAATTCGGAGAATGCTCCGATCAGTCTGAATTTTTGGCAAATAATGTAAAAAATACTCCTATTGTCTGCCCGCCAAAATGGTCAAACGCGCTCCGTTGAACTCAACGCTATGCGAGTTTCATTTTGGTCTCCAAATTATTTCAGTTCACGTATAAATTCAACGTGAAATGAAATAATTTGGAAACCAAAATGAAAATCGCATAGCGTTGAGTTCAGCGGAGCGCGTTTGACCATTTTGGCGGGCCGACAATATATCGATTTTGAAAATTTTCAGAAAAAAAATTCGATATTTTTTAAAATCAATATTTCGGTCTGAAACTTTCTGCACATGACCGGGAGTATTTATTTAATCAAAATTTCAGACTGATCGGAGCATTCTCCGAATTTTTTGCATATTTTGCTGGTTTTCGTGAAAGTTCCATTCCGAACAGTTGGAGGTATTGATCACGAAACTTCACGCGCACATAACCTTGCAAAGTGCAACATTTCCAATCGTTATATTCCTAAACCCTTTATTTAACACACACACCTTTTTTTTATTTAAATACGCACATGAATTAATATATATACACGCAGATAAAAAAGTTAGGAAGCCAACTCGAAAATATAGGCGGCGAGCACCTTCATGCCCTTCACAAAGTTGTCCCGATTGATTTTCTCGTTTTGCGAGTGAGCCATGTCGTCCGACGCGCCGATTGGGAGCAGCATGACGGGACGTTTCGTGAGGTTTTGAATGGTCAGCGTCACTGGGATACTTCCGCCTTCGCGGGTGAAGTCTGGCGCCATTCCGTACACTGTAAGATGGACGTTAGCGGCAAGTAAATTGTGTTTGCGGACTATGAACGAATCTCGCTCGCCGTGCAAGGAGGTTTGTCGGATTTTATTTCGTCCGAAAGTGGGTGGTTGGCAAATTGAAGGGGTAATAGACCTGTTTATTCTCGTTTTTTTATGGACCTATTCAAAGTACTGTAGAAAAACGGAAAAAATGACAAACAACTGGGAGGAAACTCGGAAAACGCTCCGATTGGTCTGAAATTTTGGGAGAAACGGTCAAAAATGCTTCCGGACTTTCTCAGAAAATTTTGGACCGAAATATCGATTTCAAAAATGTTCAGAAAAAAATCAATATTTTTAAAAATCGATATTTCGGTCCAAAATTTTCTGAGCAAGCCCGGAAGCATTTTTGACAGTTTCTCCCAAAATTTCAGACCAATCGGAGCATTTTCCGAGTTTTCTCCCAGTTGTTTGTCATTTTTCCGTTTTTCTACAGTACCCTAAACTCGTGTAGATAGGTCTGCCAATGGATAGGTCCGTCTCCAGTTAGAAACACTCTCTCGTTTCTTTACCGCCCATTTCTCCAAGAAAGACACACTCTCTTGTTTCTCTGACCACGCTTGTTTACCAATAACAGTGTGTGGTCGACCGCTGAGAGAGAAGTGAGAAGAAATGAAAACAGAACAGGTCAGAGATGCCAGACAAAACGAGATAGTGTGTCCTTCTCAGGAATGAAATCGGACCTATCTACACGAGTTTAGGGTACTTTGAATAGGTCCATTACTCTTTGCAGAGTTGCGGAAAAAAGACAAAAGGCTACAGTAACCTCATCTCTGGAGTTTAAATAATTCAACGTCTTTCCATTTCCTGTCGGCTTTTCTTGAAATCTACATTTTTCTTCACACTAAACAAGCCTGCTGCGCAGTCTTGTGGCGGCTTCTTACATGGACCTATTCACAAAACCGGAAAAAAATACCTTGCGGGAAAAATCGGAGAATGCTCCGATTGACCTGAAAATTTGGGAAATATTGGAAAAAAAATTCTCCTGTACACGCTCAAAAAATTTTGGACCAAAATATCGATGTTAAAAATTTTCAGAAAAATCGATATTTTGGTCCAAAATGTTTTCCAAAATTTCCCAAAATTTCAGGTCAATCGGAGCATTATCCGATTTTTCCCAGTTTTTTTTCCGGTTTTGTGAATAACCCCATAAACAAGCCTGCTGCGCAGTCTTGCGACGGCTGCTTACACAGCTTCATCCCAATCTGGGGTATTATAAAAGAATGATGATACCTCTCTCAATAGCTCTTGATCCGGCGGAGAAGTTGGCATCTCTAAAATCAGCAACCCACGGCATTCCACCGTGTCCCGACGTGACTTTGAAAGTGTTTGGTGAGTTTCGCTTCGCCCAAAGTGTATCCAAACAAGCCTGATCTGACGCCTATCGGCGCCGATCAGTCTTGAGTAGCCGCCTGCGGCGGCTGTTCGGTTGGGCGTATCATTAAGCTTGATCTAGTTCAAAGTACCCTTTTTAGTTTCAAAACAACAATTTATTCACTAAAAAACTATTTGAACAACAGAACTATCTTTTAAAAAAAACTTTTAAAAAAATGAGATCAAAGAATTTCTTTGTACACGACGTTGAGTAGTCGCTCAGAAGTATATTTGATTAAGAGCTCATTCTTTGATCTGGCGCGGGAAAGAGCAACGTATGTCTGTCCGCGAGCAAAGAAGTCTTCCGGGAGGTAGAGTCCAACTCTTCCAAACGATTGTCCCTGTGCTTTGTTGATGCTGATGGCAAATGCCAACTTGACCGGGAACTGTGTTCTCTTGAGGTGGAATGGAAGGTTTTTGTCCTCGTAGCAGGTGATCCTCGGCACGAAGGTGTCCTTTCCTTTGTTGGATCCTATGGCGAATGAATAGAGGATGCACTTTCGCTTGAAACTCTCGACGAAGGGCCGTTGCACATTCCACTGCTCACGTCCAGATTTTTCCAATCATGACGACTGAGCCAACATTCAGACGAAGACGGTGAAGAGGAAGCGAAGATGTCCGAACAGAGTTAAGGAATTCTGTAGTCATGTGTTTGTTTGTAGACTCGTCTTCAACTTCGTCCCGGCGTCCGAAATGTCTCCTCTCAAACCGCCAAACACATCATCCACGAGATCTTCCAAAACTGGGAGACCTTCTAGAAGAGTGACTCGATCTTCGTAGTCGTTTGCTACTCCATCACCAACATCTAGTAGAAACTTGATCCAATTGGCATCTCCATTGATGATCCGCATGTTATCTAGAAGCGAGAACTTCTGGAATTGATTCCAGAGGTAACTGTTCTTGATACAGTTGTTGATGAGGTCAGTCTTGGTTCCGCGTCGGATAACAGAAAGGATCTGACACGAAAAGGAAGGGAGAGTCGGGCAAGTCTCGAAGCACGAAATCAGCAGTCTGCAATGCAGTTTTGGAGATCATGGAGCACTCGTCCCAGATGATCACATCCATTTCTTTCAGCTTCTTTGTCTCGTTACTTCCTTAAAGGTCCGTAGTCTCTGAACTCTTCCACCTGTGCACCCATTGATGCGAGAGCTAATGCCGAATTGAACTGTCGGATGTTGCTCTGGAAGTTGTCAGCATCCGAGCTATCTCCCACCTCCAAATGCGTCTTTGGCCGTTGTTGCATTCTTCTCATCCTTTTTATTCCGATATCTGGTTGAATGGTATGTGAATCTCTCAGCGTGTTGCTCCTTGGTTTCAGATGCTCTTTTAGCCTTGGAATTGCTTTGAAGACTTGCTCTTCTTTCCTCGGCCCTTTCCTGCGTTTCAAACAGTCTTTTCTTCAATTTTGATTGCGAGTTGCTGATCCTTTCCATCATTTTCTCCTTCTCGGTAGAATCTGCTCTCCGAAGACGTCTGGACTCCCGATCTTTCTTTTTCCGGATGGCACTTTCTTCTGGAGTCTCGCTTTGTCGCTTCCGTCTCATAAACTCTTCAGCAGGTCGCGTTTGATCATTATGGTGGGCCGACAATAAATATTTATACGACTTTCGTCGTAGCAGTAACAAAAAAAATTGTTAAACGTGAAAACCAATTGAACTACCGATTGATGCGAACATTTAATTATCAGTTCATATCGTTTGCAATCGGTATCACTTGGTGTAGTAGCTAGTGAGTTGCAAACTGCAATCTGCACTCCCTGGTTCAATTCCTCCTGAGATCTGTTGAGTTTTGTTGATCCAAAGACGTGTTTAAAAATAGTTCCCATAACCCTGATGCTCTCTCTCTTTGAGGAATACGGGCGGGCTATCTTCCAAGCGAACAGACGGACATACTTGAATAGCGTAATATATATAAGAAAGATAGCTAGTGACAAGCTTGTCAGTTGCTTCCGGTGTCATATCAGGCACAATTCTCAACGAGAACTTTCCCACCACCTTGCCCGGGATCACAGTCTTGGCTCCTGGCTGACTGAACGCGCCTTCGACTCCGTGAAGTGAGAGCGATGGGTAACGCCATCGGTTCATCAAGAGATCCTTCTTGTTGTTAGACATGAGTCCATGAGATCCAGTTTCTTGTTGGAATGTGTCCACGCAAAAATCAATCTTCTCGTAGAGATCTTCTTCGTCTTTGGTGAGCGGGGCGACGAGTTCGGCGATTCCGGGGATCAGAATTTCTCCCTTTACAGTGACCAATTGCGACATAATCCACATTAGATCGTTGAGCGCTTCAGATCTGCAAAATACTGGATGAAAAGAAAAAAAAAACATTTTTGGAAGAATGCAGGAAAACATACATAGAGCCACCATTAATTCCGGAATGCAGATCTTGGCGGGCGCATGAAATTTCGACGAAATAATAGCAGATTCCTCTAAAAAACAGTAAATTTCGGCTATTCACATTCGTTATTTACCAACCTCAATCCATAGGTCAAACAAGGTTTGTTTCTTCCTAGCCAATAGTTATCGGAAATGCATGAAAAAGTGACATCTGAGATTTTGTCGATGTTCTTCTCGAGACCAGCGTCCAAACCCTCCGAGCTGGATTCCTCCATACATTCGATCACAAACTGCAATAATTTGTAGTCCCTCAAGTCGCTTTAATTTTATCTTACTTTGATATTTATCGGCAACTCGATTCCAAGCTTCTGGAGAACCTTTAGCACAGCGATCCACGCGACAACCGGTCCCTTATCATCTGTGGATCCTCTGCCGTACAGTTTTCCATCAATTTCGGTCAACTCGAATGGCTCGGTATTCCAGCCGTCCTCTTTTTCCGCGGGTTGGACGTCCAAGTGTCCGTAGATTAGAAGAGTTTTCTTGGTTTTGCATTTGCCTGAAAACTAGACTTTTTCGGGCTCTCAGACGTTTCGAAACTTTTTTGCATCGCGATTTACGCACGGACACAAAAACAAACACGCTTTTTCTTGTTTTTTGAGACCTTGAGAAAACCGGGAAAATTTTTTAAAATGTTTATGTTATAATTTTTATGAATTTCTCGATTTAAGATACCTCGTCAAATAGATGCACACTTGTCGATTCACGCCCAAAATCGAATATTTTTGTCAATCGATGCACAATTGTGGATTTATGAAAATTCAAAACGGAAAAGTTCGATCTTGGACGTAATGGACCTATTCACAAAACCGGAAGAAAAGGAAGAAAACAGCAAAAAATTCAGGGAAAATTCGGAGAATGCTCCGATTGCCCTGAAAGTTTGGGAAATATTGGAAAAAATTATCCTGTACACGATCAAAAAATTTTGGACCAAAATATCGATTTTAAATATTTTCAGAAAAATCGATATTTTGGTCCAAAATTTTTTGAGCGTGTACAGGAGAATTTTTTCCAATATTTCCCAAAATTTCAGGCCAATCGGAGCATCCTCCGAATTCTCCCTGAATTTTTGCTGTTTTCTTCCATTTTTCCGGTTTTGGGAATAGGTCCATAAATCAACAAGTGTGCATACACTATCGTGGCGAGACCCGAATGCGCACCATTTGACGGGGTACCTCAAATCGAGGAATACGTAATAAATATCAACAGAAACGTAATTTTTTATGCTATTGTCGGCCCGCCAAAATGGTCAAACGCGCTCCGCTGAATTCAACGCTATGAAATTTTCATTTTGGTCTCCAAATTATTTCATTTCACGTCGAATTTATACGTGAAATGAAATAATTGAAAATTTTACCAAAATGAAAATTTCATAGCGTTGAGTTCAGCGGAACGCGTTTGACCAATTTAGCGGGCCGACAGTATTAAAATTTTGGAAAAAAAAATTAATTTGAATTTTTGTAAGGCTAATTCTACCTGAATTTGCAACCTCTGACAGTATTCAATGCCGGAATTTTTTAACTTAACGCAATATTTCGCGCCGGACTTATCGGAACGTCCGCGGACGAATCGGACTCAGCCCCCTCACAATCAGCTAACGGCATTTTTCCCATAGACCATCTTGTCGCGAGGGAGTGCTTAAAATCCCAACTCGGCCAGTTTTCCAAATTTCTTTTTTTTTTTCTTTTTTATAAAAAAAAATTCAAAAACTTATAAGCAGTTTCTAACTGTTGAGGTTAGCTAAATAATCGTCTGTCAGCTATTCTGAAACGATTTTTTGGTCAAGAGACTATCCGCAGAAATCCTTGGACCTATCCGCGGACGGACAAGCGGACGAAAATTGGTCCGAATGGAAGCCTCAAGTTTCTGGATCTTTACTATGAAATTTCAGCACAACAATGTTCTTCGTGTGGCCAAAATTTGCTTGAAACCGAGAAAGTTTGGCATACGAAATCCCTAATAGTGATTTCAGAGCCGAGGTTGGTTCCTCTAAAAACGTCTCATCCACAAAATTTAAAATAAATCTCACCAAAAACTCCAAAAACCGCGGGCGGTAGAGGCAATTCTTGACCAGACGGCAGTTTCTGATTTCCCAAATCCCACAAAGAAGTTTCGACGCCAAGACTTCGAAGTTGCTGTAACTTTTATATAAAGCAATTCAATCAAATCCAAACTCACATCACGAGCCCACGAGCTCATACGAATGCAATCATCGCGACGGGCTGGATCGGCAGACACTGACTGAATTGCGACAGATTCGCGGAGCAACTCGATGAATTCGTCCTGCTGCTCGTCGATAGCCCTAGATACGTTAATACTGAAAAAGAAAAACAAAAAATCCTTACTTGAAAACGGCTTCAATTTGATCCATGTTAGTAGAACTGAAAAAAAAAATATTTAAAAAGTCCTCTTCGCTGCAAGACCTCTCGTGAGGTCTCACAGCGAGGAGCACTACGGTGCCTTCTTTTCAGATGTGTCCGCCGAATTTTCCAGGGGAATGAACTGTCTGATTACATGCATTGCACGCTTATCATTGAAATGTCGTAAAGTGCGAAAAATGGCAAGACATAAAGCAAAGAATAATCCGATTATTTTGCAAGTCTGGGGAATAACGTTTGAAAATGCTCTCAAGTATGACATGATATGCATATCTCAACATTTTCTGGGCGGGAATATAGAATTTGAAAAAAAGCTTAAATCAATACTTCAGCAGCATTTTTAACATTATTTTTTGCCTTTCTGGTATTGAAAATAGTGAAAAAAAGAAAGTAAAAACCACAAAAGAAAAATAAAAACAGGCTTTTTCGTGAGTAAATCCACGGAAATTTTTTTCCCCATATTCATAAAGATGTCCAAAAATGTCAAAAACTGTGTTTTTTAAAGAAGTGTTTGTAAATACCATGATAGTCAGGAGACGCAGACAGCCTGTTATTTACTCATCTGGGGGGGGGGGCAAAAAGTCTGTCTGCGTCTCAAAACACTTCTTTAAAAAACACAGTTTTTGCCATTTTTCGACGTTTTTGGATGGACATCAAACAAAAAAAAAAAGGTTTTTTTCTCCTATGAATAGCCTTCAAAAAAAAAAAAAACAAAAACAGGTTTTTTTCGTGAGTAACCCCACGATAAAACCGTCGTAAATTGTGTCAGCGTGTACCGATAACTGCACTGTGCCTGTGTCTCTACGAAAAGAGTAAACACAGCGAGAGGAGACGAGACGCGATTGTGGATACATTTGGGCAGAGATGGCCATTGGAAATGACTTGTAAAATAGCGCGTAGTTGGCGCCTAATCGGCGATTGACGAGCTATTAGCCGTCAATGTTGGCGCGTAGATTGTGTTTTCAAACGAGCTGCATCATGAAAACATGAGTACGAGCCACTCACTCCAAATCCCGGTTTATCTGAATGGGGAAAAATCGATTTACTGGGTCGATAACACTCGAAAACGCGCATTTAAATACAAAGGCTTTCAATAATTATATACCCACAAGCAAACATTTTTTAATACAAATCTAACATTTTAGGTAAAAAAAGAATAAAGAAAAAGCAATGAAAAATTTAACAAAAAAGTTTTAAAATGTCTCAAAAATTGATCGAAAAAATCAATATGGCTACCGTAATTGAAGGAAGATTACGGTAGAACATAAGTTGTGCAGTCTGTATGCATTGTATTTGACGACCTTTTTGAATTTTTTGTTTTTTGAAAAGTTTGAATTTATCGATTTTTTGACTGATTTTCGGGGTTCTTTCATTTTTTTTCCATCAAAAATTATGTTTTTTTTTGACTTCAAATAAATAGTTAAGGAATATTCAAGATTTTTAGATTTTTAAATACCCGCAAAAATTTTATGGGGGTTAAATATTCAAGAAAAAGCAAAAAATCGTGAGAAAACTCGGATAATGCTCCGATTGGTCTGAAACCTTGGAAAAAAAATGACAAGAATAGTCCCGGACATTCCCACAACATTTCAAACTGACGGATTTTCGATGGTGGATGGGTTTCCTGACCAAAGTTCGCCTCTCTCATTGGGCTCGAAACATCTTTATTGGGTCTTGCCACGATTTCATTTTCCGGCGCCAGTGTTCCAGTGCTACTGTCATATTCAATTTTGCTATTTTTTTTAACCATTTTATGTCGTTTTTCAGTCAAAATTTGCTAGGTTGACCTCTTTTAGTTTGCTTCTTTCCTTTTTTCAGAAGCGCAATAGCACATCAATCGAGATTAAACAAACAACTTATTATAAATCTGGCAATTGGAGTTATTCGAACACGGACAAAATCGTTTTGGGTAGGCGTGGGTGGTGACACGCAAGGAAAGTTTGCCCTGTTTTTCATGGACCTTATTGTTTTCACATTTCAGAGTTACTACTGGTTCAATTCAACATTTTCGTAAAATTATGGAGCAGATTGACAGCGTTGTCAAGTAAGATTTTACTTTTACAAAACTAGAAGATCCTCGGCCGCACTCGGCGGTGCAACGTAGAAAATACGCAGAGTTACTTCAGTATTGTACCCTTCAAACTTGTCCAATTCGAATCAAACTTCGGCAACCTGATTCCCATTGTGTTTGAAAATGCAATGTCAAGTTTGGTGCAAATCAGTCCAGTAGGAGATGAGAAAATTCTGGTGACACGAAATCTCACACACATATGTATGGACAAACATCAGCGCTTAATTATAGTATAGTCGGTCCGCCAAAATGGTCAAACGCGCTCCGCTGAACTCAACGCTATGCGATTTTCATTTTGGTTTCCAAATTATTTCATTTCACGTATAAATTCAACGTGAAATTAAATAATTTGGAAACAAAAATGAAAATCGCATAGTGTTGAGTTGAGCGGAGCGCGTTTTGACCATTTTGGAGGGCTCACAATAAAGATAAAGATAAATACCGTAAAACCTGTATTAGACTTCATGAAAGTTCCAGTTCCAAAACCTCGCCGGAGGGCAAGTTTATTAGACAGACAAGTCTATTAGAGGGTGCAAGTCTATTGTTTCAAAGCCTGGACCGGGTGCAAGTCTATTAGAGGGGCAAATTATCTGATTTATGCCACTTTTGCCAACGTTAACGCGTTTGGTTAGAGGGGCAAGTCTAATACAGGTTTTACGGTACGCTATATATTACTCTCGTCTTAGCAGCTGCTCATAAACTTTGAGAATAGCCAATTTTCCCACGAAATATTTCGAAGCGAATTTTTTGACACAGCTGAAATGAGTGCGACCGTAACTTATTAAGAAAGGAAAACAATTGGACTTGTTTACATTTTTTAATGGGTTACAATCACACTCCTTTCAACGGTATCGAAAAAATGCGCGCTGAGTTATTTTGTGAAAAAATTGGCTATTTTCAAAGTTTATGAGCAGCTGCTGAGACGAGAGAAATACATAAAGCTTATTGACGTGAACGGTATTAAAATAAATATTAACATCTGAAACGTGTGTTACCGTAGTGATCTGATCTCGCAACGGAACCACTACGCTACCATTGTTTTAATCTGTCTGCGCCTCATTTCAGAACCCATCACAACTTTCTTAATGACAATCCGATTCTCGACACGCCTTCTGGATGTTTTGAAACAGTTGAGCAATTTTATTCTTCAAATAATAAGAGTTCTTTCAGACGTTCCTGAATCGGTCACTGAGAAACAATGATAAAGGAAGGCAAAAAGAAAGACAATTGGTGTCGATGGAACCAGATTTTAGAGAGGACGCCGGAGCGTGTCATGTTGTATATTGGCATGATTGTATAGCACAATTAGCAGTGGACATTCAAGGTATTTATTGTCTATTTTTGTTGAGGATTTTCCGATTGACTGAAACATTGGGAAATAATGCCAAAAATACTCACCGACATGAAGCGTTAAGAAAATTTTCCAGAAAATCGATATTTTGGTTCAAAATTTTGTGTGCGGGGGTATTTTTGGTTTCATTCACCAAAGCTTCAAGCAAGTCTCACGGCGTGTTCGGGAATACTTTTAAGAAAACTTCCAATCAAATTTTCAAGCGCCAAATCTCGCGTCTCTGTGCCTCCATTTTTGCACGCTTTTAACTAGACTTGGCAGAACGCCACTGTCGACACACAGACACACGCGAAAGTGCGCCTAGCACGCCGGGAGTCTGAGAATTCTCTACATTTTCCCCAAAAACGGGAATACGAGTGTCACTCCGCCACGAATCCACTATAACGCTCTCAGGGAGTAGATTTGTCCGCGGCTGGCAGCATGCCGTCGCGTTTGCTTCTGGGTAGAGGAAAACGTAGAAAAAGAAACAGTTTAGAGAAGAAAAAGTATCAAAATAGTTTATTATAGAGACAGACTTGTATCTTTGAAAAAAACGACTCTTTCAGAAAAACAAAATGCTGCTAGTCCGTGTGATTTCGAATTTCTAAAACCGCAAATCGTCGAGTACGTTTTTACGGTTTGCGTTCGCCTTCGACTACCAAGTGAGATTCGATTTACCGCAGTTCTGATTCTCAATATGTGAGGTTTTCTTTTTAAAGTTTGAATATTTGTCGGCCCGCCAAAATGGTCAAACGCGCTCCGCTGAACTCAACCCTATGCGATTTTCATTTTGATCACCAAGTTATTTCATTTCACGTCTTTATAAATTAAGCGTGAAATGATATAGTTTGGAAACCAAAATTAAAATCGCATAGGCGGGCCGACAATACTTAATTTGCCTTATTTACTCTGATGGCCCGGCACCTCTAATTTCCGGGCCGCCTCTAATAGGCCGCCATGCAAACAAAGATTTCGAAAAATAAGCCGGCTGTCTAATTGCCCGCTACTCTAATTGTAAGCAACATCTTTTTTTTCAATTGTAGCCGTAATTTCATTTCAGAAATTTTCAAAAACGTTTTCCTTGTTTTCTCAGAAATATTATACACTGCAAACTCGCTCCAATCGCACAGTGAACTGCGCATGCATTTGTAATGAGATTCAGAGAAAAAAGCGCGCTCTCTCAATTTTGTGCACTCTCTCGTCGCCAACGTGGCCGCCTCGGGCACTGTGTGAATTTAGAAAATTTGCAGTACTCCGAACTGAGTATACATAATTTTTTGTTTCGCACGATTTCCATTTTTTGGTCATTTTTTTTTAAATCTTTTATTAAACGCCAGATTTTGCCTATTTTTAAAGTTCTGTTTTTGGTTTTTTCTGATAAATATAGTTCGAAAAATAAGCCCACATGTTGGACAAATAGTGTAAGTACGGTATATCTTATATTATAACACGTGAATACAACCAAATAATATCTAAAATTCCAGTTACATGCTCCGCCAGCTATGCGCTCTTTACGATTTTGTGGAGAAGAAGAGCATGCCGAACCGGCAAAAACAACGAGAATGGGAGAATTTGGAAGCAAACGTGGAACGGCAGCTGCCACTTCGAATACTTTCCGCCATTCAGATAAGCAGCAAAATTCATAGTTATCACGATGTAAGACGCACAATTTTGAATCTTTCAAATTTTAACGAAATCAATATTGCAGAGCATATCTTCTCGACAAGTTGTGAATACACTCCGGAAAATTGGGTATCCATACACGCTATCAGCTGTTGTGAATTCAGAACAAAGAGTTTTTAAATTCATTGGATTTCAGTGAGTGTTTATGGTCTTTATTTTCGAATCAAACACGAGGAATTTTTCAACTAAAGTTTGCTTTAGCAAAATCGACTCATAGAAAATGGGTCATAAAACGTTAGTATTGACGCCTCGGGAAATGATTGATTTACAAACAACGATTGCTGTATTTACTCTAATAAACCGTAATGCCTATCTATTTTCCAGCCTTCCGTTCAACTAATTTTTATGTCTTAGACGGTGGTACTCGAAATACATGCACCAATTTGTCGAATAATTCACTCGTATGACTGCTGGTCATTTTAAGGAAGGTGCTGGTTTATTATAGCGCGGCCAGAAATGAAAAAAAAGTGGCCATAAATGCAGAAATTTCCCCCTTTTTTCTAAATCGCACAGTTGAATTTAGAAAAAAGGGGGAAATTTCTGCATTTATGACCACCTTTTTTTCATTTCTGGCCGCACCATTAGAGTACATATGGTATTTCAGTTTTTTTCTTTTTTAATATTTTTGTAAAAATTCATTTTAGAATTCCTGGCAGTCCACTGGAAGCTTGCGAGATGACCATGAAAGTTTTAACGTTTACACTAAGCAAGCGGAAGATGATGGATGAAAGCATGTATGACTCTCTCTGGCAACACGTTCTCATGGTTCTCGACATTTGTTTTATCAATCATGCTCAAATTTATGATAATTTTTTGGAAAAACGTCCGTGCTCGTTAACAAGTATCTATGAAAAACGGTATTATTTTTTGTCTAATGATCTAGATTTAGTTTGGATTTGCAATGAGTCTTATATCAATTCAAACCATGAAAGCTTCAACATTTCAAGAAAGTTGATAAAATCCATCCAACTTTCGAAAATTTAGTTTTTTCGGTTTTTGTTGTGTGAAACAAACTTCTTTTTTTTTTTTTGATAATGCAATTTCGGTTTTTTGTAGAGCCGCGGAGGCGGAAAGAATGCCTGTTTTGAACAAAAACTTAGCCGGTATATTGTCTATTCGTGAAGAAAGCAAGTGCGCTCCACAAAACTTAGTACTGATTTCATTTTCGTCGCGAAATTATTTCAATTCACTTGTAAATTCAACGTGAAATGAAATAATTTGGCGACGAAAATGAAATCCACGAAGTACTAAGTTTTGTGGAGCGCACTTGCTTTCTGCGCGAGTGGACAATATACTCAGAATTTACAAAAAATCAGATTTTTAACGCAAATTTCGAAATTTCCATTTAACTGGCAGAAATGTTTTTTTTGAAGACAAACAGCTTCTCATCATTTTTAAAAATGACCAAAGCGCATTTTTGGACATAGTTGATATGAGTGCGACCGTAACCCATTTAAAAATGTAAGCAAGTTCTATTGTTTTTATTTATTGTTAAAAAATAAAATCACGAAGTACTAAGTTCAGCGGAGCGCGTTAGACCGTTGTGGCGGGCCGACCATAAATACACGCTCTAATTTTGACATGACCATGGAAAAATTTGTCTGTAGACACAGACTAGTCTTTAGAAACCATGTTCGTTAGAGACAATCAAAATCAGGCTCAGAATCATCATAATAATATTCCGAAGCATGTAAGACTCATTGTAAAAACTTGAATTACGTTTGAAGTATTACCTTGCAATTATGATAAGAACATTTATTCAGGATAGTATTAGCAAGATTGAAATGGGACGCACTGCTTTTAGCAGCTGCAACCGTACAAACGGCCGCGATTTTGTGTTTAGGGGACAACAATTCCCTTGCTGTAAGTTTCTGTTCACAGCATTCGATAATCGGTATTTTAAAATTCAGATAACGGAGGTAACAAATCGACTTTTAAAATGTGATCCGGAATTTGTAGAACTACTGATAAAATCGATTATAGAGATCGCCATGCTGAAAAAGGTGAACATTTATACCGAACTACTGGGGTTTCAATCGAGTTGCATCATCAATTAAAAAAAACCAGCAGGAACAGAGGCAGTGAGAGGGTTGGGTACGTACTCAATTAGAGGAATTGTTTTTACATATTGTGTTTTCAATCGACTTGCGACATGAGAACGCGAGACTCCGCCCACTTATTTGTGCGCTACCTGTCTGCGTCTCTTCAAATATCACTGTGTTGGCGTGGTCGCCCACAAAAAAGTGGGCGGAGTCTCGCGTTCTCATGCCGCAAGTCGATTGAAAACACAATAGGTAGATCAAGCAATCAGTCTTAAAACAGACTTTCTTGAGAAACTCGCCAATTTTTTTTTTGTCAAACGTCGGTTCAAGCCATTTCGAAGTACTGTCAATAGTTTGCCAAATTGAGCCTGATGCATGCCAAGAGAAGCCGCAAGAGTTAAAGACGTACATTTCTTGTCTAAGGTATTTGGCTACTGTCGAAAAATTATATAAGATGGTGCATGAAATCAGACAGTTCTAGAAAATGAACCCAATGACATGTGTTCGTGTTTTGTGGTAGTCAAATTCTCGTTGCCTTATGATGTCAATTACGCAAGTATACTGAAGTAAAATGTTTCATATACATGAAGTAAATGTACATGTTTATTTTATTATCAAAGGTTTGGCGGTTGATAGGCTTCGCGGAGTAGTTGGGCCAGAAATAATGGTCGTCCTTGCTGTAACAATTACAGGGTGGCTTTTATTTGTGGGCAATAAAGTTTGCCGCCATGGCGCGTTTTGGTGCATTAAATATTAATTTATTTATTTTTACATTTAAATTTTCATAATTTTGCCAAGTTTACTCTAATCATATCTGGACAGCTCAGAATCTCATTTCTTAGCGCATCCGGTAGTGGTGGCCGCCGCCGTCCCAGAGGCCACAGGTTCGATTCCTGCCCTCACCCCCGGGTTCACCAAGCCTCTAATTGGGTAGTAGAGAAATTTACGAAGATTGCTCGGTCATTTCCCTAGCCAGGAATTGACTTAAATAATGTCTGGCTCTGAACGGTACATCACAAGTCGTCCGCGTACGCAGAAAACCGTGATCAGCAGTACCTTCGGTACTTGAAGAACGGATCGACTTTGTAATCTTTGTTTGTTGTCGTACTTCCAGAGATATTAGTACTCAAAGTATTGCCCATAAATAAAAGCCACCCTGTATCATTTTGGAAAATCGGAAATTCCGTTTTAAAAATTAAAAATTTTACCTTATACTCCTGATGCAAAGTTGGCTGAAGGGACAACGACAAGTGCGTTTGCGGGTTCTCCTGTGTGGCTGGTTCCCATTTTTGCTCGGACTCAACCGCGTCTGCGTCTGCACCCTCGCCGTTTGGATCACTAAAACCAAGAAAAATGGAAAATGATAAAGTACATCTATTATTAACCCATATTTAGCAAAGTTAGTCCAGAACCGCGTGGTGATTTCAATCATCTTGTAGTCGTCCTCATTGAAATCAAGCGGCATCACAATGTGGTTTCCGACTACATAGCTGATATCAGTGCAGTGAGTGGCATCTGAACCGATCAAAATGTATAAATCGATCTTGATTTATTACTCACCCTTGAATGGCAACTTCCAGCCCAGGATACCATAAGCTTTTGGATTATAGTAGTCAAATGAGTACAGGAAAATCGGTGTCTGTGGTGCGGCTTCCAGAACATCGAGCACATTTTTCTGCACTCCGACGTTTAGAAATGAGTCACCTTTAAGCTCGCAGATTGCTCTCTGCCACTCTTCTTTGGAATGCTCCGTTCCAACATCGATTAGCTTCTCAATTGCCATTTCCTGATACTCGCGAGCTTTCAGCGGGAAAAGACGCTCGGAGAGAATCACAGAAATACTGTCTTGTACCTTGTGTATTGGTTGCTTTGAGCCCATTCCCGTCACTTGAAAATAAGAATCGGAAGTCTATATCGCGCACCACCGACAACGTCGTCGTTGTTTACGTAAGTTCTACTGTCTAGTATCTCTTTATCCTTTGAAAGATTTTTTAAAAAATTCAAAACAACGTAAACGACGTCGGCGGAGCACACATTTAAATTACACGACTCGAAAATGAACTCACGACACATAATAAGCCCTTCTGATTTTGCACATCCGACAAGTCTCGGTTTGACAGGTGATTCACTCCGTAACTCCTTTATGGATTTTGGAAGGAAAATAGAGTCGTATTTTGGGCCAATAACAAGTTCCGGATTTTTTATCGTGTCGCCATTGATCTAAAATTTAATACACTTTTGTGAAAACTTTTTTGTTTGGTTCTAACGCTTTTGGCGAGTCGCGTTGGCATGCGCAGTTGGTTTTTTTTTTAATTTTAAAACCAAGCTAAATATTGGTTTAGAATTACACCAAAGAATGTCGCGAAATTGGAAATTTACTATTGTCGGCCCGCTAAAATGGTCAAATTCATTTCACGTTGAATTTACACGTGAACTGAAATAATTGGGTGACCAAAATGAAGATCGCATAACGTTGAGTTCAGCGAAGCGCGTTTGACCATTTTGGTGGACCGAAAATAATAAATTCGAAATTCTGACCGATATTTGTTGGGTTTTTCAGAACTTTGTTCAATAATGTTTTTGCGTTTTTCTGCTTATAATCTTTTCTTTCAGGATGGAATCGCATTGCATGGTTGACATTTTGGTAACCACACGTGGAACAATCAGATCAACTTTTTGGAACCTTCTTTAATTTAATATACCCATAATAAATAATTTTTTTGCAACTAAATTGTAAAATTTTTACGCACAGTGTGCTCAGAAGAAAAAATTCTTGGCAGTGTGCGAATTTATGCGTATTCATAATTTGCGTGGCGCGTAAGAAAACGAAATAGCTCACTTCAAGGGCAGAACCAAATTTATCTGCTGGAACTTGTCGCAATTTTTCAATCCAATCCAACGAGTCCATTTCGTCACCAACCCCAATACCATGGGCATGGTTTCTACAGGACAAAAGTGGAGACGAATGAATAGCCCAATTGCAACTAGCGTTTCCGCCCATTGGTATGACTTTGTGAAACAAGTCTCGAGAAACCGGGGAAATGCTCATAAAGTCCACCGATGCGCCACCAGCAGATTGTCCCATCAATGTAATGTTATCGGCGTCTCCATTGAACAAGTGAATGTTTTCTTTGACCCATCTCAAAGCAAACGTCATATCATGAAAAGCCAAGTTGTCTGGAATGGTGTCATCACCAGTCGTCCAAAAGCCCAGAAATCCCAAACGATACTGAATTGTCACCACGACGACATCTTTCGTCACCAGGTGTTTACTGATACTTAGATCTCCATATTTGTGTGCGCTGTCGCTGACGAATCCTCCTCCGTGAATGTAAAAGAGCACCGCGAACCCTTTCTCATTTTTCGGCTTCCAAACCGGGGTGAAAATGTTCAATGTCAGGTTGTCTTCCGATTGTGGAGCAATCTGAAATTATGCTGACGGATACGTTTTAATTCGTGATAGAAGGTTGTTTGCAAACCTTTGGGATGAGAAGCGAGTCTTTCTGCACACCACGAGGCCCGAACGCCTTTGTCTCTTTGACTTCTGTCCACTTGGGATGCGGTTGAGGCATCTGTAAAGCAAAAAGTGTGGCTTGTGACATTATCAGAGTTTGTTTTCTGTCCAATTTGAAATCTAGCATGCCTAAACGTGGAAATATGGTTTAAAAAAACAGCGCGCCATTGATATAGTAATTTTCCAATTCTTTCAAAATTTTAAAATGAATAACGTCTAAATTCGTATATTTGTTAAATTTTTAAACATTGTTTTTGCTTATTTTCGTACTAATATTTTTTCAAGACATTCTTCGACTAAGAAACTATCATTAAGTTAAAGTATACTTTCGTTTTAGATCATAGAGTGAATATCTCGTGCCTCATGGATTTTCGTTTGTATTCTAAGTAGAGTTTGCAGAAGTCATGAATTGGCAAAGGAAGGACCATTGGATTCACGGGATTACGCACCAACGATAGTGCATTACGAATATTCTCATAATTCTCGCAATTCAATAATTAATTTTATGTATTTAAAGTTTTTTGTCAATATGTGAGCTCTGGGGCGTTTCGAAACGTCCCAGAGCCATTTTTTGTTGTGTGTGAGAAACAAAACCGTCATATAAATATCAGAATTTCGCATTATCGTAATTAAATTGCCGGGTCGGGTTCGCAGCGTTTTCTCAGCTAATGCCGTCTCGATTTGGGTGCTACCACGAAAATGAACTTGGACGGAATAGAACTGTTTTTATTCTTTCTATACTACATCCAACAGAATAAACCCTTCTTCTTACACCATAATGGTTCAACGAAATGCCGCGTGCAAAGTTCAGAAAATTCCTGAAATCAGGAGTTTTTTGCAGTCCAAAGTGCCACAAAAAATCCCAGAAAAAACAGGCGGTGACAGTTGAAACCGACGTTACCGTAGTTGCTTCGCTGCGAGACCTTCTATGTTTAAACTTGAATTTTCCCGCAAAAAAAGAAAAATTGAGCAAATGTGGGAAAATTAAAGTTTAAACATAGAAGGTCTCGCAGCGAAGCAACTACGGTAACATCGGTTTCAACTGTCACCGCCTGTTTTTTCTGGGATTTTTTGTGGAACTTTGGACTGCAAAAAACGCCTGATTTCAGGAATTTTTTGAACTTTGGACGCGACATAATGATTCTGTACCGTTCCAGTTCTATTTTCGAATAATCTGGCGTAAAACTTACAGCGAATCGCAAATTTCCCACTGGCGGTGCAGCATAAGGAATACCTTGGAATGCGTCGACCTGCAAAGAACAAACTCGAATAAAAATGTTTGTGCCGATTCTAAAGTTTTTCTTTCGCACGCTCTTGCGGCGCTTGTTTCGCCCTCGCGGCGGTCATGGGAGCACAACTCATGATGAGTGATTAGCATTATTAATCATTGGTGAACTGACATCAACGGTAGGGTAGCGGCCGCAAGCACACATAAAAAAGTAACAAACAGTATGTATATAACCGTCCAAAAAAAAGTAAAGAAAATAAAACACCTGCTTATCCCCTTCGTGAATCAAACGCCGGCCTTCAATAGGCCCGTAGCTGGTTACGATTTGCCGGGATGGCGGATATTGCTTGTTGGTCGAAGACGTGGTACCACCCATTATTCGTCTGGTAATCAAATAAATACACATTGGAATAAGGCGGGAGTGAGGAAACGCGCACAATCGCGACACGTCCACACGAGGCCCAAAAATTAAAAAAAGGCGCACGAATAATTTCACACGTGCCTGATTTAGACGTGTCGTGATTGTGCGCCTGGGCGCGATTGATTTCTCACTCCCGCCTCATGCGCCTGTTCAATTGTGTGTTAGACAATAGACAACGTTCTACCACTCTTATTGGATCCGGCTTGGTAGCGGTCCCAAGCAGGGCGTTAGAACGCTTGTCTGTAAAGAGTGAAGTGATGAAAATAACGAACAAAATGATTCAAACTGTACATAATCTAATATAAGTCATAAATTGATAATATGACGAGAGCACACCCTGGTGTCAATGATAATAATAAAAAACAAACACATTGATTTGGGTATCAATACCACAAAATAGTGACATTTATGATGAAACTCGGAAAAAAATGCGAGTGTCTAGAGTCTAACGATGGGTAGGAACTATGAAAAACTATATAAAATTGGCAGAAAGGCGGTAAAGGCGACAAAAAGGGGCGAATCAAACAAAAACATGTATGTATCACGCATTTGATTCGCAAATAAACATTGCGAGGAGCTTAAAAACAGAGAGGGGAAAGAAAGAGAACGAGGCAAATAGTGAAAAAAGGATGGGTAAAATGGAATTCGAAAACAGCTGATTTGAATGCCATCTAATTTTCTTCTCAATGTCATTGGACACACACTCCTTTCATCTTTTTCAGTGAACATGGAACTGTTGGTCATGAAGATCGTTTCGTTTACAACCTTTAGTTTGTCAACCCCGACCGTTTGACAAAAGCAGGCAACCCCAACGAGACCCTGATAAATCCCCATAAAAATATGCAACACAAACAGAGAAAAAATCCCTTTCCCGAAAAAAAAAGAAGTGTCAAATAGTATTTCCACCCGCATAGTCTGTCTCCTCTCTTCCTCCAAGTTGTCTCATAAGAGCCGCGCGATTTACGCGCGCTGTTTCTTCTACAGTTTCTCTAATTCTTTCATGTTAGTTTTCGCTTTTTCTCTAATTTTCTCAATTTCAGGGAGTATTTCTTGTTGTACGGATTTTATCTTCTTCTTCTTCTTCCTCGGTGCTGCTCACTCAAAAAGTGAAGAGCTTTTTTGTGGAGACAGAAAGAAATTTGCCCTTTCTATGTCTTTCTTGTATTTTTTTTTGTGGTTTAAATTCTTATTTTATTTTATTTTATGATTAATGTAATTAACAATAAGTTCAACAATAAATGCGTTATGTGGTAGAGGAATCGTTTCGGTGCTATTAGTATGCTAACCCTTAAGGAAGATGGTTGTCAAAGCATTCCTTATTCTGTGTATTTTTCGTAAGGAAAATTGTTTTCGAATGTTGCGCATAGCGTTATGACTTGACTGCGTATTTTGCTCGCGTTTTTGTCGTGCTAGATCCAACGTTAAGGCAAACGCGCTCTGTCGCATTTGTCTGCGTTTCCTCAGTGACGTTCTGTCAAGTTTCGCTAACAATAAGTGCATGCAAACATGGAAACACAGAGACTCGAGAAATGGCGCTCGAAAATTCGCTTTAAAATTTTCGTTCAGAAGACGTAGTAGCTAACACCGTGCAATCTAGAAGGAAACAGCTATGGACACCAAGTATCAGAGAAATACAGACAGCCAGCGTTTCTCAATATGGAAATTAATACGTATTCCCGAGTACGTGAGATGTCGTAAAATGGGTCTCGCCACGATCGGTGAATGCATGCTTGTAAACAATCAACAGTACTTGGGATACTGTAGATTGTTTACGTTTTTCGACATGCGTGAATTGGAAAAATCATGTTATTTTTTACATGAATGACCCCCGAAGTATTATGGGGTTATTCACAAAACCGGAAAAAAAGGAAGAAAACGGAAAAAAACTTCGGGAAAAATCGGAGAATGATCCGATTGACCTGAAATTTCGGGAAAAATTGGAAAAAATTCTCCTGTACATGCTCACAAAATTTTGGACCGAAATATCGATTTTAAAAATTTTCAGAAAAAAAATCGATAATTTTTAAAATCGATATTTCGGTCCAAAATTTTGTGAGCGTGTACAGGAGAATTTTTTCCAATTTTTCCCGAAATTTCAGGTCAATCGGAGCATTCTCCGATTTTTCCCGAAGTTTTTTTCCTTTTTCTTCCTTTTTTTCCGGTTTTGTGAATAACCCCATTAAATACAAGTTTTAAAAAACAAAAAAATAAGATGAAAAATAAAGAAAAATTTTAATTGAAAAAATTCGAAAAAAAAAATATTCAAATCCACAAGTGTGCAAACACCGATCGTGTCAAGACCCATTTTACGACATCTCACGTACTCGGGAATAAGTAATAACACTTTTTCTGACCGAAAATACGGTGCGCAGTACATTGCGCCATGTTTGCGTGTTTCATCCACGTAGTACTAAGTTTTGTGGAGCGCACTTGCTTTTTTCGCGAATGGACAATACTGCGGATCACGGTTTTCTGCGTACGCGGACGACGGGCGTTGTACCGTTCAGAGCCAGACAAGTCAATTCCTGGACTCGAACTTGTGACCTCTCAGACGGCGGCGGTCACCACTACCGGCTGCGCTATCCTCCCCTGCGCCATGTTTGCGAACTTTTCGAAAACAAGCAATTTATTCATTGGTTTTCCTACTTTTTCATTGTTTTTCGAGAAATTTCTGACGATTCTGGAATATTCGAACAAATATTATTTTTTTTTTCATCGTGTTATTCACAAAATATAATTACTCTTACTTTTACTTGGCTTCTTCAGTGTTAATCCCATTTATTAAAACGAAATCGCTTGACTTCCGATGAGAAAATATGAAAAAAAAAATAGTTTCTGATAGAGCCAGGCTTGTGATAGCAATAAACGAATACTCAAATTTTTGCAAATCTGTCCGCAATTTTACGCGAGTTTTCCCCCGTTTCGCGGATTTCCCCGGTATTTTCACGCTCTCCGACCGTCCCATGCCTTTTGCGATTCAAGATGGTTCGCCAAGTTTGGTGTGAGTTCGTCCAGTAAAATCTGTGAAAACGTTGTGGATACGAAAACAAGCACGAGTACAGGCACACTTCTGCACTTACTTGTCTAACTGGCCGCATTTGAGAGTTGGAATACATTCTCAACGCGCCTGTAATACCCTAGTACTCGTTGAGGACACACGAGGTAACTTTGTAGAAAATAAGTATTCTTCAAAGTGATAATATAGCCTTAGAATAAATACGATTAATATCGAGGTCATCTGGGGACACATATCAGGAAGTTTCGGCTCTCTCGACCATCTGGGCGACTGCGACTGCGCCATGGCCCCGGAAACGAAAACATCGGATAAGCGATCAATATTCTGGTTGATGAAGTCTTCTGGTATGATGATTTATTTCATTCACATCCGAGTTTTTCCTATATGTTTTCATTCTTTTTATCACTTATCTGAACCGTCGATCTCTTTCTCTTCCTTTCTCATTGATGACCGGTCTAATTAAACGTCGACGTGCGCACGCCTACTGTACTACATTCCAAAACATCTCCATCTTTTGGAAAAGAAAAGCGATGGTTGCTTTCTGATTATGATAAACGACATCTATCTCGTTTTTCTCGTTTTTATTCATTTTTTTTAGGATTTAGGATTTACGGTTTACACGTGATATGAGTTTATTTTTGTTCAGTTGTTGTTCTTCTATTTTTTAAAAGGTAATTTTTTGTTATAATCTTTATGAAACGCTGCGAATTTGCTCCAATCCAATCACACAGTGCATTGCGCATGCATTTGGAGTGAGATTTAGACAAAAAAAACATCGGCCTTACGCGGCCGTCTCTTTGATTGTTATAATGGAGCAAATTTACAGCGCTTTATACCGAGTATACTACAAACCAATTTTGCTTGAAATCCTCCCTATTCAGTTCCTTTCATATAGTTACTAGATCCGTTCTTCTCTTTCTCATGGCATGAGACCACACCTCTTGGTCCTTGGTGAGACGGCTGCCCATTAGGTGATAAGATTACCTTGGCAGATAGATATATAGATACTTTCCCCTGAAGAGAATAACGCGAGATTCTTGCCGTTTCAAATAATCGTAATAAAAAAAATAGGATACGGGGACATTAATACTTGTGGATTGGAACTAGCTATTTTAGGATTCACCGCGAACAAAAAAAGTGAACCCCACCCCTATAAATTTTGAAAGCCTAAGGAGGTTATTGGAAAGTGGAAAGAGAGTGCTGTAAACTTTCAAAAAAAAAAAAACAGTTCTCGTTCCCTTTTTCGCTATTGACTTCTCCGGTTTACTCATAAGGTTCAAAAATTGAAAACACATTGCGCAACACCCGTGAATCCAACACGAGGAGTGGGTAGCTAGGCCTAGATATCAAAATATCTCTGTTCGCACAAGTAGGTATCCTACAGTTCATTAGCCGACATTCCCCTAACTTTTCTCTTTGGCAACTAGCGGGAGTACACTAAACATATAAAAAAGCGTTTTCTCGAGTGCTCGCATGCCTCCGTCTTCAGACTTCCTTTGCTCTTCTCACACCGAGCAAGATTCGTGGTGTTTGCTCGCGCTGCTGCTGCTCATCACCGCCGCCACCGCTCTCCGGCTTTCCGCGCGACGCGGCGCCGAGCGGAGAGTTGCATTTTCTTAAGAATTTTTGCCTTTCCATGCAAGAGCCCCCACATGCGCACACAATCACTTATTCGAATGATTTTTTTTTCTTTCTGCCTTGGTCGGCCTTGTGTCTTTATCCAACTCTGGATAGTTTGTGAATAGTTTTTTTTTTCTGAATTTTGAACTTGATTAAGAGTGAGATAAACGAAAAGGGCGTCACCCCGTTTCGCATGATTTTTGGCCACTCCCTTCTCATATTCACCGCTTGGGTGTCTAATATTTCTGATTTCTGAACAAGAAATATAATCGATAGTAACGCTTGAATTTTTGAAAATTTTGGTTGGCATTGGGGAAACAAAAACATTGTAACGCGGTGTTTGCGTACTTTTCAAAATTCAAACGACAATGAAAGAAATAGCTTAGGAAATGAAGAGAAAGGCTTCCATTTTCTTATGGACCTATTCAAAGTACAGTAGAAAAACGGAAAAAATGACAAAAAACTGGGAGAAAACTCGGAAAATACTCCGATTGGTCTGAAACTTTGGGAGAAACTGTCAAAAATGCTTCCGGACTTTCTCAGAAAATTTTGGACCGAAATATCGATTTTAGAAAATTTTCAGAAAAAAATCAATATTTTTTAAATCGATATTTCGGTCCAAAATTTTCTGAGAAAGTCCGGAAGCATTTCTGACAGTTTCTCCCAAAATTTTAGACCAATCGGAGCATTTTCCGAGTTTTCTCCCAGTTTTTTGTCATTTTTTCCGTTTTTCTACAATACTTTGAATAGGTCCATTACACCGCGTTGCAACTTTTTTGTTTTCACAATAAGTTTTGGGATGGAACGTGGCCGCCCTCGTTGGTATTAACGTGGTCACCTACACGTGGAAGTAGCGCAACCAATTGAACTCTATTATAATATTCAATTCACACATAATTCGTCGTCTAATTCCTAATAAACGGTCCCTCTCTCTTCCTCTTTTTTTGTTCGAAACAAAAAATTGGACTTTTTCACTCTCAAATTAAGTATTTTACTTTTTTCTAATGTTACGTATTTCCTTCCATTGTAAAAAAACCTTTACCATTTACCGCTATTGTCGGTTCGCCAAAATGGTCAAACGCGCTCCGCTGAACTAGACACTATGCGAATTTCATTTTGGTTTCCAAATTATTTGCGTTCACGTCGAATTTTTACGTGAAATGAAATGAAATAACTTGGAAACCATAATGAAAATCGCATAGCGTTGAGTTCGGCGGACCGCGGTCCGACAATAAGTGTGTTAAATATGTACATCGTGGGTTCCATTTTAATATCCAAATCATTTCATTTTTTGTATATTTAAATTCTAGGCAAAATCACTGGCAATCTTGGAGGTGTGCCAATTTATGCGAATTCACGTTTTTCCAAATAAATTTTTCAGGCAGAGAGCGTGTGGTTAAAAAAGAATTTGAAAAAGGCAATAGCTAGTTCAGCGGAGCGGCTTTTACCGGCCTAGCAAATCGACAGACAGTAGATCGAGAAATTGTTTTCCAAAAAAAGGTTTTTGAACCTTACCCAGTACAGCTAATGTAGTCTTCAAAGTTTGGTCATCCTAAGGCCGTATTCATGAAAATTTGTTCTGACCAAAAATATTCGTTTTGTCATTTCTGAAACTATTCACGGATCGTTTATAGGGCTCTCGGACGTTTCGGAGGTGCGAAGCTTTTCTGAATTTGTTAGTCGCGATGTTTGCACACCATATTTTTGTAAAGCTTCAAAAAATGATTGTGTGCAAACACCGCGACGACAAAATGCAGAAAAACTTTCAAAACGTCCGAAAGCCGTTTATAGTGCCATGAATCCATCCCGTAAATATTCCAAAATTTTAATTTTCTGTCGAGAAAATCATTCTGCTCGTTTTCTCAACTTTAGACTTTTTCGTAAGCTGTTTTGTTACCCCGCCGGTGCCCAAACTAGAAGAAGAAAGAGAGAAAGAGAGAGAGAGTTCCTTTCAAGTTTACCGAATCACAATATCAGCTAATCAATATCAGACATGCCATTTTCCGCGAAAGGCCACAAGCAAAAGACAAACGGCAAAAAGTCGTGTGTTACAAGTGTTTACGCATCGAATTATCGTGTCGTTTTAAGTGAAAAAGCCGGCCAGCGTGAGCCGACCCGTGCCTGTTTTCAAGTACATTTTATTAAACTTTTTGCTCTTCTTGATAAAGAGTTCAAAATAATGTTGTATATAATAAAAGTTCCATGTTTGTGGTTTGATCACTACAAGAAGCAATCATACCAATTTTGGAATAAATAATAATACAACTCTATCCCCCCCCCTCCCAATCAGAAATTGGTTTGTAATGGAAGTGTGATGCAGCTTGTAATGAAAGCGATGCCTGTACAACAGACGGTTTTACAGGACACCCCTCCCTAACACATACACACACATATACACAATCCCGCCCGTCTCTTCCCCCTTCTCTGCCTGTACATCTTATTGCTGTGCGAGGAGGCGCAAAACGAAAAGGGAGTGGAAGAGAGAAGAGGGCCACGCCCTGTACGTTATTCTCAACCCAACCCTATCTTTCAAGAATAAATTCTTCAACGTCTTCTACGTATACAGAAAGGGACTTTTTTGTCACACTCACATCATCGGTATTTTCATATTTTGTACAGGGCTAGCCGTCACACCCGGGCGTCCTTCCTCTACTTTCACATTTCCGTTTGATGCTCCCGAACTGCACTTTTTCGTTGAAGCCACAAGTAGTCCTTAATTAGATTTTCTATCTGTCCGCAGTGTTTTCTCAGTTCTTATTGAGCCGATTCACCTCAAATTTTGTGAAACCTTTTCCTTCCAGTTGTTGATATGTTGTGTGACTCCTAAGGTGTTTTGCATTTTTCTACGCCCACTGCTTCATTTTTTTCTGAATGGTATCACATTTTTCGAATTGTTGCTATAGACGAGCGAAAAAAAAAAAGAAAATTGATAATGCTGCCACTCCCAACTGTCTGCCTCGAACTTCTCGGTTTCAATTTTTTGCCCATGAAACGTTGACTCAAATTGTTCCATTTTCTGGAAGTTTGCTTCAGTTTGTCGTCCTATGAAACTGCATATTTTTTCCTGAATTTTCTTTCACATCATCTTCTCATGCTTCATTGGGGGAATCCAGTACTTAATTCAGCATAACATAGTTTTCCTGCATGATGACCAATTAAAACGGTACCAACCATCCCAAACCTCGACCTATGACTTTAAAAATGATATTCTGTATATTATGATGATAGGAATCAGAGTTACCACTTGGGTGTCATGATTTAAGCTCTGCGGATTTTGGAAACTTTACCGACTGATTTTACGCCATTCACTTTTTTCAACTCGGGGGAATTGTCTGTGGTGACGTCTGGATTAAACTTCGTTTGAGAGGTTCTACCCTTCCCGGTGGGGTTATTCACGGGGCAGCAAGAAAATAGCAAAAAAGCGAAGAATTTTTGCTTGTCTCGGCCACGGCCATAAATTAAAAACTTTCTTGCTTCCTGCGTCTCCATGGAATTAGAATCTGGACAACAAAATTTTCAAAGAAAGCGATAGAGCGCTCCACGGCATCCCAATTTTTAAAACCCTAAGGCTCGGTCATTTTCTGACAAAAAGACCTCGTTTTTAAATTAAAACGATGGTGTCATCCTGAAAAATTAGATGATGATTCGAATTTCTCAAAAAAGTACATTTTCGAGTGAAAAAATTTATTCATTATCTGACGAACCTGCGCTCCTTCAAGATAGACAACAAAATTAGGAAAAATAGTTTTGTGAAGTTTCCATAAATCCATTTTCCTGGCAAAGGGCAGTACGAAACGTTTTTTCTTGTGAAACTTTTTTTTTATCATTCTCTCACTCTTAACCACCTCCACCTCTTATCACATTTCTTCCCACACAAACAGGCAACACTATGGGTATTTGTGTTTGTTAAATTTTTTAAAGCATACAAATCTGCTGCACTCTTTTTTGCCTTATTGCTTTAATGGGAAGCACCCTCCTCCCCCCTGCGATTGTGACCGATATCTGATGGGAAATCGCGAGGGAGAAATAGAGTGCAAATAAAAATGACTTTATTAGGTACAGGGGTAGCTCAAGGCTGCGCAACAGGATTCTTTTCTTGCTATTTTCTCCCAAATTGTTTCTTTCTGGAATTGATATCTGTTTGAATCCGTTTGTAACTCCTAATTTCAAGCCATAGCCATGGTTGTATTTGATGATGTTTGATATAAATTTGCCGAGTTTGAAAAGTACCCCAATTGCCGAATTCTGAATTCCAATTCCAACCTTTTACGCCGACAAAGCCTACATTTTTATCACTTTTTCATATTCATTCCAATTTTTCATCTCATTCGAAAAAGTTATTCTTTTCTAGCGCTTCTTCTTCCTCCCCTTCACACATTAGTGTCAAATAATGGGTTTTTCTTCCATCGTCCCTCCTGAAGGTTGCGAGAGAAGGAGGGCATCGTGCGCGCAGCATTCATTCCAATCTCCATGCTATTTCGCATCACCGAATTCCCATCCGTATCTTTTGGAAAACTTTTGCAATTGTTAGAGGAATAAAATTTGCATGAACAACGATATTGTAGGCTCACAGAAAAACTGAGCGTCACTCTATCCGTCTTGATTGAATTATGGATGTCCTGTTGTGGCATCCTAGGTCACTATGGCAATAATCTTGCAATATCTCGTTTTCTTTTATCGCTTGAAATGTTCATCACCTTGGCTTCATCCCTAAAAGTTATTTGCCACACTGTTTTTGGTTGTAATTTACAACTTGTGAACTATTTTACACGTCCAAAACATTTTAATTTTCCAACCAGAGAAACATGCGTGCGGCGTCGCGTGGCATTTAAGTTTTGGGGATGGAACTAAGGAAATGAAAAATTTAAAAAAATTACGTGAGCTTGATTAGTGAGATGGATTAGTGAAGTAGCGAGACAGCGTGTCAAGATATGCGTCAGCAATCGCCGGGTCTTGCCACGATTCAGCTCTTGGCAGCAAGAGAGGAAACAATTACTTGCAATTTTTTTCATTTTGCTGACGCACAACTTGCAGCAACGAATCGCTACGTCACGCTGTTTTCAATTGATTTTTCCATACCTTTTTGTATTGTATTGTATTTATTACGTTCAAATAAGAAACGTGAAGTAAAGAACACCAGACGAAAAAAAAATCGAGAATAAAATAAAGACGGGGTATTTGAGATAAAGGGGAAGAGTTGGAAAGAGAAAATAGAGATACCGTAAAACCTGTATTAGAAGGGCATGCCCTTCTATTGTTCAAACACCCTCTCCAGACGCCCTTCTATTAGAGGGGCCCTTCAAATAGAGGGGCCCTTCTATTGTTCAGAATGAGAATTTGAAATAAAAATTTATTTTTAACAGAAGATTTCAACAAAATGGTGCCAAAAATTAACAAAAAAAAAATAACAAAAATCAGAAAATAAACTAGTTCTGAATGTCGATTGAAATGTCACTTTGTGCATCTTCTTGCGCGTGCGCGTGTTATCAATGGAGCACGTTTGCACCAGGTCACTCGCCATTACTCCGTGCAATAATGCGTGGTGCTGATTGCATATTGCAAGGGTGCCCTTCTATTAGAGGGGCACCTCTATTTTTCAATGAGCCTCTGCAGACGCCCTTCTATTAGAGGGGCTCTTCTAATAAAGGGGCCGTACTAATACAGGTTTTACGGTATTTGTAGACACTCATGGTGACGGAAAATAAAGCAAAATTAAAAAATTGTTAAAAGAGCCGGGAAAGTGATAAAAGACTCAAATCTTTCAAGCCCAGATCAATTTTACCTACGATCGTCTGATACCAGTTTCCGATTATTGAGTACACAAACAATCACCTTTTTTTCTATTTTTCAAAATTAGTCATCATATAAGAATGTGCGGGTGTCTTTTTGATACACATTTAAATTTCAAAATATCCCTTTTCAAGGCTGTTTTGTTTTTTAAAAGGAATTTCGACTAAAAATGTGTTATTCGCGCTCTGCCGACAATCATTAGTCATTGAGTAAAAATTCAGGGCAAACATATTTAGAAGAAAAAAAATAAATAGAGTGGGCGTGAACGCTACTTTTGAAAAAGACACTTTTTATGTTTTATATATGTCAGGTATATTCGCGCTCAATTATTATTTTTTTCAATTTTTAATCGGTTACCATATGCTTCCTGCCAGATTTTTGCGTTGCGGTCAGTTTAAAAAGTTAGAGGGCGGTGTTTTAAAATTTCGCGTCACTGATTACTGAAACATACAAAAAAAAATAAAATTCTCACCATTTCCCTAATTTCTCTTATTTTTTTCATAAATTTTTATGATCTGTATTTAATCTTGGAAAACCGCCGCTGTTTAACCATGAAAACGATACTCGAGGTTCACTCTATAGCTAACTCTGCATTTTTGAGCTCTAAAATACCTTTTTCGGAACGTTCGTAGCGTGATCGATTGCATTGGTAGCTGAGCAGGATAAAATCCCGCGGTCTTCAAAATCAAAGTTTTGTTTTTCATAAAATATTTTTAAACTGGCCAGAAATACAAAAAATCACTATACAGAGTGGAAACATTTCGAAATTGCGTCAAACTTTCACTCTCTCGCGGAGAATAATATCCTATACAAGCCAATACCAGTAAAAGTGTGCGCCATTTGATGTTAATCGTGGGTGGGTGCAGATTTTAGCGGTGATTAACTTCCCGCGAAAAGGCGATAGACACTCGAACACCTAAACACACAATAGCTCACAACTTTTTAACAAACTTTAGGTTGCTTGCAAGGTTGGAATGGTTGGTTTCTCAACGGAAAAAAAATAATTATTTTAAAAAAAGTGTTGAAATAAAGTATGCCCAAACCGCCATGTTTTCTTCAAAATAAAATAAAATATCATAACAAAAATAGGCGTGGCTTTTTTTGTTGTCCCTCTCTTTCACTCGGTTAAATAAATTCATTACTAGAACTGACACTGTCCATAGCTAACCACACCCAAACTTCTTTTCCTTCTTCTCCCTCTTCGCCTTTTTCGCCCATTTTTTTTTACTAAAATCAACTTTGTTCTTTGTTTGAACACACACTCACACTCTGACTGGCGCCCACCCTGCGATGAAACTTAAACAAACCCACGCACCCGCGCCCACACCCACACGTAGAAATAAAGAAGACATCTCGTGCCAGTCGGGTGTAATGACCGTTCGCTTTTTCACGTGGTGGTCGAGGAAAAGGAAAACCCCGCACTAGACCGATTGAACAAGTTTACCTTGTTTGTGAGGCTTCAATACGCATAAACATAAACACACATGTGTTTGACGTGCACACACAAAAATACGCATATACACACATATATTTGTGTATACAGACACTCATACAGTTAAACTGGAACAATAATTGATAGAAACAGTTTTTTTTTCTCGGCACGACTTTCCGTGTATTTTCTCATTCTTCATATTTATGTAGATTGATTTTTTTTTCTTCTTTTTTCCTTAAGCATCACATCACACCAAATGCTTTATCACTGCGAAACCGGTTACGAGACCGAGTGTGTTAGTTATTTATTAAATAGAACCCGTGTCACTTTATGTCAAGCTTTTTTATTGAAAAAAAAATGTTTAGCTGCAATTATAGCTTCCCTTTCTATTCAAACATTTGAAAACAATCCAATTTGGACGGCGTTTTTCACAGGTTGGAAAGTGAAATAGAAAAAAGAACAGGCATAGTTATAACCATTAGTCTCGCTAGAATTTGTATAGAACACCATTTGCGTTGTTTTCTTTTTTATCACTAATCATTGTGACTGTCTTTGTTCAGCTTCTTTGCAATCTTAATGTCTTATTTATCAATTAATCAAAATATCGTGAAACATTTAATAGAAATGCCTTTTTACTAGAAGTAAAACGTTGGAAGGGATTTAAATGACTCTGTTGGATTTTTTTAATGGTATCTCGTTTATAAGACATACTTCTTGCAATCTTAATGTCTTTATTCTTACGTTGGTGAAACTTGCAGGATGGGTCTCCGTTCGAGAGGTCTCCTTCTTTTCGGGATATTGTATCTTCAGTTATACAGTGCAGTAGCAACATTAAACTCTAGTAAGTTTCGCCTTTTATTTACTCAAGTCGATGTAAAAAACAATTAAATTTTTTTTGCAGATGTCAGAGTTAAACGCCAAAGTGGATCCGATAGTCTTCTCACAGTCGAATGGGAAGGAATACAAACTGGTACGTTATTTGTTCAGTGAACATTTGAAATGTTTGCTTTTAAAATTGTTAACAATTTATCTTCCATTGCAGGAGATCATGCCGATTCTGAAGTGAAAGGATTCCTCGTCGAGTTTCGCCCGGAACAGAGCGGCGAATGGCAGCTTCACCCGGGAATCATCCCATATAAGGGACCCAATCACCAGTATCGCGTTCAGATTCCAAAACTTCCTACTGGAATTTCGTATCTTGTTCGTATAAAGGTGATTGGCGAGAATAACGAGGTGCTTGTCGAAACCCCAGAAATTCGCGCCCACAATGAGATTGTATCAATTAAGTGCGAAAATGGTAAGTGTAAAAAAAAATCACTGAAGATTGCGCTGCTTTCAGACGATCTAACAGCTCCTCGCTACCCCCAAGTCACTGAAGCAGCTCAGTACTCCTTAGCCATCAAATGGGACACTCCAGATTGCGGACTAGTCGGCGACTATCAAGTCGAACTCACCGGAGTGTCTGCACCATTTGATATTCACAGACAGACAGTTACTCAACCTCACGTTTCGGTAACCAACCTTCTACCAGGAACATTCTACAGCGTAAAAGTCCGTGCTGTTGACCGAAACCGAAACGTTGGACCATGGAATTCTGAAGTTTTGGAGGCAAAAACCAAAGGAGAGGCTCTACCAATTTCTAACAATATTCAACTTCTTTACCGTACCGACTCGGAACTTAGAGTCAGCTGGCAACCGTACAATAATCCACGACTCCAGCATTACGAGGTTACTGCTGTAGAAGTCGACGATGATTCTCGACGTGTTGAGCGCCGTCGTGTCGATCCTGCTCTGAGTTCGTTTGCTCTTACTGGTCTTCGGCCAAACACCAAGTACACCATTGGCGTGATCGCGTTCGTTGATCACGAACCGAAACAGGTTTACCAGATTGAAGCATGGACGACGTCTGGAGGAATTGAAAGTTGGGAAGAGAAACCAAAAGTTGTAGAACAGGGAAAACAACAATTTGCTGTTCACTGGAAGCTTCCACCCACCGCAATAACTGTGAGCAAATTTATTCTCGAGTACAGACTGCCGAACGAGACCGCCTGGCGAACCAGCGAACAGAAAGGAGTTGCCGACGGTTCTGGCGACTACTCCGTTGCTCTTTCTCAGATGAATGCGCCATATTACACCGTGCGAATTGTCGCTATCGATAGTCAAAACAAAGTTGTCGCGAGAACCGAGGAGCTTACGGTTGGTGAGGCTGCCGAAGCGTCATGCATTGGAGCCGCCGGAATTCCAACTAACATTAGATCAACGGATACGGATGCTCAATCAATCAAATTGGAATGGGATGTACCAAATTGTGACGAGTCAATTGCTCCAATCGACGGATACGAGTATATAATATATGAAGTTGGGCAGAGTGCGTCGATAGACGGGGCATCGTATGTGGGAGCTCCACACGTTGTTATAAAGGGATTGAAACAAAATATTGAGTATTCGTTCAAGGTTAGATCGAGAAGTGTTAATGGTCATTCTCAATGGAGTAAAGATGTTGTGATTGAGACCGCAGTCACAGGAAGCGTTAGTTCAGGTGAGCGTCTCGTTCAAAATTGTAATTGTGTCCTAACTAAAATCATAACTGACCACAACTGTTTTAACGGTGAAAGAAGTTGTTGTAAATTGTTAAATCTAAACTCTATCCCATTTAACAGAACTGACCTCTTTCATATCTTCCTCTAACCTGCTGCGGTTGAAGCGACAAGAAAAAAACTCGATCAGAGGTTTGTATCTAATAGCTAACAATATCTTAATATCACTCATGACTAGCACTAACAAATTTAGATTCACTCAACATTTTTAAGTTGCGCATCGTCCTTTCTCCACCATGCTCCTACTTAGTTTGGACCCCTCTCCAACAGCATAGCCAACAAATCAGTAAATTCAAGTAAAGTATTAATTTAACTTAATGTTGTTAATATCGGTAATAATTCTAACCCTTCTAGACTGATGTACAAGGCTGTCAGCTCTACAGAATGGATCAAACTTGTGGGTGGGCCAGATCATTTTCAATGTCCAGAAGGAATAGCTGATGAAGAGGATTATTGCTATCAATTGAAAGGATTATTTTTTGATGTTCATTACATTAGCAAAATCTCTTACAAATTAATAAACGGGGAAGACCTGCCAACTAGTAACCAATTGCACTTCACACTTCTTCAACTTGGTACTAACATTACATGCAACATTTTTAGAGCAACATCAGAATTTAACTATATAATGAACTTTGAATTTAGATGGATCTCCTTCAAACGTTCAATCTGTTACTATCACTCAACCACGAATCGAACAGACCGCTTCTCGATCTGTCGCCTACTGGTCCGTAGTTGGAGACCGTTCCTTAATCAGCAACTACCAGGTCGACATCCGATCCACCGACGAACGTGCGTGGAGAGCTGTGGAACCTTTAGTCCAGAATGAAGCTGCCCAATCGCATTATCGACTTCCACTTGGAAATTTGAATGTTGGAAAAACCTACCTTGTGAGAGTGGTGGCCCTTGATCGCTCTAGAGCAGTTGTTGCTTCGTCGCCATCCGCATCGTTTTCGGTTCTTTGTCAAGGTGAGTATTTCAACTATTCTTGTTTTATCTAGTTTTTTTTGTGAGTTTCCATTACTGTAAAGTCATCATCTTTTTATATAGGAAGTTTTCGATTAGTCTGTGTGTGAGCATTTTTGTGTGTTATTAGATTAACGCTCATGCCTTTTAGCAACTTCACCACAAGGGTTAGAAAAACTTGTGCAAGGTAGGGCATTGATTTCCAAATATTAAAAAAGGTGACGTATTTGCCAATTGCCGATTTTGTTCGCTGTAAAAATATTAATGTTTTAGTTCCTGCGGCTCCAGAAAACGTGCGCTTGGAGCGTGTTTCCGAAAATCTGGTTCGAGCATCATGGGACTCGCGACTGCAGAAGGATGACTGTCAGCTATACTACTTCATCACTGGACAACAAAACGGACAAACCATCAACCAGCGAGTGCCAGGAAGCGAACGCAGTGTAGACATTCCAGGTTCTGCACTGGGAGATTGGAAAGTTCAGGTATGATGTGTCATTCTCCGCTTTTGTAAAAATAAAAAACGAACATTTAAGGTTCATGGAGTAAACACTGCTGGATCGGGAACACCGTCTCGTGATGCAGTTTTTTCCACATCTTCTCAACAATGTGAGTGTGTTAAACTTCTAGTCATATAGAAAACTATTTTTAATTAAAAAAAACAACGATTTAGTACTAGTTTATTGTTGAAATTTTGAAAATTGTCAGCTAACCGTCACAAGCGCAGTGTCTGTGACCCTCGAACCGATTTTTGGTGCCAAGGGCAATTCTCAAACCAACCACTCAGAGCCACCCACTCTGACGAAGGTGATCTAGTGTGCCACCACTTCTATCTCTTCTTCTTTTTATTAACAAACCAACCTTGCTCTTACAGTTTTTAGTTTTATTTCACCCAGGTAACAAAAATTTCCCAAATTACTTCCCAAACACTACTATTAAAAGTAACTGATCTTTAGTTAAACTTTTTTCCTACTGAATTTGTAACTTTAAAATATTTTATCTGCGCATGAGTTAAATCCATATACTTCTACCACTAACCAAAAATATTTCCCCGATACCGTAAACTAGTTATTTTTCAGCCCTCGTTTCTACTCCAAGTGTTATTGCTCAAGACAACGATCTTATTGTTAAGTGGAAAAGTGAGGGAGAGGGACGTGGTGTCTACGGATATCACATTCAATTCCGTAACGAAAACTCTGGATGGAAGACTTACGGACAGTTGGTACCATATGCAGGAGACAACTTGGAATACTCGCAGACATTGACTGGATTGGAACGTGGAACCACCTACTTTATCCATGTTCAAGTCTTGGATCGCAACTCTTACGTTATGTATACTTCTGCTCAATCAAATGCCAAAAGCGACTGTACTCGTATGTTTTATATTTCACTTTTTTTTTAAATTGAACCTTAAACAATTACAAACATTTTTGTTCAGCACCATCCCATGCACCATCCCATTTACACGTTGCTTCTCCGGATGCCACTCACGTGCTTGCAACCTGGGCTCTTCCACCACAGTCCACTTGGGGTTGCTCTGACATCCAATTTGAGATCCAGCCCGAAGAGCCGCGTGGACAACCATCTGTTGTGCTTGGCAGCCACCAAACTTCTCACATTTTCAATTCTGCTCCAAACCAAGTCTGGTTTGTCAAGATCCGCGCTATAAATTCAGCCGGTCACTCTGCTTGGACTCCAGCTTCTCAGACCAAGACGCCGCCAGGAGACGAACTCATTATTGGCCCGGATGTCACTTATCGACAGGGAAAACCAATTATTTCATGGAGATCGAAAGAAAACAGCAACGAACTCATGGAATCGTTTGTTTTAGAATGGAAATCTAGCCACGAACAAAACTGGAGACAACATCGTAACCCAATTCCTTACAACGGATGGCAACGGCCGTACTCTGTGGATCTTGGAGAGCTTCCACAAGGACACACATATCAAATAAGAATTGTCGCTAAAGATCACAACAGAGGAAACGCTTACACATCAGCGATAGTTCAAGTACAAACCCAATCGCAGTGCAAGGCTCCAAGGCGATCACCGACCGACGTTCAAGTTTCACCAATTGGACCAACCCAAATTCGTGTTCAGTGGACTCCTCTTCATGAGTCCGAATGGAATTGCGAGCGTCTCTGGTATATTGTAAAATACTCTACACCTCAAAATCAAGGTTTCAAAAACCTCACCAACGGGGAAAACTTTGTTGTCTTTGACTCGGATCCTTATACAGAATGGAACTTTGAAGTTCAGGCGGCTAATCCAGCTGGAGAATCTCAGTGGTCAAGAGCTCAATCCGCAAAGACACAAGGAGTTGCCCCAGGAGCTGTTAACAATCTTCGTGTGCAACCGATTGGACCAGACTCCCTACAGTGCAGCTGGCAAGCACCAACCAACCCAAACGGAAGAATCACCCAGTATGAAGTCACCTACCAACTAATTTCAAGAGGAAACTGCGACAACAATCAAGAAGCTCCACGTACTATTACTGTCAACGAGCCGCACTTCACTATCACTGGACTTTATCCACACTCTAGATATCGTGTTGGAGTCGCGGCGAAGTCGAACGTCGGAGCTGGAGAGCGTATGTCGCTTGAAATTCAAACCGATCAAGCTGCACCAAATGCTGCTCCGCTGTACCTTCGCACTGACGAAATTCACCCGACTGACGTCTCTATCTCATGGCAGGCTCCCCCATGTCTTAAAACAAACGGAGAAATAACCGAATACGAGTATGAAGTCACCGCATCAGATCGTCGTCAGACTGTTCAGAAAACTACTGAGAACGTTCGTGGAACTCGTGCCAGAATTCAGAACCTCCAACCGCAAACTCGCTATCACGTGAAGGTCCGAGCTTACACCGCTCGGGGAACTGGACCATGGTCTACTGAAGTGCCATTCCAAACTTCTGCTGAACAAACACCTGTGCAGGCTCCAGGTTTTGTCAAAGTTCTACACACTGGCTCCGACAACGCCCAACTTGTCTGGCAATCACCGTATCCGAACCCGGGATACGTTGATAAATACAAGTGCAGATATGCCCCAACTGGAACACAGCAATATCAAGAACGCCAGTTTCCAGCTGTTTCTCCTTGCCAGCAGCGTCAAATTGAACGCCAACAACTCCCACAAACGCCGCCAGGATCAAGACTTCACTGTGGAAGAATTGAAAACCTGAAACCAGAGCAGACTTACGATTTCCAAGTTTCCGCCCATGTCAAAGACTCTGGATGGGGACCATACTCACCTCCAGAGAGAACCAAAGTCACTGATTCCGCTGTTCAAGTATTGTATGTTAGGAAGGTGGGAGAAGGAGAAAATTTCCTTCATATAAACTGGGATGTTCGTCCAGACGACAAAAATCGAGTGACTGCGTTCAGAATTGTGGTTACTCCACAGGATGGATCGCAGAGACCGCAAACATTTAATGTGGATCGTTCCACTTACCAGTACCGTATCGATAATCTTCGTCCAAAAACTACCTACAATGTCACTGTTTCCGCGGCAACCCATAAAGAAATGTGCGGAGGAACAAGTACCATCATGACAACAAGTGCCGCAGCGCTTACCGCCTTGTCAGTGGCACCAAAAGTTGTAGCCGAAGAACCAACTTCTATCACCATTGAATGGGAAAGTCGTGACCGTGAAGCTGGTGGATTTATTGTTGAGTATCGTATTGAAGGAGGTTCTTGGCAGCAATACAATCGTCGCATACCAGCGCACCCATCTCAAACCACGTACACTGCTCAGGTCGATCAACTTCCAACCAACGCCGTCGTTGATTTGAGAGTTAGGGTCGTCTCACAACAAAATGAACAGACTAATCCATCTCCCGAAGTGCGAGGAAGAACCAAATGCTCTCCACCAACATCTCCACCTCAAGGAACTCGCGTTGATGCCCCTTCCACAAACGAAGTTCGTGTCTCATGGGCTCGCCCAGGAAAGAACACTTGGATGTGCGATCAGATGAGCGTTGAAATCAGCTACCGAGTAGGAAACCAGCCAGAAAAAATTCTCACCGTTCCCGGAGATCAGACCGAGTACACCTTCCCTGCCGAACCTAACCAGAGATGGGTTGTCAAGCTTCGCGCTACCAATCAGGTTGGGTCGAGCCAGTGGTCACCAGAACAATCAATAACTACCCGCCAAGGAGCTCCGGGCTCCGTTAGAGATCTCCGTGTGAAAGCTCTCTCACCAAATGAAGTTCACGTTCAATGGCTTGCCCCTCTTGTTCAACGTGGAACCATTGTCGGATACGATATCTCCTACCGACTCAAGCATCGTCTTGCTTGTCCTGAAGAAGAACCAAGAGACGTCAGTAGAGACTTTGTGACAGTTTATAATCACAAAGACCTCGATTACACTATTACTGGACTTCTCCCATACTCACTTTACGAAGTTCGCGTTCGTGCGAGAACAACTGAACTTGGACCAGAAGAAACTAAAGACGTGTCTACTGAGCAGCAGCCACCATCATCTCCCCCACTCAACCTGGAATTAACTTATGCTTTGGAACGATCCCTTTCTTTCCAATGGGAAGCAGTAGATTGTTCTCAGCGCCATGGACATATTGTGAACTATGAGTACGAAATTCTCGGACAGGACGACTGGGCCAAACTTGAAAGACAAATCGCCAACACTTCTGACCTTCGAGTTACAATTGATGGGCTGACACCATATACAAAATATGTCATGCGTGTTAAAGCCTACAATTCAATAGGCGGAGGACCAAACACTGAGAATCTAGTTGTCATGACAACCAAAGCAAACGCTCCACTTCCACCACAAGATTTGGTTGTTGCTCAAGAAGGAACCGACTTTTTCATGGTCTCATGGCTGCCACCATATCCACCTTACGGACCTCACGATGCTTACAAGATCCGCTATCAACAGATTCCTTCAGACAACTGGGTAGATGTTGAGAAAGGAATCAAAGATCCACTTCTTCAGTGTCCAGGAAAAAGCCCACGTTTTTGTTACAACGCCACCGGGCTAGAATCAGGTCAGCAATTCAAAATTCAAGTAGCCACACGCATTGAAGGCGGAAACTACGGTCCATGGTCATCTCTTGTGATTGCCAATACTCTACAAGTGCTTCCAGATGCTCCAAGAGCCATTCATTTAATCGAGAAAACCGATAGCATGATACACATCAGATGGGTTCCGCCAGTTGATCCGAAAGGCTATGTGACTCAATACCGCGTCTCTATCGCCTCTCTTGACGACGTCAATGATAAGAAAAAAACGTTCATTGTCAATCACCCGACTCTAACACACTTGTTTGATAACTTGAACCCAGAGACACCATACAACATTTCAATTGCGGCTGGAACTCGTCAAGGATTTGGAAGAGAAATCTGGACTCGCTACATTACCGATCAATTCATCATTCCAGTTGTTGGAACTATGCCAACTGTCACTGCTGACGGAGCAACTGCACTGGATGTACAATGGAATGCAGTTCAAGATTCTAAAAATCGAGTGAAGGGATATATTGTCGAAATTAGAAACTCTGACGCTCCCTCTTGGCAAGAAATTGGTGGAGTAACCAATCACGATGCAGGAAAGCTAACATACTCTAAAAAACTTTCTGGACTCGACCCAGATACTCTTTACTTTGTAAGGATAAAGGTTGTGGATCATCGTCAAAGAGTGGGAGTACCGTCTCCTGAAGCTCAAGGAAGAACTGGATGTGCCGCACCAATGTCTCCACCGACTAACTTAAACCTGGCCTCCCCATCGCATTTGCAGGTTCGTGTTGCCTGGCAAGCTCCAAACCAAAATTCTTGGAGATGTTCTTCTATCCGCTACAAGTTGGAATATTCCAAAGGAAATGAAGGAAGAAAGCAGGTTGATTTGCCGAGTTCTTCAATTGAGCATATGTTTGACTCAAAGCCCAACACTAAATGGATTGTTCGCATTCGTACGGAAAACGACGCCGGAGCTTCAGAATGGAGCAAAGAACTGGAAATCAAAACATCGGAAGGAGCACCAGGACAAGTAGAAGATTTGACTGCCACACCAAAGGGACCTAATAAGATTGTGGTCAGATGGAAGCCACCTCGTGACCCGAATGGTGTCATTACAGGATACACACTCACATATCAGCTTAAATCGATAGGAGAATGTGGACCGCGCAGTGCTGCTCCAATAGAGAAGCATGCCGAAAAGGAGGAGCTTACACTTGATGGACTCATTCCAGACGCTACCTACGAAATTCACGTAGTTGCCCACACTTCCCATGCTGGACCACAATCTTCTGTGGTTACTGTAACCACTCCGCAAACTGCGCCGACTGGACCACCTCAAAGCATTCGTGTCGGATCTGTCACAGCAACCCGAGCTGATGTCACCTGGTCTCAACCAGAGTGCGAGCTCCGCCACGGAAAGATCGTTGATTACGAATACGAATTATGGAGTTTGAACGATTGGGCTAGCAATTCGACTGGAAACAACCCAACAGAACGTCTTAACTTGGATCAACTTGTTCCCTACACTCGGTACCAAATTCGCGTCCGCGCAGTAAACAAAGAGGGTGAAGGACCATTCTCTGAATGGGTGCCATTCACGACGGAAGAAGACACTCCACCAGCTCCGTCAGACTTGCAAGAAGAAGGAACTTTCCCACACGCTATCGAGATTTCTTGGCTTCCACCAAGTCCACCTCATGGAAACATCGATTTCTACAAGGTTCGACACACAAAATCAGGAGAGTCTAATTACAGAGAGATTCGTGTAGAAACTGATCGACTGGAGTGCTCTGACTCAAACAAAAAGGACAGACTCTGCTATCGTTTGAGTGATCTTGACCCAGAACAAGAATACGATATTCAGGTTTCCGCTCACACTGAAGGAGGCTGGTCCGAGTGGTCGGACGAGTTGACTTCGAGAACTCAGCAACAAAACATTCCAGTCTTGGAGCGTGAGCTTGAAGTAGTTGATAAGACATCTAACTCGATATCATTGAAATGGGAGGGTTTGCCGCAAGACCAGGCTACTCACGTTGTTGGATACGTTTTGGAATACAAGTCAGAAGATGACAATTCTGAATGGCAAGAGTACAATGGAGTTGTCAAGCACCGAAAGTCGTCGACTGATTACAAAATAACAGTCAAACAACTTGAGACAGCCACTTTGTACTTCTTCCGTCTTCGTGTCGTCGGAAAGAACGATAAGCGCGGACAACCAGGTCCGGAAACTAAAGAAACAACTTCATGTGGAAAGCCTGAAGAGCCGCCAAGCGATCTTCAAATCGAGAGCGTTGATTTTGAAACACTCAAGATCACATGGACCCCACCAAACGAAGACACGTGGAGATGCGATAACGTTGAGTTCCTCTTAGATTTCGTCAATACTACTTCACGCGGAAATTGGACTGTTAGCGTGGATGCTCCATCGACGCTAATTGTGCCAACTCAACCAGGAACCAAATGGGATGTCAAGATCAGAACTCAAACTGTCGAGGACTCCGAAAAGCCACAAGTCTCAAGATGGAGCGATCGTATCAGCCTAACTACTCAATCTCTACCAGGAGAGATCTTTGTTACTGTCAATCCAAAGGGACCAAGAGACGCACTCGTAATCTGGGAGCTTCCGGACAAAGACCAGAAGTGGAACTACGGAGTGGATATTACTTACAAATTGAAACAGTTGGGAGGATGCAATGAAGTACAGACAGGAAACAAAGAACCGGTGACACTACTCAACGTCCAAGAAAAGCAAATACCATTGGAGAATCTTGCTCCTGGATCGCTTTACGAGGTAATTGTAACTCCAAGAAGACCGCCAAGTCTTCACTCTTCCATTGTCACTCCGAAAACCGTCAGAACCTTCCGTACAATGAACGACGTGCCAACAGGTCCACCACAAAACCTTCAGTCTCATGTCCGAAAAGACACTGAGCTCGGGTTCAAGTGGGATGCCCCAGAGTGCACCGCACAGAATGGAAACATTACGCAGTACGAATTTGAACTTGTTGGGCTTGATGAATGGAATGAGGGAACTCGCGAAGGAGTTACTCCACGCCAGAACACTCTAATCGACCAGCTTCAACCAGGAAGTCTTTATCGTATTAAAGTGCGTGCCTACACTGCTGAAGGACCTGGTCCATGGTCTGACTCTCTTGAAATTCGCACTACCGGAAGCGAACTTGGACCACCACGTGAGCTTACCGCCGTTCAAACGAAAGCAACTCAAATTCAACTCACTTGGTTGCCGCCTTATCCAGAAAAAGCTATTGTCACATCCTATAGAATTCGCTACAGTCCTCGGGCAGATGACTCAAACCCAACGGAAGTGGAGTTGTCTGGAGACGAGCTCACTTGCAGCGGTTACAAAAGTCCAATCATAACTTCTGCCAACCTTTGCGCAACTATCAAGGGTCTTCAGCCATCCACAACTTATCGTTTTGCCGTTCAAGGACAATCTTCTTCTGGAAATTGGGGAGAATGGTCTTCTGACTACTTCTCAACTACTAGAAACGACGACAATGAGCTATTGGGTGGAAGTCTAAAGTTGTTATCTGCTGGACATGACAACCTGAAGGTCAAGTGGACGCCACCAGCAGTCATTGGAGAGAAGATCGACAAATACTTTGTCTACATTTCCGTTGCCACAGTTTTGGATCAGAACCCGAAGAAATTTGATGTTGAAGCTCAAACAACCGACTACCATTTCAGACACTTGGACTCAGTGACTCAGTACAACGTTACAGTTCAAGGAACCTCAGAAGGCAACAAGCTATGGTTCATCTCGTCCGTCTTCGCCACCACTGACTTTGCGGAAGGACTTCTTAACTGGCTTCCAGCACCAACTGATCTTCACCTTATCGAAAAAAGCGACACAATGCTTCATGTGGATTGGGTGCCACCAGAAATCTTTGATCCCGAGCAACGCGAACTTATCACTCACCATCGTGTCACCATTGCTCCATTTGATCCGATATCTGGAAAAACTGGAACACTAAAGAACTACACTGTGCCATACCCAGGAAACTCTATCAAATTTGAAGGACTTCGTCCGGAAACAATCTACAACATTACAGTTCAAGCTGGAACCAACTCTGGATATGGACATGTTCTCTGGGGAACTTACAGCACTCTTGCTCCAGGACAGCGGCACATTCTGCGACTTCTCAACAGAACACCAACCACTTTGAATGTTGCCTGGGAACCAGTATGGGGACGTTCCCATTCTGGATACACTCTAAGCGCTCGTACTCTTTACTCTGTTCATGGAAACGTCAGACTACAACAGGTTAAGACTTTCGACGTTGAAGCTTCTGAAACCGAGTTTGTTATTCGTGGACTTCACCCAAGCACTGTTTACAACGTAACACTCACACCAAAAGATCACAACGAGGTTGCGTGGGGAGCATATGCCACTCTTCCACCCGGTTGGTTTGTCGTGAAGAATCTGAAGCAGTGTGACAAGACGGACTTTGCGGTATCCATGTCTTGGGAACCAGTGGAGCTCAACATGGCTTCTGACTATCAAGTGAGATATTTGCGACTCAAGGAGCACGATGGAATTTGGACTGAGGAAGAGGCTCGCCCAGCTAAGGAATTATTGTGCCCCAAGGATGGATGCGGAAGATTGTGCTACTTGGTGTTTAATCTTCCACACAACCCGTCGGAATACGTCTTCCAGGTGTGTTAATGTGATTTGAACACTTTAAAACTTTTTTAAAACATTTTTTTAAAATTGTTTTTCAGGTCCGTGCAAAGGTTGATGGAGAATGGAATCACTGGAAGTCAGCCCCGAAGAAGATGACAAGCAGTGAACCAATTAATGTAATCTTAATTATTTTATTTTTTGTACATAAGTTTCTAAATATATTTAAAATTTCAGATTCGTCGGTCTTGCTGTATCGTGCCACCACCATACTTTGTCGACAACATCGGTGCACCAGGAACTTTCTGGGAGGTTGATGTGAATCCAGCTGCAACTGACAACAACGTCACACGCTACTATGTGGTGGTTGATGAACGTGATCCACCAGGAGATACCAACTGGACCGAACTTACCGACAAGGTTACTGCAAATAAAATGAAGATTCCATACTATGTCGCAGCGTCGTTCAATTTGGAAACTCTTCCGGAGCCCAGAAAGGTTCGCATCGGAGACGGAAGCGTTATTGGCGGATACCTGAACTACCCGTTGGTTAAAGGAAAGAAGTACAACTACGAGGTTTACACCATCTGGAATGTGACCGGAGCCCCATTGGTTGGAAGATTGAGAGGTAAGCTTTAGACCAGGCTGGGAAATCGAAAAGCAACAAGCGAAAGGGAAGGGTGGAGCGAGGTTAACCTTAATCACGCCCGCCGACGGAGAATAATAGAATGATAACGAACTGTTATGTGTGTTATCAAAAAGAGAGTGTGAGACAAAATGATAGAAGAGAATGCAAGAAACGATAGAGTGAAAAGAAATATAGGAGAGCGTTGTTGGGTGTGGTTATTCTTGCAGCCCGATGGGTAACCTTCAGAGTTGTTATACGCAGAAATTTCTTTTTTTTTTCAAACAGCGTCTAGTAACCGTAACTCGTCATATTTTTCTCTAAAAAACTGATATGGCTGCATGGCCAGATGGTAAGTTAGATTACTGATATTTGAAAAAAAAAATTGTCAGATTTAAATTTTGTTTAAAAATGCTAATTTGACACGAAGTGTTCGAATAAAAACATTTTACACAGACGTCCGTGGATGGGATTGGCTTTTTGCCGGCGTCAATCCATGGTTGGTGCTGCTTCCACTTTTGGCAATTACTCTTTTGATTTGCGGATTATGTTTCTTCTATCCGTGTTGCAAAAATAAAAAAGAGTTAGTAGTGAATCGCGTGGGAATGTTCGATTTGCTTATCCCCGATCCTTCAGCATGACTATCAGTTCCTCCTAATAACACCATACCCACTTCTTTCCAGCTTCCCCATATCTGACGTCTTCATGGCCGTGGTGGTGGCTTCTTCTGCCACTTCTTGCCGCACTTCTGTTGGCTCTATGCTGCTGCTGTATTCCATGGTGTTTGAGACGGTTAATCTTTATTTTTATTCTAACGCTTCTAAAATTTATTTTTCGACTAATTCTTTTCGCAGTAACTGATTGAGTTTTGATACCCTTCAATTTTCGGTTTCAAATGAAAAAAAAAATTTCAGAGGATGGCAATCTCGTAAAGAACACAGTCGCCTTGTGAGCAGTGGACAACATGCTCCTCTTTTGGAAGAGCAAAAGGTGGGAATGAACGAGAACATGCGGCAGCTCGAAACTCGATTGGACAAAATGCGTGGCGCGATTGACGGAAGAGGTAATGGTGTTGGGTTGATCTGTAATGTTTCTAATTAATTAGTACATACATATATGTCAGAAAAAAGTTTGGGCGTGGTATATCAATAGGAAAACGTTTTTCGCCCGCCCGACCCGTCCGGGTAAAGGGCCGTCCAATGCCCGGGCAAAAAAAAACGCCCGCGTGAAATGTTTTTTTTTTATTTCTTCAAAGTATTAATAAAAATCGTAATTAAAAAAAGTTAATTAGTGAAACAAATTCGGAGTCAACAATTCGATTGAAACTTGTTGTCCACTCGATCTTAAAAGGAATCTTGAATTATTATTTTATTTTCCGCAAACCTCTTTATATTCGTGACCTTCTAATTTTTTTGAATCCTCGCAACTTTTTCATTCCGCGAAACGCTGGAAAATGGCGATATTGATTTTCCTTTTTTTCCAATGGTTCCTCAATAATATCATCCTCGCTACTTGGCCAACAGCTTCTCTCCATTTTAATCATTTTCGACTTTCTAAAAATATTTTTGATAGTTGAAATTACGAGAAAAAAAAACGATAGAAATCATGTTTAATACCATTGGGAATTCAAAAAAAAATCGAAAATTGAATTACGTGCAATGTACCGTGACGGTGTGTCCAAACACCGTCACGTAAAATCACAGACCGGGCAATGCGGACGGGCAGCGGGTGCCCGTTGCCCGGACGGGTATGGGGCAATTTTGGACGACCCGCCCGGGATGGAAAGCTTATTGACTACATAGGGAAATTGTTAGAATACGCAAAATTATTTCTGTTTCCAAAAAAAAAAGTTTAGCTCGTGGAGATTTCGAGGACGGTTACATGAAAGGATACAAAGATGCTAATAAGCTCGGTAGTGCACATGCCGCCCGCCGACGTCTCGAAGACGACTACGGACAGCGTGACGATCGCTTCCATGAAGGATACGTGAAAGGGCTGAAAGACGCTGGAATGACTGGTATGACCACATCTATGCACAATCTTGCACAAAGAACTGGAGGAGGATATTCTGCTGGGTTCGCCCAAGGATACAAAGACGGAAACTCTGGAATTTTCGGGGACCGTGTCACTCCTTCATTGATCTCAAGGCTTGACGAGCAATATGGTCAGGATGACTTCAAACAGGGATATGTTGACGGTTTCAAGGAAGGAGCGTCAAGTCGTGTTGGAGAAAAATCGCAGTTTGAGGGCTCTAGAAGGCTTCAACAGTCTTTGACGGAGCTCACTGAGCGATTGACGTCTCTCGAAAAAACCAAGGGAGACGAGATTCATTCCACCAAGATCTACCACGTTTGTAAGTACCTAAAACCCGATCATTGACATGTTCCAATTTAAACTATTTAGACAATCAACAGCCGGAAGGCGCAACTTTCACCTCAACTGGTCAGCAACTCGCCCAGGAACTTGAGGAAATCGGAAACACTTCCAGAAGATCCACGCTCAGACGCCATTACACTCCGGGAGACTATTTGAAACACGACGCCGAGGAAGGATACAACTCGCTCAGCAGAAACCGAAGATCTCTGTCGGCCTCAGCGTTAACTGCTAACAAAGGTTTGTCGTTTCTGCATCCACAAAAAATGAAATAAAATTACTGGAATGAGTTGAATTTTCTAACAATCTATCTTACGATTCGAGATGAGGGTTGAGGAATTTCAGCCCGCTACCTCAAATTGTTTGCTAGATTTGATTTTGATAACTGATATAATTGAAATGCCAGAGTGAATTTCTAACCCTAACCCACTTTCCAGAAAGCTCCCATCTATCCTCGTCACATCTTCAAACAGGAGGAACGCTCTCCCGTTCCCGCCATCACATGTCGCAAGTAGGATCATCGTACCTTTCGCGAGCGGCTCAAGATGCGCAAATAGGCACTGACACCTATGCCAAGAGATACAATTATCGTTCGCGATCGGATGTGGGAAGTCCACGGCGATACGCAAGTCAGTCCCTGCTTGACGGCTCCCGTCCAGGACCGTCAAATCCTCATCCGAGACGTGACGCTCTGCACACACTGCAAAAGGAGCTTGACACGTTGAGCCGCTCGCCAGACGTGCGTACAATGACGCCACGTGGCACTATGGCCGCTGGCTATGGTAGCGACACCAACGCGTACGATACGGTGCGGTCGAGAGCCAGAGGATACTCGAACTATGATTACGGTGTGTTTTTTGAATGTTTTTTTTTTGGTGACAGAATGAGCATGTGCAAGATATGAAAAATAGCTTCTAGCACACCCCTTCCTATCTCTTTTAGCATGCTTTACATCTTTAGACACGTTCCAATCTTCACGTCAAGCGACACAAGCGGAGACCCAAGGAGCGACCTCCTCAGCAACCGGTGCCGCAGGGGGAAATTATTCTTCTTCTGCTTTTGCCTCTCAAACTACGACACCACGTTAGTAGTTTTTTTTTTCTAGCATGATTTTAACTATTTTCCCTTTTATTAAACATTTATGGAGACTTGTCTCATATTACTCAATCACGTGAAGTAGCCAGTCGTGCAATGGACCATATAGTATCAAAGAGTTACTTGCGTTTTAGGTCCTATTCTTATTATTGTCGGCCGTGTGGTTTTCGATTTGGTTGTTTCCAAATTATTTCATTTTTTGTAGAAACTCTACGCGAAATGAAATAATTTGGATGCCAAAGGGAAAATCACAAAGTGTGGCGCAAACGGAGTGTTATATATAGATATGATTTTGGTTATTCCAAGTACGGAGCTCTGCAAGGCCGCTCCCATTTCGAAGTGGAAGAGGCGACCACGTTGGTGACGAGAGAGTGCAGAAAATTGAAAGAGCGTGACCGATGTGTGGCTCTCGTTTCTCTGAATCCCACTCCAAATGCATGCGCAATTCACTGTGCGATTGGAGCAAATATGCAAAGCTTCATACTAAGTATTTAACATAGAATACAAAGTCGATCCGTCCTTTAAGTACCAGAGGTACTGCGGAATCTACGTCCTCGGACAACAGGTGACACACCGTTCCGAATCTTACATTATTTAAATAACTTAATTCCTGGCTGTGGAAATGACCGAGAAATCTTCGTAGATTTCTCTACAACCAAATCAGATTCTGGGTACACCCGGGAGGTGGGAGCGGACTCGAATCTGTGGCCTCACAAACGGCAGCAGCCACAACTACCGACTGCGCCCTCGACCCCCATAAATAATTTTATCCAACGGAATGGGAAATGGAATGTTTTTAAAATCAAAAGTCTATAGCAAGCCTGTCCGTATCACCAATTGACAGCTCCACGTGAATGAGTAATAACATCATTGCAAATTTTTTTCATTTTTAGAAGACAGATCGGGAAAATGGGCGGAGCAATTGATTGACTTGGTCTCCGAGCCTCTTGACACTACCATTGCCCGCATTAACAACTACACTTCTTCTGCCGGTAAATAACTTTAATAAAATATTTTTAAACGTGCTCAAACTTTAGACCACAATCAAGGAGACGTTGTAGAAGAGAAATACCATAGAACATACAAAGAGGAACATATGAGCCATTGAAAACCCTTTTCAAAATCCTTTTTTTAATTCACATAAACACTGCCAATTAGCTATTAACCGTCATTTTCCTTTCGGTGCTTATACAGTAGCTTACCCATTCATTTTCAATTTTTTTTTTAATATTCGTTCTAGCAGAAATTTTCCCTCGTTACCGTACTTGCTTCATTGTGGATAATCTTCTTTTTTTTACTTTTTTGATTTTATTGTACATTTTTATTCATATTTTCGCTAATTCTTGGTGCTAGAATTTATTCATATCCTTCCTCCCAAAATATACTGCTCAATAGTAGGAAAACTATGTTCAACACACTGCCAAAAGTTCATTTTTCTGTTTTCCGCATTTTTAAAAATAAATGTTTTTAATAACACACTCGAAGACTCTTGACGGTACTTGCCTGGGCAACGATGGAAAAGCCTAACAATAGCATAAGCGCGTTCATTATGTTACCGTGGGAAATAAAGAAAACGAAGTGATAAAAGAATAGACAGGAATTATGGTCAGAGTAAACGTGAGAATAACACATTTTAGGGGAGAAAAGAGGAAGGATTGTGCGTAAACGTCCGGTCATAATCAGTGGTCACATTTTGAATGAAGAGAGCGTGCGGTTAACAAAAAAGTTTCTACGTATTTTAGTTTTGCAGTGGTTCCATTTGAATTTATTTTTTGCGCGCGTGCGGGTGTTTTTCTCATAAGTGAAAAAATGGCTTGTGTCAATGTCTATTTGACCCCAAATCATTTTTAGTACAAGTTTTCTATCAAAAGTTTGCCTTCTCGATTCTAGCGATGAAAGATTGAATAATGAGTTACGTTGGGGGGCTGTTAGGTAGTCGGGGTCGTTTGGAGTTAGGTATCTCCCTTTTATACGGCTATATAACCTTCTTGTAAATGCATTTTGAACCGATTCAACGGCTTTACAGTCTAGTTTTCTTGTTGGGTTGCTTATTTCAGTTCCATACTCTAATATAGGTCCAATGAAGATTTCGTATAAAAGTGTCTTACCCAACCTACTTACCCAACCAAACAAACCAAACTCTTAATTGGAACTCATTTCGAAACTCCATTCAACCCAACAAATGTTGTTAAAACCAGAAAAATGTTAATGGTACGTCCAAAGTAAAAAAAAAGCGCGCGGTTGTAAACATGTTTACAATTAATTTTTTGCTTCTTTGGCGGTAAACAACAAAGAAAAAGACGCAAAAACAAAGTTACTTTGGACGCCTCTTTTCGTCTTTTTTTGCGCGTTTTTTCTACTTTGGACGTACCATAATGGAGCATTGAATGTTTAAATTGAGATCGGATTGAGAGGAAAATAAATAACGGGAGAAATAACTATTCCAGACAACTTAAAGAGTAAATGCGACCTTGCTTTAGGAGTTTCGAGACGCATTAAAATAGTAAAATGCCAGGACTCGACCGGAAGCGCTGTGTTAAGTTTAAAAACGCAATGCATTGGGTTGAAAACACCAAAAACTGTTTTTCTAGCTGCACTGAATAGGTTCCTGACATATTTTTTTCGCAATCGAAAAGCCTGGCCCTATCAAAAACTATTTTTGATCTTTTATTTATTAGAATGATATAAAAAAGCGGATTGACAGAAACACAGAAACACATTACGTTTTTAATTGATTTAATTTTGGCTACTTATTCAATGTTTCTTTGGCATACAGTAAAATTATTTGAAAAATCAGGGAGACTCGCGCGTCCCCAAGCTTACCCAGAAGGTTTGAACTATTTTTGTTTTGGTTCTGATTAGCGGAACTTCCGAACGGTGCAGATAAAACTAGCAGGATAGCTGTTTTTTTTGGTGGTTTGTTTGGTTGGTTGGTTTCGGAAGGGACAGGGCTGGATTGGGGGTAGGGAAGCAAGCGCTAGAAGGCTTGCCATGCCTACTCCGTGGTCGTCGGGATATTGGATGAGATTCTCCATTCAAAAAGCTTTGGTTTCTCACATTTCTATGACTCATTCTAATACTATATGACTGAAAAACAGAAAAAAAATTGTAGGGGAAAGAAAAATGTGTTTTTTTTTTAAACTATTGCATGCTTCTAATCTATTCGGTCTTTTTCTCACTGCCGCGGTATCTTTCGTCGCGGTCTTACGTATCTTTCACTTAGCACTTTCTCTTAACAAAATCATCGCGGCACTTTCTCCTCGCGGTATACTGAGCACTACTCATCGCGGTACTCTCAAACTCAAACTGGCTCTCTTTTGCTAGGCTTGCGGGCTACTCATCGCCTGTTGGGACTAACACTCAAAACGCGACTACCTACACCTAGACTTTTTGGGCCCTAAATCTAGGATGTTGGACCGTCGCCTACGGATCCGCGCGGCTTCTCTCAAGCTCGCTGTCAAAAATAACTCTAGCCCTTTTCTCAAATGATCTCAACCAACAGCGCGTTTCCTAAACTATCCTAAGTCATCTACCTAACCTAACACCTAGTGGATCGTAACTTATGTGGGCCCCCCTGGAGGGACTCGCTGCTGCCAGTGAGGCACGATTAGTGTGGGGTCAGGATAGAAGGGAGGGGACTGGAATAGGAATAGAAAAGCCTAGATAAAAGGTAATGCCGGTATATATACCGAGCTCTATTGGGCGGCGCTTCTGGTCCCGACGTGGGCGAGTTGCCATCAGGAATCTACATTCCTGATGGCGTCATTCGTTTCCGGTCAGAAATCAGGAAGATTAGATATGTAGAGTGAGATGATAAGCGGAGACGCAGCGTGTGGAAGCGAGCTTGTTGTTTGGAACGGTCTAATGGACTGTCGGCTGAGTTGAGAAGAATGTATGCGTCATAGAGCTAAGTGCACCGAGCAGACTACAGAAGGGACAACCTTATCCGTTACATCTTTACTATTATTAAGAGTTTCTGATGAACATTTTTTTTTATTTTGGAAAAATGGAGAAATAATTTTTGGCATATTTTGTGGCGAAAATTAGGCAATATGTGGCTGATAATGACAAAATTTAAAGAATTTGGCCTGGAAAAATCAGTTTTACAAAGAAAACAAGTAGGATTTCATACAAAAAAAGGAAGAAAAAAATTTGGCAAACGAAATGAAAACCACGAAGAACGGAGTTCAAACGAATTCAATGAAGCGCGTTTGATCATCGCGTCGCTCCGGTCTGAACATACGGAGACAAAAAACAGGTAAAAGATAACAAAACTCATAAGATGAAAGCCTTTTTATTATTGTTTTAAAAAAGTTGTCACCTGGCGAGGGGCGCGAATTCAAAAAATAGGCTCCGTCTTCTCGCCGAAATATTTCTGCAATTCTGCGCGCGCCAATTTGCAATCGCGGTGCGCGCGATTTTATGCGTTGAATTTTTTTTTAAGTTGGCGGAGTTTCACGTTCTGTCGCAATTCAATTGAAAACAATATGCGTTCGATTTTTGACCAGAATCGTCACGGATGGAGAATTTTTTAGTACCATCTCAATTTTTCTTCAGGGATGCATCTTAATCCATTAAGAGAAGATAGAAGAGATACATGCGCGAATAAACGTAAAAAAATATTCAGTTTTCAACAAGCCGCAGGCTCGTAAATTTGAAATAAAATTGACCCTATAGGTCAAAACCACCAAATTTCTCTCCCTAGATCTACCCTCTGGTATGTTTTGCTCTGAAAGAATAAATAAATTAGAAGCTTCATAAATTTTCAAAAATACCTGTTCTATTGTGTTTTCAATTGAAAACAATAGCTTGTTTAGGTGGCAGTTCCATGTACTCCTTTTCCAAATTTTTAATTTTACAGTCGTAATCAGGCAAAACAGTGTTAATATATATAATTTTTTCGAACAATTTTTGGATAGTCTGTCAACACCGCAACGGAAAAATGCACAGTTGTTCAAAATTTTCACGAAAGCTGTCAGCTAGGTTCGAATCCCGGTACCAGATACTTACGGCGGGCGCGTTAACCATTACAACATCAAGCCGCATCACAGGTAAAACGGGATTAGCGAATGATTATCGAAAGATTGCTAAAATGAGCCAAAATTAGCAAATGATTGCTCAACGATTGGCCAACAGATAAAAAGAGAAAGATTACCAAATAGTTATTCATTGAATGATTTCGATACCGCTCTGAAACCCCGCGTGTTCGACAGGCAAAGACTCGAAAACTTCAAAAAATCATTTTCTGAAAACACCGTTCCCTTTAGGGAAGTATAAATAGCTTTATTTCAGCCCTGGAGCTCTAAAAATTTTTTTGTAATTACTAGAAGAGTTAATGAAGAGAACTGAACAATAAAAATTGGGGGTCATCGCTGAAAATGTTTTGTAATGTTTTGTTGAAGTTTAACAAAGTATAAAAAAATGCGGGCAGTTGAATACAAGTTATTTTTAAAAATTTGAATTCTACGTATCAAAAACTGTAAGAATCAATCATAAAATGTAGCGTGTTCAATCTACATTGCCACCAACCAGTCAATTTTTTGAACCGCGTTTCACTTTTCTAGTCATATCGAGTATTATCAATTCAATATTCTTGCCGGCTACCACATGCGCCCGCCAAAGTTTTATAATAGACGCAGACATAACGAGCGACACACCCGCTCACATTTTTTTGATCTACGTTCAGTTGAATTCAGTTTAAAAGACCTGATGGGGCGGAGCCTCGATTTTTCGCGCCACTGCTTACTGTAGCCGGCAAGAATATTGAATTGATATAATGGATTCGTGGTGGAGTGACAATTTTTTTCACGTTTTTATTCGAAAAAATTAAGAAATAACTGACGAAATGAAGAGATTTTTTGTCTCCCAGTTTCACGTAAAATGTCACTCCGTCATTATAATATAACCGCAAATGGCGAAATTAATCAAGCATGCATAAACATTTCCGAAAATCAAAAACAACTAAATTTAACGTTCATGTGTTGTGTAATACAATTATTTATTTTCAATACCTGAGCAAAAATAGCGGAAACCGCCGACAAAAACACGTTTCATTTTTACAGATCCAAGTTATATCGCCCCTTTTAAATAATGCATCCTATTGTCTTGATTGATCTGATCCACAAAATCAACAACACCAAGACGGAAATGATGATGACAGAAAAGATAAAAACCAAACAAAGAGGTGACCTGCAAGTAAGATAAGACAAAATTAAAAAGTGCAATATGAAGTTTTACCATTCCACTTCCGGTTGTTTTGAGAAGAAAGACTTGAAAAAAGAGGCAGCTCGAGCAATAAGCTTAGGAAGCGCACCTTGTTTCCTCATAAATGCATACTCAAGTCCTTCCAAACTTTTAATGCTTTGCTTTAAAGCTGCAACTTCTAACGATAGCTCCAGCGAACTTGATTTCAAACGATCAAGGGACGAAACCATTAATTCAAGATTTAGTGGAGGTAAATTAATGTTATCCAAATTGGAAACTGCGTCTGCAAGTGACTCCAAGTTTTGTTCTTTGATAAGGAGTTTTGATGAAATTTCCTGGGTTTCTGCAATAAAAGTGTTCATTGATTTATTGAGAAGAAAAAAATTGTCCCATGCGTAACCAGCCAACTGAATTTCCAATATTGACGAATTCCTCATTTTGTCAGCGAGCGCCATTCCGTTTTTTAGAAAGGTTCGAACAGTTTGCTGCAGATCTTGTCGCTGATAAAAACTCAGTGTTTGTTGCGAATAAACTAGTTGAAAGGTAAGCTCACGAGCATATGGAAAAGTTTTTAATCGACGGTAGTCTTCATTTTTTTCAATCTCTGTTTTAAAATTTGTTTTTATTGTGTGCCATTCGTCTATTTGTTTTTTGGCAACCAACAAAACTTCAGGTAGTTTATCGATTGCAGAGAGATGATGCGATAATGAACTTGAAAATTCCAGAAAATTTAATATTTCTTGTATGTTTAATTTAAATGACAGTGGAGTTTCAACTGTTCGGAAAATCTTGCTTAATGTTATATCTGTGAGAACATTTTTGAAATCAGCAATTTTTAAAAACATATTTGACACTTCTTTTGTTTTGTACTCAAAAATTCTCAATTTTTTTCTTATAGATAAAAAAAGCGGGACATAGCTGATCAGGTTAATTTTTTTTATTGATTCAATCCTCTCAGTTTCAGTCAAATTTTCCAATGTAAGGCGCACTGTTTCACAGTGTAATAATAGCTTTTCAACTTCTTTACCCAATCCGTACAATTCATTTATTTCGCTTTTTTTAAAAAATTGTTGAGTAATTAAATGTTGTTTAATCTTATCCAAAATGGGATTATTCAAATTGTCAATCGGCTTGAATTTTCCTGAAGTGTCATTTAAGTTATTTAAAAAATTGAAGATATATGATAGGTTCAACTTTTCCATATTTCGAATCATAGACAAACTTTCGCCGATCAAATTTGAATATTTGACTTTGACAGGTTTTGTCCAAACTTTTTCCAATACTGCTATCTTTGAACCCAAATGTGACACGGGTAATAGAACGTTTTTCAATTTAGAAAGAGATTTTCCACCATTTAACAGCTTTTTCAACAGACCGTCGTCAAAGTGCTTAGAAAGAATTGCCATATCTTTTGCTCCCCGCGGAAATCCTATAAGAGCTTGCTTCTCAGAAACCTTTACGCTTGAACTCATCAGTTTGTGAATGCCATATAATTGTTCTACGACCGGTCTAAGTAATTGTTCAATAATTGAGACAGATGGTAAAAAACTTTCCACACTTTTCACTAGTTGTGGGAAATTAGTTTCTGACGTCAGTTGTTTGTACTTATCAATGTAAACAACAAAGGAACTTATATTTTTCAAAGTATTGGCAGCATCGTAAAGATTTGGGAATACTCGAAACTTCTGTACATTATACATTGGTGGGAGCATTATGAGGAACTGAAAAAAAAACAAACGAACTTCTCCGGATATCGAGGATGGCGAATTTAACTTATCGATAAGTTTTTCAAACCTTGTGAATGCTGCCTCTGCTCCATCTGGCATTACATCCAGCTTCAATTTCGACGTATCGAAAGAGAACAAATGTTGGTTTAGTTCTGTTGTAGATAAAGTACTTACGTTATAAATTAACTTTTTCAAGGCCATTGTTGTTTCCTCATACGCATAATTGTCTTTAAACAACGTCATATAATTTGACAGTTTTGTAAAGCTTGTAACGTCAAGTACACTCGGTCCATCAACGAAATCAAACAAATTTGTATACTCAACGTCAAGTGCTTCTGCGATAACCTTTTTAACTATTGTTGAACTATTATCCATTTCATTTAGTAAAACAATTGCATTCATAACACGTGCTAGACATTTCATCGTTTCTTCAACGTTTTCAGAGTGTTTGAACTTTTTATCCCTCTTTGCTAGATTTGTTGAATCATTGAATCCCGAATTGAAATATTTTTGCGTTTGTAAAAGTTCAATAAAACTGACAGTTGCGATGAAAAATACAAAACAGAAAACAATGTTTTTCTGGTAATAATCAGAAATGGAATAGTCGGACTTGTTTCGAGTTTTTTTATTTTTTCCATTTTGCTGTCGATGTTCAGAACAACGCCCTGAAAATTGTTCTTTGTTGTGAAAATCTAAAAAAAAAACCGGAACCGGAACCGGAAAAACAATCATTCGTGACGAAGTGACGATCGAATTCACGTTTTTATCCGGAAAAGCCGAAAAAACAATTGTTTCGTCTACCAGCTTCACGTGAAATGTCACTGCGTCGCAATTCCATTATATTATTGTTTTAAAAAATTTGTCACCTGGCGAGAGGCGCGAATTCAAAAAATAGGCTCCGCCTCCTCGCCGAAATATTTTTGCAACTCTGCGCGCGCCAATGTATTATTGCATAGAACCTTCTAGAAACTTCTCCCTCATACCTATATAAGGCGCGCGTGTTTCCTGTTCGAGCAGCCATGAACGATCTCTCTCGACCTCAACTTCGACTGATCATCTTCTACAAGTGGATCTGTGGCACTCCGGCGGCTGAGACGGTCACTAAGATTGGCAAAGTCTTTGGCGAGACCACCGTCCGATCGTACCGTGCGTAATTGGTTCGCTTGTTTTCAATCGGGAGAAAAATGTTTCGAAGACAACGACCGCTGTGGCAGACCTACCGCCCTGAACAACGGCCTGCTACGCGGCGCCGTGAAGGAGAGGCCAGATGTACAGTACCGTGCAGTAAGATATACAATTTCACTTTTTTGACTATAACTTTTGAACGGAGAGGATTAGGATTCTAGAAATTGGCATGAATATGTTCCGTATTGTTATTGTCAAGCCCCCAAAATAGATTTGATCAACTTTTAAAATTTCCGGTTTTTCATTTTTTTTAAGATGTCAAATTTTTTGACCCAAAAAATGTGTATTTTTCAGATCTTTCAGAAGTCTACATTTGTTATTTAAATAAAGTACTCAAACTAAACGTATGATTTTAGTTAAGTTTGGGTTCATCGGACCATTTTCAGCTGAGTTATTCTCAGTACGGAGCGCTGCAAACGCGGTCCCTTCGCACAGTGGTGGACGCGGCCGCGTTGGCGACGAGAGAGTTCAGAAAATTGAGAGAGCCGTGGCCGATGTTTTGCTCTGATTTCTCTAAACCTCACTCCAAATGCATGTGAAATTTTTTGTTTGTTTGGAGCGAGTTTTCAGCGTTTTATACCGAGTATAGAACACTTTGAGTATCAAGGTCCAATGGGAAATTCAACTTTGACACTGATGACATTTTTATGGAAAGTCAACAGAACCAAACAAAAATTAAGCAAATTTGTATTAAACCGCCAAAAAAACAACATTTAATAAATTTTCCGCGCATTTTATTAATTTTCACTAAAAGTGGTATCCGACTTGCTCATTGGAGTTTGATACTCAAAGTGCTCTAACTCAGCTGAAAATGGTCCGATAAACACGAACTTAACTAAGATAATACTTTCAGTTGAAGTACTTCATGTAAATAACACATGTAGAGTTATGGAAGATCTGAAAAAATACACATTTTTTTGGGTCAAAAAATTTGACATCTTAAAAAAATGAAAAACCGGAAATTTTAAAAGTTGATCAAATCCATTTTGGGGGCTTGACAATAACAATACGGGGGGGGGGGGGGGGGGGTGGATACCGCAGCCGGTACTCAGGTAATTTTCGGCAGTTTGCCCCGACTTGGCAAATTGCCCACTAGCTCGGCCCAAGCTGCCCATGACCGGGGCATAACCTGCCCCAGACCTGCGCATAACCTGCGCCCAAGCTGCCCCTGACCTGCGCCCAAGCTGCCCCTGACCTGCGCCCAAGCTGCCCCTGACCTGCGCCCAAGCTGCTGTGCGACGTCCCAATATAGAATACCGTATTTCCTCTAATATAAGCGCACCTCTAATTGAAGCGCACCTCTAATAAAGGCGCACCCTGAGAGGTGCTTCGAAAAATAGAGGCGCACCCTCTAATTGAAGCGCACCCTCTAATAGAGGAACACTCACTGGCTGTTTATTTCCTTGTCTCCGTTTTTGCGGACTTTCTTCTTTTTTATCGATTTTTTTGCAGTTGTTATTACCGTAAATTCTCTAATAGAACAGCCGGCCGTTCTATTTTTCACTACCCTCCTAGGAGGGCCGGTCTATTTTAGGGGGCCATTATATTATAGGGTTACGTTTGCTTTTCAATGTCTTTAAAATTGTATTAAATCTTGAGGATTTTCCATAAAAATGACACAAATATATGACAAAGCAAATTTATTACTGCGTCGCGAAAAGCAGTCAGAGCGGAGCTCTGTGGTCTCGCCGCGAAAAGTGGTGGTCACAGCCGAGTCACAGCAGAGTCACAGCAGCGTCGCGCACCTTGCCACAGCAGCGTCGCGCGCTCTGCTCTGACAGGTTTTCGCGACGCAGTAATAGAAACCGGTCAATAAGTAAAAATTGGAAAAATCCAACCAAATTATTGAAAAAAGTGTTAACTTCATTCCTATATGAGAATGGCCGCTCTATTTTAGGGGGGCCGCTCTATTATGAGGGCCGTTCTATTAGAGAATTTACGGTAAATTTTTTACTTTTCCTGTTTTCTTTTCCAATACTCAGTGACGATCGAAGAGAAAAATTAACGAAGACGATAAGCTGAACGTCGTCGATGTTTCAGATGCTGAAGAACCGCCAAAAAAGAGAAGAGGCAATTGCACAAATGAATTTAAGAAACAATGAATTTAGAAAATAGGTCGCTTCATTTGCTAAAAAACAAAGAGCGCTTCTGGCACCGCCGAGAAAATTTATGTCTAAAAAAAAATAATGATACGCTGAATTCTGCTTTTGATGCATCGACGAGATGGATGATGCCAATGATTTTCTAGAAATGATGGATTTTGGAGAAGATGACAAGAGCGACAACGAAAAATTTTCTCTGGATTTTTTTAAAATCAATTTTTTATTATTTTGCTGTCTAATAGTTGGTTGATTTTAATTGTTGTGTTCAGAAATACATGTTTGAAAAATAGAAGCGCACCCTCTAATTGAAGCGCACCTCTAATAGAAGCCCATTTGGAGAAGAGGTTAAAAATAGAGGCGCATGCGCTTAAATTAGAGGAAATACGGTATACAAAAATTTATTGAAAAAAAAAACAAAATTAAAAAAAAAAATTTTTTTAATTGGGTCAAATCAACAAAAAAAGTAAGCAAAACACGCGAGGAAACAAAAAAAAGGCCGGAGAGGGAAATGGGAAAGACAGAAAGATAGGCGAAAGTGACATTGATGGAAGGAGCGGGACCGAAAAAAAAAATGGAAGAAACGGATGGGTGTTGGCTCCGGCGACGTCTCGAAAACGGACATCTCAAAACCTCGTCAACAGGGGAGGTGAAAAGCAGAAAAGTGAGTCAATACAAAGAAAAAGTTTAAAAAATTTAATGAAAAATGAATCAAAAAGTGCACACACGTCAGTTCCTCGAAAAACCTTGATCCCTGCAGCGGTTATTTTCATAGTGATAAATGAATTTTTAGAACAGTAAAAAGAGGAAAAAACGACCAGAGACAGTAAAAAATTCTATTATATGGCCATGACACTCTACTGGGTATAAGTATAGAATCCGACCCCATATAAGTTTATTTGGCGACCCCATTTGCAGAGTATACAGGGTGGCCGATAAGTATAGGACGTTTTGAAAGTGCTCCCATTTTTTCAATTTGAGGATTTTTCGAGAACAACCTTTATTAAACAACAAAAAATAAGCAGAAAATTTGATTTTACAAGAGAATTTCGAAGTTGGATCCACGAGCTTTGACACAGGCTCTCAAACGTTTCTTCACCGAATTGACAGTGCGCCGCAGGTATCCGTCGTCATAGCTCGGCGATATGGAGAAGTGAGAACAAATGACTGAGAAGCTTACTTATATAGTCTCTGGACTTTCGAAAAGTTTCGAAATTTTTCGAAAATATCCCTTGGCACCGTGCCAGGGAACGCTGAAAGCGAGCGTCCTATACTTATCGGCCACCCTGTAGTAGAAAACCCCAATGGTTCCTCCTCGGACGCGGCAAGACCAGAAGATGTTTTCTAAACTCGGGGGGGGGGGGGGGTCGAATTCTAAACGCATTATAATAAGGGTGACATTCTATTAGGGGTTGGCCATTTTTTCGAAACAGTTCCCTTGCCTACTGCGTACTTTATTTTCTACAGTACCCACATTCCGAAAAAAAATCTTATAAACTGGATTTTTTTTTTCTTAAACAAAATTCAAATGAGTTGCAATATTTTTTGTACCAAAGTGGCATTATATTAGAGGTGGCATTCAGGTAGGGGTGGCCATTTAATAGAGTTTTTACGGTAATTCAATTTCAAAACGAATATGGACCTATTTACATGAACTTTCCTGTAAGTTTCTTGCTATGGAAACCTGCTTTTAATCCTATCGAAAAAAAAATCATAGATAGAAGATTACAGGGAAGTTCATATAAATAGGCCCATAATCGTTCTGAAATTGAATTCTACTAATTTTTTTTATTGAAAAGAGTTTTTTGAATTTTTTTTCTTTTTTAATGTTCTAAAAATTAATTTATTTCTATGAACATAACCGCTGCAGAAAACACTGTTTTTCGAGGAACTGACGTGTGTGCACTTTTTAATTTGTTTCTCATTAAATTTTTTAAAACGTTTTTTTGTATCGACTCACTATTTCACTTTTCACCTCCCCTGTTGACGCGGTTTCGAAATGTCCGGTTTCGAGATGTTCGTTTTTGAGACGTCGCGTGGTTGTTGTTGGGTTGTTGTTGTTGTAAAATCCATTCTTTTCTGAAAAAATATTTTTTTGTGATGATGCAGTTCGCTTGAAATCATAATATGTTACTCACTGGTTTTCAAACGATTTCGACGTTATCCTTCCATGCTTGATTTTGAGCGGGCCATTTCTGCGTCGGAACTGAAAAATTCGTATTTTTTCGATAGAAAAAGTGAATACAGCGGAAACGGTTTTCAAACGAGCTGCAGCATTAAAAAAAAAAGAAAACACCGGCTAATTGTAAGTGTTTGACAAAAATGCACTTAATTTTAAAGTTTGCGTGAAAAATATGGGCGGAATAGTTCTTTCGTGATGCAAATCGATTGAAAAAACAGTATAATGGATTCGTGATGGATCAATATTTCACATGAAACTGGGAGACAAAAAATATTTTCATGTCTTCAATTATTTCTTAAAGGGGGTGCCAACTTTTTGGGGAAAGTGGCTTAAAATATACTCTTGGATGGGGGATTTACGAATATCAAATCGAAATCGAACGAAAAATTTTTTCTGATTTTTGGCAAATTTTACAAAAAAAAATAGAAGACCACGGGGAGTACACGACTTGGCGCGAAATTCAAACGCCATTTTTCTTTTTCATCATTGTTCTCCCGAGTTTTACCAATATTTTTGCATTAATCTTTGGGAAATATATTACAAACATCATTTCGTGTTTTAAAATATCAAATTAACGCGTGTTGATCACAAAAGTAACGATAAAACAAATTCGGAATAAAAATTCTCATACCTTCCTTTTTTTTGTCCCTTTTCCTGCTCAATTCCGCATTATGTTCTCTTTTTTATCTGTAAAGTTTATATTTGATCAATAAATGTTCACAAGAAATTATTTAAAACGATGAATCGAACGAAAGGCGAATATCGATTTTTTGATTTTCATGACTAAACTGTATTTTCGCAATTATCTAAAATTATAATAAGCGATTAGAGCATGTTTATCGAAAATCGATAATAAAAACGAGGAAAATTGCACGAAAAATGAATATTTCTGGTGAAAATGGATCTTTCTAGAAGCCGCGGCCGCGGGTTTCCTAGTCCACGGCCACGATTTTCGTGTACTCCTCGTGGTCTTCTATTTTTTTTTGTAAAAATCATAAAAAATCAGAGAATTTTTTTCGTGCGATTTCAATGTGATATTCGTAAATCCCCCACCCAAGCGTATATTTTAAGCCACTTTCCCCAGAAAGTTGGCACCCCCCACGGTGTCCAGGATTTGAAATGTGGGCGGAGCCTAATTTGCTCGCGCGTCAGCAAACTTACATGGCGCACTTTCGGTGCTTGCGCAGTTTGCGACTCTCGAATTTTTTTTATTGTTTTTATCATTTTCCTTTCAGTAAAACCTGTTTTTCTTAGTAAAATGTATGTATTGTATATTTTAATACCATAAAATTGCCCAAACTTCAATTTTCGTAAAAATTTATCCTGCAAAAACACCAAAAAACGCAAAACGAATATTTCGAAATGGTGGCTGAACCAAATTCGACGTTCTTAGACTTAAAAAATTTCTAAAGACCTCAGCTATAATTCCGTTGGAGCACATGTGGGAAAAAATTAAGAATTTATGCTTTTTTTCCCGAAAAACATAAAAAATGCGTCAAAATTTGAATTTCGCGCGAAAAAATCCAGTGGAGCGCGTTTGCTCGACTCCGCCCACTTTTCAAATCCTGGACACCGTGCCCCCTTTAATTAAAAAATAATAAAATCGTGAAAAAATGTCACTCCGCCGCAAATCGATAATATTAAAATTAGAAAATAAGACAGAATAGTGTTATTGTTTTAAAAAATTTGTCAATTTGAGGCTGCACGTAATGACTTCTACACGTAATGAGCCTCTCCGTGGCGTAGAAGATCAACACCTGGATCTTTTCTTCAACTCCGGCGGATTCCGTCACCCCGGCAAAGATTCAAGTGGCTAATCATTACACACTGCCTCGCTCAGGTCGGATGTAGTGTCGAATACTTCCTCCCTGCGCACATTCCTCGGTTTAGCAGGCCGTTGAAGAGTAGGCATACCCGCTACGAACAGCACCAACAACTGCCTCAGTCCTCCGCATCCGGCCTCTACTCTTGTTACGGCAGATTCAAGAGTATGTCGGAAGAGGCGATCTAATCACGGAGTATCGAACGTCTGCCACACTGGACGGAACAAGAACACCCGGCCAAAAACAAGAAGAATCGACTACAGAGTGTGTACGTTCAACTGCAGATCGGTTGCCACCGATGACCGACTTGCAGAGCTGCTAGAGGAGACAAAAACGATCAAGTACGACATTATCGGACTGTCGGAAACGAAGAGAGCAGCTGAAACACACATGATGCATCGAGACGGTACCGGAATTTTCTTAGGAAAACGGAACACCACTTCCGTGTCAGGAGGGGTCGGCTTTATCGTCAATAGCACCCTCCTGCCGAAGATCCAAGAAATCAAATTTCTCAACCACAGGATCGCCTACTTGACTTTCCAAGTAGACCGGCGACTGAGCTGCACCGTCTTCCAAGTGTATTGTCGCAGGTTCGGGAGAACACTTTCCGTTAGGGAGGCGTTCCCGCGTGTCTGCGTCTCTTTTCCTCTCACCCGAGGAGTGTTCCTGCCACCCGGTTTAGTAGAATGCTTGGACCCAAGACCGATCAGCGGCTTGCGGTTTTCCTTTTCATTTAATCATCATTTTCTCTTAATGTAGTTTTTATATGTTTAACTTCCCCTAGGTAACTTTAAGTCATTTAATCACTAACTTCTCTAAAATCCCTTTTTAACATTTAGTCTAATTTCTCTCATGTTTCTAGGTTAATCTTATTTTCTCTTAAATATAAGTTTTAGTTCATTTCCCCTAATAAATATTTATGGAACCATTAAAACCGTGTTCTTAAGTGTTGGGTCGAAGTCAAAGTGGAAGGGTATGTACTTCTTTCCACCAGGAAGTGCAAACATATCAAAGTATGCTCCAGTTGCCGACTCTGATCCGGAAGAGTTAGCTGATTTCTATGAGAGCTTAGAAAAAGCCTACACTGCTTGTCGCAGTAGATACAAGCTAGTTGTGGGTGACTTCAACGCTCGAATAGGTCCTAGGCAACACACGGAACGGTTCATTGGACCACACTCAATGGAACCGCGCAACGAAAGCGGCGAACTACTCGCCACCCTTTGTGAATCGAACCGCCTATGGCACATGAACTCACAATTCGGAAAGCCATCACATAGACGCTGGACCCACATCAGTCCCAACAAGTTACACAAACATGAAATTGATCACATCCTGGCCAATGGAAAGTTTGTCACTGATGTCTCGGTCGTCCCATCGATCACAACCGGAAGCGATCATCGTCTGCTCCGTGGAAACCTGCACTTCAACACCAAGATCGCAAGATTCGAGCAGGTCAAACGGAGAAAGCCCCCGAAACGAGTATTGGACCCGGCTGTTGCTCACGCAATCACCGCCACTGCAACAATCACCCCGAGCGCTGACATCGATCTGGACTACATCAACCTCATCGCAATGCTCAAGGAACTCCAAGATCAAGCAGTCACTCAGCCATCCAATCACTCCACCAACAGACTTTCGGGAACTACTCGGCAGCTTCTCACCAAACGACGTTTTATGGACAGAACAGACCCCAACTTCAAGTCACTGTCAAACGAATGTCGAGAAGCCGTCAAGAAAGACCATGAAGAATTCGCCAAAGACCGCCTACTGCAAGCCGCACAGAACAAGAAAAGTATGAAGAAAGTCGCAAGGGACATACAAGAATACAAGACCTTCATCCCTTGCCTCAAATCCTCAACAAGCGGCACAAGAATCACTTCTCGGACCGAGATGGAGAAGGAGATCCAACAGTTCTACTCGAAACTCTTCAGAAGTAACCGAGGACCTCCCGTGATTGGATCACCCATCGGAATGGAAATTCCACCACCGTTCCTTCCAGAAGAAGTTCGCGCTGCCTTTCGCTCATTCCCGAACGGAAAAGCAGCTGGAGATGACAAAATCACTGCCGACTTCCTCAAAAGCTGTCACGACAACGTCATCTTCCTCCTAACGGACAGATTAGGTACCTGCAGAGTACCTGCAGAGCGGGAAAGTTCCGGAAAAATGGAAAACTTCTAACACCACCCTGATCTTCAAGAAAGGGGACAAAGAAGATTTGGAGAACTATAGGCCTATCTGCCTCCTCCCCGTGCTCTACAAGGCATTCACAAAATGCGTGCTGAATAGAATACGGACCACACTCGAGGAGGCCCAACCAGTCGAGCAAGCAGGATTCCGCCGATCATTCTCTACGATCGACCACATCCACTCAATACAGCGCATACTCGAAGTTGGACGCGAGTACCAGCAACCACTCACACTTGTCTTCATAGACTTTCACAAAGCCTTCGACAGTGTTGAACCACAGGCAATCTGGGAAAGCCTGAAAAGTCAAGGCGTCCAGCCTGCCTATATTGCCCTACTACAACAGTGCTACACCAACTGCACAACCACCATCACACCATTCCACAAGAAAATCGAAATTCCGATCACAAGAGGAGTTCGCCAGGGAGATCCCATCTCGCCGAACCTCTTCTCAGCATGTCTGGAGAGCGTCTTCAACAAGATGTCATGGCAGCACCTGAGAGGAGACGAAGACGACGAGAACGACAAAGCCAATCTCTTGCCCGGAATACGAATCAATGGCCAAAATCTCACGCACTTGAGATTCGCCGACGACATCGTTCTGGTCGCCAGCAACCCCAAGGCGGCAAGCCTAATGATTCAAGAATTGGTTGAGATGTGTGGAAAAGTAGGACTCCGAATGAATACTAACAAGACCAAAGTTATGAGAAACAAATTTGCCAGCCAAAGCCCGGTCAACGTAACGCTTAACAACGTTACTACCTGCATCGAAGAGGTCAATGAGTACGTCTACCTCGGTAGGCTACTCAACCATAACAACGAACTGGAGCCGGAACTTCACCGAAGACGCCGAGCAGCATGGGCTGCGTTCAACAACATCAAGAACACCACAGATGCCCTGTCTTGCCCGCGAATCCGAGCTCAACTCTTCGATTCCATCGTTTTACCGGCTCTCACGTATGGCTCTGAAGTCTGGACCTTTACGCAGGCACTTTCCGAAAGAGTCAGAGTGACCCACGCAGCATTAGAAAGACGATTAGTCGGAATTTCACTATCGGAACAACGTCAGAGGAATCTGCACAGGGAAGATATCCGAGCACAATCGGAGGTCCGAGATCCCCTACTAGTCATCAAGAAAAAGAAGCTTGGATGGGCCGGACACATAATGCGAAGAAACGATGGCAGATGGACGAGGCTTGTGCAAGAATGGTATCCCATAGGAGAGAAGCGACCCGTTGGAAGACCACGGATGAGATGGAGCGACTCCCTAAAGGAAGAAATATCATTATTTGATGGCAATCATCTCAAAACACACTGGTCAACAATCGCCAAGGACCGAATGGCTTGGAAAGCTGTGATCCGCGACCACGTCAGGTGATCGAAGAACGGATCGACTAAGTAACTAAGTAAGTAAGTATGAACTTTAAAATGAAAAGCAGCCTCCTCACGCGATCTTTTCATCATTTTTTTTAACTTTCACAAATAAAAAATATAAAAAATTGAATGATATTAGCGTGAAGAGGCTTCGGAGACGACAAATTTTTTAAAATAATAATAATAATAATACACATTGTGTAACTATCAATTAAATAATATATCTGACGGTAAAAAAAAATGTGAAAATGTAGAAAGATAAATAAAAATAGGCAACGCCCATGCGCCATTCGCCACAGCAATGGCACGCGACGCATGGAGTTGCGTCGCGTGAGCTGCCCATGAGCTGCGCATGAGCTGCCGATCAGCTGCGCATGAGCTGCCCGCTGAGTGGCAGATTAGGCCATTTCTACTGCTGCGCATGAGCTGCCGATCAG
>OY754344.1:0-64583 GCA_963572235.1 Caenorhabditis japonica | reverse complement strand
TGTGGGTATTTCCTTGCGCGGTTGAAGCGGCGTGGCGTTCGCGTTTGTAGCTGGTAACTGATTTGTGCGGTTTTTACGGCGGTTGTCGTGGAACTGCACCAACTCCTCGCGCGACATAGACGGACGTAGGAAAATATGCCGACCGTCTGCACCCCGATAGGTCTTTAACTTGTGCGCCTTCTTCAGAGTATCCCGCTGCGCAAACTGACTTGTTAAAACTATCTTTAGGAGCCGCGGTCTCCCATCCTCCCTCTGACGTCCGAGCCGATAGACACTGACCGCTGGCGATGTTTCATCCACGAGCTTCAGCAGTTGATTGACGGTGTTCTGATCTGCCAGGCTTCTCTTGAATTGCGGCAGTGCCAAATCTTCCGGGACTCCAATGGCAACGATTGATCGCCGCCTTTCCTTAACTTCTGCCGGGTCGTCCTGTTTCTTCTTTTCATCCTTTAAGGCCAATTCCATATCCTCTATCCGTTTCTGCTGTGCAACAACTATTTCCTCCAAACTTTTCTTATTTGCGTGCATGTCCAAAATCGATTTGTGGAGATCGGTTGTTACTTATGTTACGGTCGCAGGAGTACTTTTTTCAGACTTTTCAGGCCCATTTTAAGAGTGTTGTGAATATTAGCTTGGACAATGTTGTCCTGGGATAATTTTGCATGCTGATTACGATTTTCCAGGTTCCAAGTCTTCAGATTGCATGCAAACGCAGTACCAGAAACTTTCGGTGGTGCTCTTATACTTATGTTACGCACTGTATTTTAATTTACCGATCTGTAAAAATTTATGAATACATGTAGTCAATGAGCATAGTTAAGTCAATGAAATTCTATTGTCAAAGAGACAAGCGTAGTCAATGAGACAAGTGTTGTCAATGAGACCTTGTAGTCAATGAGTGGTGAAATCAATGAATTTTTGCCCAATTTTTATTGTCATGCTTTCAGCCACTCGCAATTATTGAACGGAAACTCAAGATTTTGCTGTCGAGCCATTGATCAAAAGCGACTCGTCTTGCATTTAAAATCTTTCAGCTTCAATCGAGACTTGTTCAAGTCATTTTTGATACTCACCACGTATTGGTTTTTTTGATTTTTGTATTCTAAACTTTTTTCTCTTTTTTATTTAATTTGAAAAAATTTTAAGAAAACATCTCTTTATTATCGTTTCAATCCGGCCAGAGTTTTTTGCTGCTTTTACCGCTATTTTTTTCATTCCATTGACGACATAAATTTGTTTTGAAAACTAAAAAGTTTGATGACGATACTTTGTGCTGGCTTAGGCTTCGGCGCAGGCTATGCCTGCGTCATTTGGTCTTAACCCGGTTCATTATATATCATTCGAAAACACTTTTGATGGGGAACATTTTGGCGGTAATGAGACTTCACGTTGGGTCTCGTGTGGAAGTTTACGGTAGATCAAAGTGCAACTTCAAACACTTTAAAAATGCATAACTTGATTCATTTTTATCGTACAGCGAGCACTCTTTGCCAGCATATGCACCTATAGTCCGCGCATCGTCACAAAATTTTTTTCAGAATTTTTTGACCTACCGTAACCCGGGAAAACCGATTTTAAATTTCAAAGCAGTATAACTTTTTTTTGGTGGCATTTTTTTATGAAAAATATTTTAGCACATGTTCGTGCTTGTAAAAAACTGGTCTGAAAGTTACAAGCGGGAGTTAGCGCTACGATTTGTATTAAAAAATTTTTAACTATTGACATTTTTTTCGCGCCAGTGGTTTGACCTACCGTTTTTTGGTCAACAGATGAAATGTAGTTTACTGAACATTTTATAAGGTCAAATTTTTTCACATTTTTCCAGCGCATACCTAGGCAAAATTAAAACAATCAAAAAAAAGTATCCGTAGGCTGGAACAAGCTTAGTGTCATAAAAAAATTCAGCTTTTTTATAGTTATTCCCAAAATTTAAAAAAATTTCCTCGTCATTTTCGAGAGATAACAAGCCTGGCTGCTCAAAAGCTACTTTTGATTTCCTTTTATTTCTAAAAATGTTTTCGGTTAAGCGCTTGCCTTTCAACCGAACGAAGCAGGTTCGAGTTTTTTTTTTTGGAAACAGAAACACTAAGAAACTCAGTTACAGACCCAAACGGAATTTTATATATAAGGATGATTTTTTTTCAAACTTTTCGGTTAAAAAATTTGTTTTTTTCATTACTTGCTTTTTTTTTTTTGTGTTTTTTTATTCCATTGGATAGACCGTGTGAAAAAACGTCGACCAGAAATTTTTTTTCGATTTTTCTGGACACTTTTAGCTATTTTACAACAATTTTAGACTGTTTTTGTGCGAAAATTACCGTAAAACCTTTAATTGAAGTACACCTGTATTAGAAGTACACCTCTAATAGAAGTACACCCCCAAGAGGCCTTTGAAAAATAGAAGTACACCCTCTAATTGAGGTACACCCTCTAATAGAGGTACATCATCCAGTGAATTATCTTTAAAAATTCTTTATTCCATTTTTGAAGCTTTTTTTTCTGTTTTTCATTGGTTTAAAGAATTTTTGGATTGAAAAATCATTTGAATGCCCGTGACAAGTGTGCAAACACGTTCATGGAGGCACACAATCGCAACACTTTAATCGACGAATGCAGATTTCGAATTATTGAGACTCTGACAAAACCGGGGAAAAAGTTACCAAAGCCGGGGAAATTTTACATGTCTGCAGCGCAGTTTTTCTAGAATTTTATAATTATTTCAGTAGAAAACTCGTGCCGCACGTTTGCAATGGGCGGGATTTCTTCCTCGGTTTTGGAAATGTTTTTACCGGTTTCGCGTTTTTCCCGATTTTTTCTGGGCCTCGCATTGTCTTTCTTTTTTGTTATTTTTCTTCTGAAAATAGTTCGAAAACGATTCTCTCGGCCCATTGTTGGAAACTGGAAGGCTTGAAGCCGATTCTGAAGCGGGTAATATTTTGGGAGGGTACGACAGAATAGAACTAGACGAAATGGAAATTCTACAAAATAGAACTGTAACTAAATAGAAGTGAGCGAAATAAAACTGCTACAAAATGGAACTCGTGGTGCGAATTTGCATAAAGAGAAATTGAAAAAAAAATTCAAACGCGCTCCATCGCACCACGAGTTCTTTTTTGTAAAGCAGCAAAAGAGTATGGTGTCAGCCGACAATGTATTATTTGTTGGAAAAATCAAGAACTTAAAATGAAAGCGAGCCAAAACGATTTACAATTTGAAAAAAAACGACCTGATAGAGCCGGATTTTTTTGGTTTTGTTTCTTTGTTAAAATGAATTCTGTATTTCTTGATCGCAGGCCAAGCGTGAGTCTAAAATATGTCCGGGGGTGGGATGAAAAATAGAAGTACACCCTCTAATTGAAGTACACCTGTAATAGAAGTACACTCATTTGGGGGGTTTGAAAAATAGAAGTACATGTACTTCTATTACAGGTTTTACGGTAACTATAAGGCTGCCGGCTATACCTCCTCTTGTAGACCAACACCTCACGGGTTCCGGCGGCCCTTATGTTTTGCACGGGAAAGGGTCGGGGCGAGGCGTGGTGACACCAGTTTTTTGTGGATTTTATTATTTTAAGACGTAATTTCACGAATACCTACTTCATATGCCTGTTGTGGGATATAAGCCCCCACCCCAGCATAAACAATTATAGTCCCTCACCATCGTAGTCCCCCGACTATCTCGAATCAAAACGTTTCCAAATCAGAACTATGGTAAAGGTGAAATCAGCAGCATGATTGGAAAAAAAAAATTTTATGAGCCACAAATGTCAAAAATGAATTATGTGGTATTTACTCTAACTGCCCGGCATCCAAGCAGGAGGTTCAAACAATAAGCCTCTGCATGCCGGACAAATAGAGTAAACATGGTATTTCGTAAAGAAGACAGTTCTGGTTCGGGACAATTCTAATTCAGGAATGTTATGATTTGAAGCTTTTCCTTATTCGGAAAGCAACAGAATTGATAGAAAGTTCAACGGTTTACCGATACCTTTCGGCATAGGAAAAACCCGCTGACTCCACCAGTGTAGCACGCGTGCAGCCCCGTACATCTAAGGGCATCACAGACCTGTTATCGCTTAATCTTGTGCGGCTAAACACTGCTTATCCCTCTAAGAAGTTATACAAACCCAAAAATTCGTCGACTATTTAGCAGGCTAGAGTCTCGCTCGTTATCGGAATAAACCAGACAAATCACTCCACCAACTAAGAACGGCCATGCACCACCAACCACCAAATCGAGAAAGAGCTTTCAATCTGTCAGTCCTAATAGTGTCCGGACCGGGTAAGTTTTCCCGTGTTGAGTCAAATTAAGCCGCAAGCTCCACGCCTTGTGGTGCCCTTCCGTCAATTTGTTTAAGTTTCAGCTTTGCAACCATACTACCCCCGGAACCGAAAGACTTTCGTTTCCGGGTAGCTCCTCGGTAGGGCATGAACCCTCCGAATCGCGAGATGGCATCGTTTACGGTCAGAACTAGGGCGGTATCTAATCGCCTTCGAACCTCTGACTTTCGTTCTCAATTAATTAAGACATTCTTGGCAAATGCTTTCGCTGTTGGGCGTCTCACTACGGTCCACGAATTTCACCTCTCGCGTAATGATACGAATGCCCCCGGTTTGTCCCTCTTAACCATTTTAGAACCAACAAAAAGAACCGAAGTCCTGTTTCATTATTACATTACAAGCTATTCAAGCAAGCGCCTGTATTGAGCACTCTGATTTATTCAAGGTAAACCTGCTGGCAGTTGAAGGGCGAACCCAACCTCAAACCAGAAAATTAGAAGTCACGACCACAGTTAACGCAAATTGTGAACTGCGGCACGTAACCTAGATCCAACTACGAGCTTTTTAACCGCAGCAATAACGAGATAAACTAGGAGAGCTGGAATTACCGCGGCTGCTGGCACCAGACTTGACCTCTCCTTGCTACTCGAAGAATAATTTATATTCAACTCATTGAAATAACTTCGCGATCGTGTGGACGGCTGCGTTCACCCAAATGATACTAGGCGCTGATAGTTGGCTTGCGGTTGGCGGGTCGGATTGTCAGTACCGCGTGTACTGAAACTTAACGGCACGATGTGTTGAGGCACTATCTGTCGTTTCGCGGACGTCACGTCTTTTGCATCTCCACTGTTCGCTCTAATGTTGTTGCGGTATCGGTCGTCTTTCGTGGGAAGTGTTTACGAGAATAAACCTGAGAAAAGCTCCCGGCGCACGCTTTATTGTGTGTGTCTCGGGTAGCCGATTTCAAAACTTTTCTCGCAAGACATCTTCATGTCTGCGTAATACCTGATTGATTCTGTCAGCGTAATATGCTCAAGTAAAAGATTAAGCCATGCTTACTTTGATTCATAAATGAAATTGCGTACGGCCAAGGCTGTCAAATCTCGCGGCCGGCCGCGGCCTCGGCCGGCCGAGCCGCGGCCCTGGAAGGCCGCGGCCCTGAGGGCCGCGCAGTGAAGGGCCGCGGCCGGCCGCGGCCGGCCGGGCCGCGGCCTCGGCCCTAGCATTAAACATCTACAGAAAGGTTCTATACTATTTGAACTGAACAAAAGTGAAGGAAATTGGTTCTAAATTACAGAAATATGTGTAAAAATGTGAAAAATAAAAAATATATTCAAAAAATGAAAAATTTTGAATTTTTAGTTTTTGAGATACAAATAAAAACTTTTTTGAAATCAGTTTTTGTAAATTTTTGTGTATTTAGTTGTTTCCTTTATCCATTTTTCAATCTCTCCTTTACGACACACAAAAAATATAAAAATAGCGATTTTTCAGGTACAATCGGATTTTTCATAATTCTTCATGCCAGAAAAAGTTTAGACAATAAATTTAAAAGATAACCACTACTCACGTTTATTTTTGAAACGAAATAAATACAATACAATACAATCTTCATTTTTAAAACATTGTTTCATTTAAAAAATCAAGATTTAAACCAGAAGTTTTTGAAAAATGTAAATCATTTTTATTGCTAATCATAAAAAGTTAGAACAAAGTTGACAACACAAAAAATACTCACAAAAGTATGAAAATTCCCCTTGTGAAAGAATTATACCTATCTCAAATTATCCCAATCGAAAAAAAAAACCAATTTTTTTTTTTAAATTTTCAACTTTTTTATCATTTTCAGAAATTTCATGAAGATTATCGTTATTTTAGTATAATTTTTGATTTTTCATCCTTTTTTTATTATTTCTCTATGAATTATTCACTTTGGAAACCCTTTGTAGGTTTTTAACGCAAGGGCCGAGGCCGCGGCCCGGCCGGCCGCGGCCGGCCGCGGCCCTGCGACGTCGCGGCCCTCAGGGCCGCGGCCCTCCAGGGCCGCGCCTCGGCCGGCCGCGGCCGGCCGGGCCCGGCCGTGTGACAGCCTTGCGTACGGCTCATTAGAGCAGATATCACCTTTCTCGGAATCCTGAAAAGGATAACTGCGGAAATTCTGGAGCTAATACATGCGACTATACCCCAACGCAAGGCGGGGTGCAATTATTAGAACAGACCAAACGTTTTAGGACGTTGTTTGTTGACTCTGAATACCGTCGTTTACTGTCAGTTTCGACTGACTCTATCCGAGAAGGCTCAGGCGCAGGCTTTTGCGCCATTTGGGATGAGGACTGGCTTTTTGAAAAAAAAGTTTCCAGTTTTTGCTTTTTTCTCGTCCAGAACACCTAAAATAAGAGGGGGATACCCTTTTTAGATTTTTGAATAAGACCGTCCCCGACCCGCTAAAAGGGGCGGAGTCTGGAAAATGTTTTTGGTTTTTTGACCAGTTCAAACTTGAGATTTTTTGATAATTTTTTTTACGATTCCTATTCATTTTTTAAGGCGCATCGCCGCATAATGTTTTGAAAATTTTGAAAATTTTTTATTAATCAGTTCTTGACATTTTTCATTTTCAAACCCTTCGGAAAGTTTCGTTTACGCTGCGATTTTCTGAAAAAATTTCAGTGAATGCTTCATGGTTATTGCTTTGATGCTTTGTGTTTTTGATATAAAATAGTCTATTTTCTAACAGAGAAAAAAAATCAATAAATGTTAAAAATGGCAGTTTTTGACGGTTTTTGACGTTTACCGGCTCGGGGAGTCATTTTTTCAAAAACTTTCTAAAAATGTATTTTGAAGAACTTTTTATTGCAAACATTTTGGTTTTTTTTGTTTATCGATTTAATTTTTTTTAGTGAGTTATCGATTTTTTTAAACAAAAGTTGGTTTTTCGACCATAACTTGGTTCAAAATCACTTTTCTGGGAATTTGTTCTTATTAATCGTTTTGAAATTTACTTTCACATTTTAATTATATTTTTTTGTATTTTTATGAAAAGTTTTAAGCACTTTTTTTCTTGTTTTTTTATATCGACTTTTTCAAATCAATTTTTCTCAAAAATGAACTATATAATCTTTTTCATATTTTGACCAGTTATAGTCCACACTGCGTAGCATTTTACCATCTAAATGACTAAAATATCTAGGAGGTTTTGGAGAAGAAAAAAATCGATATGTGCAAAATTTTCCAAAATTTGACGGTTTTTCACGTTTTCCGGCTCGGGGAGCAATTTTTTCAAAAAGTTTTTCAGAAACAAACTTGAAGAACTTTTGATTGCGCACAAACTGCTTTTTTTAATTTGTTGATTAGTAATGTTTGAAGCAAGTTATCAATTGTTAAAATTTCACTATGGTTTTTGGACCATAACTTGATTCAAAATTACTTTTGTAGAAAATGCTTTTTACTAATCGATTTGATATTCAATTCTGCATATAACAGTGATTTTTTCAAAATTTTTTGATTTTTATCGATTTTTTTATTTTTATCGATTTTTTCAAAAAATTTTCTCAAAAGTGAAAACTCGTCGAGTTTTCAACGCACGCCGTCTATTAGACAACGTGAGTATCAAACTCGGTTGTAACTCTTTGCAGAGTTAGCTCTCGGAATCCTTTCGGATTTTCCCCACTTGAACTCTTTTCAGAGTTTTCTCCTGGACTCTTGCGAGCCTTTTCCTTCGTTGCGCTGACTCTTGCGAGTCTTCTCCTTCGTGCGCTGACTCTTTCGAGTCTTCTCCTTGATCGGTGTAGAGTGCTAAAGAGCACACGGCGGCAGAATACGCAGGGAAGGGGTCAATCAGACTTTATTAAAAACAAAGTGACAACCAAGAGAATAAGTGGAAATCCAATCCAAAAAAAGAACCAAGAGTTCAAAAACAAGAGTGAAAAATCATCATTTCGAAAAAGGATGACAAATAAAAATGCCAAATTTGGCGGCAGAAAGAAATGCGCGCCGACAGTTTTGATCAACATATCTTTGCGCCAAAAAATAAATTAATAAATTAAAACAAGATAAAAATAAAAATTGGATAAAACAATATAAAACCCGGGTAAAACCCGACATCCTCGGATTTTTCTATGCCGAAGTGGTGGAAATGGGAGAGTGTGAACGACGAGAAAATGAGGTAGATATGGTTGGCAACAGTGAGAAACAAGGTGTGACGCGGATGCGGATAATTAAATCTCCGTTGCATAACTCTTCCTCCTCTTGTATTTCGTGGCCATGGGTTGGTTGTGGGCATTTCGTCCAGTTCCAGTCCTTGGTGGCACTTGACGTGGATGCCAATGACGTTGTAGCTTCGGTCCCGGTCCTTGTCGTGTCCTCTTTCCAGCAGCACTCGTCCCTTGCGTCCTCATACCAGCGACTTCCATCAACCCTCTGCCTATGGATGCCGCACTCTCACTTGCAGTTTTGATCCGGAAACCCGGCCAGCTACATCCTTGTTTTGTGGCGGCATTACAGGGTGGGGAATAAATATGGAGCCGTGGCTTTGCGTAAGTTTTGGTGCTTGCAGAAACACAAATCACGCCTACCATATTATTTTTTAACGAATTATATTGTTTTTAACTATTTTCCAACGTTTTCGCGAATAATATACAACTTGAGGGTAATGATGACCGCTTTACCACCCGGGCTGCTATCATTGAGAGCGCGACGTGGCACGCACCTGAGGGCACTCTTCACAGATGAGAAAATATTCACCGTGGAAGCCAATAAAAATGGTCAGAACGACAGGATCATTGCTGTAGACTTCCAGTCTGCCTATAAGAAAGTCAAATGCCTTAATAAAACGTATAGTTCTTCATCCATGATGGTCTTCGAAGAAATCTGCGCAGATGGCAAGACTCAACTGGTTTTCGTGAATGAGGTAGTCAAAATCAACACGGAATACTAAATTGAGAACATTTTGGTGTCCGAAGTGCTTTCTTGGTTCCATTCCCACTTCGAAAATCGTGATTGAATCTTCCAGCAAGACGGCGCACCTGCTCCATTTGCAAAAGCCTCTCAACAGTGATGCGAAGCCGATTTCCCTGGTTTCCTCAATGGACTGTTCCGAGTCTGGATTTGAAACCGATGGATTTTGTAGTGTGGGGATATTCAACCCAGCAAGTCACCACAAAGAATAACGCAAATTTAGAAGCCTTGAAAATCTTTTTGAAGAAGGCGTGGGACGATCTTGCTGTCAATACCTGCGTGCCGTCATTGACTCGTATTCGAAGAGACTCTGAGCTGTCATCGCGGCTAAAGGTGGACGATTTGAAAACTGTTTATGCCACTTATTTGCTGTTGTTTAATGAACATTTTTTTAGATTTGTAGAAAACAATCTCATGTTTAAACGATTTTACACCGTTTTGAATGCGGCTTCATATTTATTCCCCACCCTGTATACACAAATTGCCAATAGTTGTCCGGTGCCTCTGTGTTACCCACTAGAAGCAACGACGCATTCTTCCATTCCGGATCGGACTCTCGTGGCGACACTATCTGCAGCACTCCTCCGTCTTTCCTCGTCAGCTTCTCCACGCACAAAGCATACTCCGCCTCTTTCGTCCAGTCGATAGATTGACACGGCGCCGAAGCGACGATTACATTCACGGCGTTAGATATTTGGTTGAGCACCAGAACCCAATCCTCACGAGCGCTCATGACATCGTTGACAACTGGCACAACCAGCAGAACATTATTGCAACGATACTTGCGAATCCATGATGGGATCTTTTCGGTTTCCAGTGCAATGTTGCGCATGCAAAAGGCATCATGCCCCAATGGCACCATTTCCATTGTGACGCCTGGCAGCAAGATCATCAGAGTTTTCGTGTCATCAAACACATCCACTCCAGCTGAATCATTGAGAGCTTTCGAATAGATGACTTCGAACTCCCTCATCAGTTCCGTGTTTTTGAGCGTTAGAAGAATGCTCGGGCATTTGGCCAACGCCTTCCACAAGTCTGAAGTCACTGACTGCGACGCAAAAGGAAGTGGGCGCAAAGCCAACAGTCGCACCGTGTCGAGATCATCCAGGAGATGGGGGCACTGCTTCAACAGCACACTGAATCGGTGAAGAGTGGTAGGAGAGGTGGTGGTGAGCTCGGGAAGAGTTGAGAGTGCGAAGTGGCACGGGGTGTAGCATCTACAGAAGAAGACTTCCGGCGAGCTGGAAAGATAATCATTATTATGAGTCGTTTCATATTGTATATTTAAACAATCAGTTCCTTCCCATATTTCTTTCCTCCGTGTTTTTCTCCCCTTAATTGTCTCAATTGGGACATTCTCCATTTCGTTGGGGACCACTCTCTCCATTTCGTTGGGGACCACTCTCAAGTTATCAAATGGAATGACAAGAATTTCCTTCTTTGCTCCCAAAATGGGTATCACTGTGGCAGAATTATCAGATACACTCTGTACCCGATAAGGTCCTCTCCACTGATTTATCAATTTGGGACACCTAGCTCCTAGTCTTTCCGATGGGATCTCAACTAGTACTCTACTGCCTACTGTTGGGAACCTTCTGGTTTCCGTCCTATGCTTTTTGTCGAACAAGATTTTGTTGACTTCCCACTCTTTCACAGCGTGTTCCTTTGCCAATCTATGAGCCTTCAGGAGTTCTTGGGTCAGCACATTTTTGTACTCATCACAATCCGAGTATACAATGCCAGCGGCATCCTCTTCCTCCATAAAAATGGGGTGTTTTGAGTCCTGGCCATGCATTAAAAACATTGGGGACTCTCCCGTTGTTCTGTGCGTCACTGAATTGTACGCAAATGTTGCGAACGGTATTTGATCGTCCCATTCCATAGGCACCGATGATCTCTTTTTGATAATGTGAATTATGGTTTTGTTAAACCTTTCCACACAGTCATTCATCCAAATGTTATATCCTTTGGTTGACACCTTTTTGATTTGCAACATTTTACAGAGTTGTTGGAAATGACTATTTTCAAATTCTTTTCCTTCATCTGTCAATAGAGTATCGGGGATTCTCCCCTCTCCCAACGCCCACCTTTTAATAAACGCTTCTACCACGGTTTCAGCTTTTTTGTCAGGTATAGGGACCGCGATAGCGTATTTTGTGAACAAATCGATGTTACTCAGAATATATCGATTTCCTTGTGTGGATAGACCAACATCAATAAGATCACACGCCAGAATTTCCATGGGGTACGAGGTTTCGTAAGGTTTTAAAGGTGCAGTAAGTTTTGGGTGGTCGTTTGTACAGACACATTTTGGACAACTTTTTACACAGGATTCCATGGTGACTAGCATTCTAGGTCAGAAAAACCTTTTTCCTAACTGCCTGAGCATCTTTTGAGCACCAAAATGCCCACCCAAATCACCTTTATGTAGTTCCTTAACCAACAGATTTCGCGCACTCTTCGGCACTACTTTCCTATTGCTTTCAGGAATTTCTGTGTTTCGAAGCGATCGGCCAATAAGAGCGTAATTCTCCACAAGAACAAGTCCTTTGATGCCTTTTACTCGCACTTTTCCTTCCGTTTCTCCTTTCTCGAGAATTTCGATCAATTCTTTCCAGCCTTCGTCACTCATTCTGAGTTCTTCCAGCCATAGCTCATGGTCCAACGGATCATGCTTGTCAGAGTCTAGTTTCAACTCATTGACGACTTTGAGTAGTTCTTTCGTTTCACCATCAGAGCCCTCATCCACATAACTCCCTCTCTCTACTCAAAGCGTCTGCCACCAAGTTTGCTTTCCCGGCTACGAAAACAATTTTGACATTGTATTCTAGAATTTCAATAGACCATCGTAACAAACGATCAGCCAGCTGCGTTCCTTTCAGCAAGGAGACACCGTAATCATTATCTTATTAATCGTAATAAACCTTTTTGTAATCATGGAAGATTCTTAGCGTTGGGTAATAAGTGGAAGGATAGGTGGACTCCCATAACATCGGGAGTCCACGGAACCTAAGTCAAGAAAGGTTCCGCCTATCTTTTGCATCCAAGTCATTGACCCCAGCTGAAACCAGATATCACATAACTGATCTGGAAGCCTTGGCAATAATGTTCGCGTTGGCGAGGTTCAAAACAATTGTGTATGATACACAAGTGATGGTCTTCACTGACCATAAACCGCTTGTCTCCTTGCTGAAAGGAACGCAGCTGGCTGATCGTTTGTTACGATGGTCTATTGAAATTCTAGAATACAATGTCAAAATTGTTTTCGTAGCCGGGAAAGCAAACTTGGTGGCAGACGCTTTGAGTAGAGAGAGGGAGTTATGTGGATGAGGGCTCTGATGGTGAAACGAAAGAACTACTCAAAGTCGTCAATGAGTTGAAACTAGACTCTGACAAGCATGATCCGTTGGACCATGAGCTATGGCTGGAAGAACTCAGAATGAGTGACGAAGGCTGGAAAGAATTGATCGAAATTCTCGAGAAAGGAGAAACGGAAGGAAAAGTGCGAGTAAAAGGCATCAAAGGACTTGTTCTTGTGGAGAATTACGCTCTTATTGGCCGATCGCTTCGAAACACAGAAATTCCTGAAAGCAATAGGAAAGTAGTGCCGAAGAGTGCGCGAAATCTGTTGGTTAAGGAACTACATAAAGGTGATTTGGGTGGGCATTTTGGTGCTCAAAAGATGCTCAGGCAGTTAGGAAAAAGGTTTTTCTGACCTAGAATGCTAGTCACCATGGAATCCTGTGTAAAAAGTTGTCCAAAATGTGTCTGTACAAACGACCACCCAAAACTTACTGCACCTTTAAAACCTTACGAAACCTCGTACCCCATGGAAATTCTGGCGTGTGATCTTATTGATGTTGGTCTATCCACACAAGGAAATCGATATATTCTGAGTAACATCGATTTGTTCACAAAATACGCTATCGCGGTCCCTATACCTGACAAAAAAGCTGAAACCGTGGTAGAAGCGTTTATTAAAAGGTGGGCGTTGGGAGAGGGGAGAATCCCCGATACTCTATTGACAGATGAAGGAAAAGAATTTGAAAATAGTCATTTCCAACAACTCTGTAAAATGTTGCAAATCAAAAAGGTGTCAACCAAAGGATATAACATTTGGATGAATGACTGTGTGGAAAGGTTTAACAAAACCATAATTCACATTATCAAAAAGAGATCATCGGTGCCTATGGAATGGGACGATCAAATACCGTTCGCAACATTTGCGTACAATTCAGTGACGCACAGAACAACGGGAGAGTCCCCAATGTTTTTAATGCATGGCCAGGACTCAAAACACCCCATTTTTATGGAGGAAGAGGATGCCGCTGGCATTGTATACTCGGATTGTGATGAGTACAAAAATGTGCTGACCCAAGAACTCCTGAAGGCTCATAGATTGGCAAAGGAACACGCTGTGAAAGAGTGGGAAGTCAACAAAATCTTGTTCGACAAAAAGCATAGGACGGAAACCAGAAGGTTCCCAACAGTAGGCAGTAGAGTACTAGTTGAGATCCCATCGGAAAGACTAGGAGCTAGGTGTCCCAAATTGATAAATCAGTGGAGAGGACCTTATCGGGTACAGAGTGTATCTGATAATTCTGCCACAGTGATACCCATTTTGGGAGCAAAGAAGGAAATTCTTGTCATTCCATTTGATAACTTGAGAGTGGTCCCCAACGAAATGGAGAATGTCCCAATTGAGACAATTAAGGGGAGAAAAACACGGAGGAAAGAAATATGGGAAGGAACTGATTGTTTAAATATACAATATGAAACGACTCATAATAATGATTATCTTTCCAGCTCGCCGGAAGTCTTCTTCTGTAGATGCTACACCCCGTGCCACTTCGCACTCTCAACTCTTCCCGAGCTCACCACCACCTCTCCTACCACTCTTCACCGATTCAGTGTGCTGTTGAAGCAGTGCCCCCATCTCCTGGATGATCTCGACACGGTGCGACTGTTGGCTTTGCGCCCACTTCCTTTTGCGTCGCAGTCAGTGACTTCAGACTTGTGGAAGGCGTTGGCCAAATGCCCGAGCATTCTTCTAACGCTCAAAAACACGGAACTGATGAGGGAGTTCGAAGTCATCTATTCGAAAGCTCTCAATGATTCAGCTGGAGTGGATGTGTTTGATGACACGAAAACTCTGATGATCTTGCTGCCAGGCGTCACAATGGAAATGGTGCCATTGGGGCATGATGCCTTTTGCATGCGCAACATTGCACTGGAAACCGAAAAGATCCCATCATGGATTCGCAAGTATCGTTGCAATAATGTTCTGCTGGTTGTGCCAGTTGTCAACGATGTCATGAGCGCTCGTGAGGATTGGGTTCTGGTGCTCAACCAAATATCTAACGCCGTGAATGTAATCGTCGCTTCGGCGCCGTGTCAATCTATCGACTGGACGAAAGAGGCGGAGTATGCTTTGTGCGTGGAGAAGCTGACGAGGAAAGACGGAGGAGTGCTGCAGATAGTGTCGCCACGAGAGTCCGATCCGGAATGGAAGAATGCGTCGTTGCTTCTAGTGGGTAACACAGAGGCACCGGACAACTATTGGCAATTTGTGTATACAGGGTGGGGAATAAATATGAAGCCGCATTCAAAACGGTGTAAAATCGTTTAAACATGAGATTGTTTTCTACAAATCTAAAAAAATGTTCATTAAACAACAGCAAATAAGTGGCATAAACAGTTTTCAAATCGTCCACCTTTAGCCGCGATGACAGCTCAGAGTCTCTTCGAATACGAGTCAATGACGGCACGCAGGTATTGACAGCAAGATCGTCCCACGCCTTCTTCAAAAAGATTTTCAAGGCTTCTAAATTTGCGTTATTCTTTGTGGTGACTTGCTGGGTTGAATATCCCCACACTACAAAATCCATCGGTTTCAAATCCAGACTCGGAACAGTCCATTGAGGAAACCAGGGAAATCGGCTTCGCATCACTGTTGAGAGGCTTTTGCAAATGGAGCAGGTGCGCCGTCTTGCTGGAAGATTCAATCACGATTTTCGAAGTGGGAATGGAACCAAGAAAGCACTTCGGACACCAAAATGTTCTCAATTTAGTATTCCGTGTTGATTTTGACTACCTCATTCACGAAAACCAGTTGAGTCTTGCCATCTGCGCAGATTTCTTCGAAGACCATCATGGATGAAGAACTATACGTTTTATTAAGGCATTTGACTTTCTTATAGGCAGACTGGAAGTCTACAGCAATGATCCTGTCGTTCTGACCATTTTTATTGGCTTCCACGGTGAATATTTTCTCATCTGTGAAGAGTGCCCTCAGGTGCGTGCCACGTCGCGCTCTCAATGATAGCAGCCCGGGTGGTAAAGCGGTCATCATTACCCTCAAGTTGTATATTATTCGCGAAAACGTTGGAAAATAGTTAAAAACAATATAATTCGTTAAAAAATAATATGGTAGGCGTGATTTGTGTTTCTGCAAGCACCAAAACTTACGCAAAGCCACGGCTCCATATTTATTCCCCACCCTGTAATGCCGCCACAAAACAAGGATGTAGCTGGCCGGGTTTCCGGATCAAAACTGCAAGTGAGAGTGCGGCATCCATAGGCAGAGGGTTGATGGAAGTCGCTGGTATGAGGACGCAAGGGACGAGTGCTGCTGGAAAGAGGACACGACAAGGACCGGGACCGAAGCTACAACGTCATTGGCATCCACGTCAAGTGCCACCAAGGACTGGAACTGGACGAAATGCCCACAACCAACCCATGGCCACGAAATACAAGAGGAGGAAGAGTTATGCAACGGAGATTTAATTATCCGCATCCGCGTCACACCTTGTTTCTCACTGTTGCCAACCATATCTACCTCATTTTCTCGTCGTTCACACTCTCCCATTTCCACCACTTCGGCATAGAAAAATCCGAGGATGTCGGGTTTTACCCGGGTTTTATATTGTTTTATCCAATTTTTATTTTTATCTTGTTTTAATTTATTAATTTATTTTTTGGCGCAAAGATATGTTGATCAAAACTGTCGGCGCGCATTTCTTTCTGCCGCCAAATTTGGCATTTTTATTTGTCATCCTTTTTCGAAATGATGATTTTTCACTCTTGTTTTTGAACTCTTGGTTCTTTTTTTGGATTGGATTTCCACTTATTCTCTTGGTTGTCACTTTGTTTTTAATAAAGTCTGATTGACCCCTTCCCTGCGTATTCTGCCGCCGTGTGCTCTTTAGCACTCTACACCGATCAAGGAGAAGACTCGAAAGAGTCAGCGCACGAAGGAGAAGACTCGCAAGAGTCAGCGCAACGAAGGAAAAGGCTCGCAAGAGTCCAGGAGAAAACTCTGAAAAGAGTTCAAGTGGGGAAAATCCGAAAGGATTCCGAGAGCTAACTCTGCAAAGAGTTACAACCGAGTTTGATACTCACGTTGTCTAATAGACGGCGTGCGTTGAAAACTCGACGAGTTTTCACTTTTGAGAAAATTTTTTGAAAAAATCGATAAAAATAAAAAAATCGATAAAAATCAAAAAATTTTGAAAAAATCACTGTTATATGCAGAATTGAATATCAAATCGATTAGTAAAAAGCATTTTCTACAAAAGTAATTTTGAATCAAGTTATGGTCCAAAAACCATAGTGAAATTTTAACAATTGATAACTTGCTTCAAACATTACTAATCAACAAATTAAAAAAAGCAGTTTGTGCGCAATCAAAAGTTCTTCAAGTTTGTTTCTGAAAAACTTTTTGAAAAAATTGCTCCCCGAGCCGGAAAACGTGAAAAACCGTCAAATTTTGGAAAATTTTGCTTTTTTTCCAAAATTTGACGGTTTTTCACGTTTTCCGGCTCGGGGAGCAATTTTTTCAAAAAGTTTTTCAGAAACAAACTTGAAGAACTTTTGATTGCGCACAAACTGCTTTTTTTAATTTGTTGATTAGTAATGTTTGAAGCAAGTTATCAATTGTTAAAATTTCACTATGGTTTTTGGACCATAACTTGATTCAAAATTACTTTTGTAGAAAATGCTTTTTACTAATCGATTTGATATTCAATTCTGCATATAACAGTGATTTTTTCAAAATTTTTTGATTTTTATCGATTTTTTTATTTTTATCGATTTTTTCAAAAAATTTTCTCAAAAGTGAAAACTCGTCGAGTTTTCAACGCACGCCGTCTATTAGACAACGTGAGTATCAAACTCGGTTGTAACTCTTTGCAGAGTTAGCTCTCGGAATCCTTTCGGATTTTCCCCACTTGAACTCTTTTCAGAGTTTTCTCCTGGACTCTTGCGAGCCTTTTCCTTCGTTGCGCTGACTCTTGCGAGTCTTCTCCTTCGTGCGCTGACTCTTTCGAGTCTTCTCCTTGATCGGTGTAGAGTGCTAAAGAGCACACGGCGGCAGAATACGCAGGGAAGGGGTCAATCAGACTTTATTAAAAACAAAGTGACAACCAAGAGAATAAGTGGAAATCCAATCCAAAAAAAGAACCAAGAGTTCAAAAACAAGAGTGAAAAATCATCATTTCGAAAAAGGATGACAAATAAAAATGCCAAATTTGGCGGCAGAAAGAAATGCGCGCCGACAGTTTTGATCAACATATCTTTGCGCCAAAAAATAAATTAATAAATTAAAACAAGATAAAAATAAAAATTGGATAAAACAATATAAAACCCGGGTAAAACCCGACATCCTCGGATTTTTCTATGCCGAAGTGGTGGAAATGGGAGAGTGTGAACGACGAGAAAATGAGGTAGATATGGTTGGCAACAGTGAGAAACAAGGTGTGACGCGGATGCGGATAATTAAATCTCCGTTGCATAACTCTTCCTCCTCTTGTATTTCGTGGCCATGGGTTGGTTGTGGGCATTTCGTCCAGTTCCAGTCCTTGGTGGCACTTGACGTGGATGCCAATGACGTTGTAGCTTCGGTCCCGGTCCTTGTCGTGTCCTCTTTCCAGCAGCACTCGTCCCTTGCGTCCTCATACCAGCGACTTCCATCAACCCTCTGCCTATGGATGCCGCACTCTCACTTGCAGTTTTGATCCGGAAACCCGGCCAGCTACATCCTTGTTTTGTGGCGGCATTACAGGGTGGGGAATAAATATGGAGCCGTGGCTTTGCGTAAGTTTTGGTGCTTGCAGAAACACAAATCACGCCTACCATATTATTTTTTAACGAATTATATTGTTTTTAACTATTTTCCAACGTTTTCGCGAATAATATACAACTTGAGGGTAATGATGACCGCTTTACCACCCGGGCTGCTATCATTGAGAGCGCGACGTGGCACGCACCTGAGGGCACTCTTCACAGATGAGAAAATATTCACCGTGGAAGCCAATAAAAATGGTCAGAACGACAGGATCATTGCTGTAGACTTCCAGTCTGCCTATAAGAAAGTCAAATGCCTTAATAAAACGTATAGTTCTTCATCCATGATGGTCTTCGAAGAAATCTGCGCAGATGGCAAGACTCAACTGGTTTTCGTGAATGAGGTAGTCAAAATCAACACGGAATACTAAATTGAGAACATTTTGGTGTCCGAAGTGCTTTCTTGGTTCCATTCCCACTTCGAAAATCGTGATTGAATCTTCCAGCAAGACGGCGCACCTGCTCCATTTGCAAAAGCCTCTCAACAGTGATGCGAAGCCGATTTCCCTGGTTTCCTCAATGGACTGTTCCGAGTCTGGATTTGAAACCGATGGATTTTGTAGTGTGGGGATATTCAACCCAGCAAGTCACCACAAAGAATAACGCAAATTTAGAAGCCTTGAAAATCTTTTTGAAGAAGGCGTGGGACGATCTTGCTGTCAATACCTGCGTGCCGTCATTGACTCGTATTCGAAGAGACTCTGAGCTGTCATCGCGGCTAAAGGTGGACGATTTGAAAACTGTTTATGCCACTTATTTGCTGTTGTTTAATGAACATTTTTTTAGATTTGTAGAAAACAATCTCATGTTTAAACGATTTTACACCGTTTTGAATGCGGCTTCATATTTATTCCCCACCCTGTATACACAAATTGCCAATAGTTGTCCGGTGCCTCTGTGTTACCCACTAGAAGCAACGACGCATTCTTCCATTCCGGATCGGACTCTCGTGGCGACACTATCTGCAGCACTCCTCCGTCTTTCCTCGTCAGCTTCTCCACGCACAAAGCATACTCCGCCTCTTTCGTCCAGTCGATAGATTGACACGGCGCCGAAGCGACGATTACATTCACGGCGTTAGATATTTGGTTGAGCACCAGAACCCAATCCTCACGAGCGCTCATGACATCGTTGACAACTGGCACAACCAGCAGAACATTATTGCAACGATACTTGCGAATCCATGATGGGATCTTTTCGGTTTCCAGTGCAATGTTGCGCATGCAAAAGGCATCATGCCCCAATGGCACCATTTCCATTGTGACGCCTGGCAGCAAGATCATCAGAGTTTTCGTGTCATCAAACACATCCACTCCAGCTGAATCATTGAGAGCTTAGGCTTAGGCTTAGGCTTAGGCTTAGGCTTAGGCTTAGGCTTAGGCTTAGGCTTAGGCTTAGGCTTAGGCTTAGGCTTAGGCTTAGGCTTAGGCTTAGGCTTAGGCTTAGGCTTAGGCTTAGGCTTAGGCTTAGGCTTAGGCTTAGGCTTAGGCTTAGGCTTAGGCTTAGGCTTAGGCTTAGGCTTAGGCTTAGGCTTAGGCTTAGGCTTAGGCTTAGGCTTAGGCTTAGGCTTAGGCTTAGGCTTAGGCTTAGGCTTAGGCTTAGGCTTAGGCTTAGGCTTAGGCTTAGGCTTAGGCTTAGGCTTAGGCTTAGGCTTAGGCTTAGGCTTAGGCTTAGGCTTAGGCTTAGGCTTAGGCTTAGGCTTAGGCTTAGGCTTAGGCTTAGGCTTAGGCTTAGGCTTAGGCTTAGGCTTAGGCTTAGGCTTAGGCTTAGGCTTAGGCTTAGGCTTAGGCTTAGGCTTAGGCTTAGGCTTAGGCTTAGGCTTAGGCTTAGGCTTAGGCTTAGGCTTAGGCTTAGGCTTAGGCTTAGGCTTAGGCTTAGGCTTAGGCTTAGGCTTAGGCTTAGGCTTAGGCTTAGGCTTAGGCTTAGGCTTAGGCTTAGGCTTAGGCTTAGGCTTAGGCTTAGGCTTAGGCTTAGGCTTAGGCTTAGGCTTAGGCTTAGGCTTAGGCTTAGGCTTAGGCTTAGGCTTAGGCTTAGGCTTAGGCTTAGGCTTAGGCTTAGGCTTAGGCTTAGGCTTAGGCTTAGGCTTAGGCTTAGGCTTAGGCTTAGGCTTAGGCTTAGGCTTAGGCTTAGGCTTAGGCTTAGGCTTAGGCTTAGGCTTAGGCTTAGGCTTAGGCTTAGGCTTAGGCTTAGGCTTAGGCTTAGGCTTAGGCTTAGGCTTAGGCTTAGGCTTAGGCTTAGGCTTAGGCTTAGGCTTAGGCTTAGGCTTAGGCTTAGGCTTAGGCTTAGGCTTAGGCTTAGGCTTAGGCTTAGGCTTAGGCTTAGGCTTAGGCTTAGGCTTAGGCTTAGGCTTAGGCTTAGGCTTAGGCTTAGGCTTAGGCTTAGGCTCAGGCGCAGGCTTCTGCGCCATTTGGGATGAGGACTGGCCCCTTGAAAAAAAATTTCCAGTTTTTGCTTTTTTATCGTCCAGAGCACCTGAATTTAGGGGGGGATACCCTTTTTAGATTTTTGAATAAGACCGTCCCCGACCCGCTAAAAGGGGCGGAGTCTGGAAAAAATTTTCCGTTTTTTGACCATAACATAGTTCAAACTTGAGATTTTTATATGATTTTTTTTACGATTCCTATTCATTTTTAAAGGCGCATCGTCACATTATGTTTTCAAATTGATTGATTATAGTTATCAACAAGTTCTTATCACCGGACACATTTCAAACCTAAAAAAAAAAAAGTTATCGCGTTTTTATTTTCTGAAAAAAATACCAGTGGTACTCCTCAAAATTGTACATCAGATGATATTGTTTTCATAAGGGCATAAACGGTTAAATTTTGAGATAAAAATTGATAAATGCAAAATTTTTTAAAATTTGACGGTTTTTTACATTTTCCGGCTCGGGGAGTGATTTTTTCAGAAAATTTTTAAGGAACTTTTTTGAAGAACTTTTTATTGCGCACAGTTTTCTTTTTTTACTTTGTAGATATGTGCGTTTTGAAACATGTTATCAATTGATAAAAACGGCTTCTGGTTTTTTAATCATAACTTGGTTCAAAATTATTTTTGTGGACGTGGTTTTTTACGAATCGTTTTTAAATGTTTTTTTACGTTTTAATTTATTTTTTTCAGATTTTTCCAAACTGTTTCGGTCAGGTTTAGATGGTTTTTTAAATATCGATTTTTTCAAATCAATTTTTCTCAAAACTGAACTCTGCGATTTTTATTAAAATTTGACCATATGCAGACCAAACTAAGTATGTTTGTTTGACAATAACGACAAAAAGGTCTAGGGATTTAAATTTGAGAAAAAAATCGATATGTGCAAAATTTTACAAATTTTGACGGTTTTTCACGTTTTCCGGCTCGGGGATTGGTTTTTTCAAAAAGTTTTACAGGATCATTTTTGAAGAACTTTTGATTGCGCACAGTTTGCCGTTTTTTTTTTAATTGATTAGTGATGTTTGAAGCAAGTTATGAATTGATAAATTTTTTTTTTGGTTTTTTGGTCATAACTTGGTTCAAAAATACTTTTACGAAAGATTTTTTTTATCAATCGATTGGAAATTAAATTTTACATCATAATATATTTTTTTTATAATTTTCCGGCAAATTTGAAATAAGTTTTTTAACGTTTTTCAATTATCGATTTTTTCCAACCCAATTTTCTCAAAAATGAGTCTAACGATTTTCATTAAAAAAATACTAATGTTAGTGCACATTAAATACTATCTTCTGATATAAAACTTGTTACGTAAAGCGACCGTTTACTAAAAGAAAAAAAAATAATTATGCAAAATTTTCTGAAATTTGACGGTTTTTTACATTTTCCGGCTCGGGGAGTGATTTTTTCAAAAAATTTCTCAGGAACTTTTTTGAAGAACTTTTTATTGCGCACAGTTTGCTTTTTTTATTTCACTTATTGGTATTGTTTTAATCAAGTTATCAATTGATAAAAGCAACCTTTGGTTTTTTGATCATAACTTGGTTTAAAATCATTTTTGTGGACGTATTTTTTTACGAATCGTTTTTAAATTCAATTTTACGTATGAATTTATTTTTTTCAATTTTTTCCAAACCGTTTCGGTCGGGTTTTGATAGTTTTTGAAATATCGATTTTTTCAAACACAATTTTCTCAAAAATGAGTCTAACGATTTTCATTGAAAAAATACTGATGTTAGTGCACACTAAATACTATCTTTTGATATAAAACTTGTTACGTAAAGCGACCGTTTACTGTAAGAAAAAAAAATATTTATGCAAAATTTTCTGAAATTTGACGGTTTTTTACATTTTCCGGCTCGGGGAGTGATTTTTTTAAAAAATGTTTCAAGAACTTTTTTGAAGAACTTTTTATTGCGCACAGTTTGCATTTTTTATTTTACTGATTGGTATTGTTTTAATCAAGTTATCAATTGATAAAAGCAACCTTTGGTTTTTTGATCATAACTTGGTTTAAAAATATTTTTGTGAACGTATTTTTTTACGAATCGTTTTTAAATTCAATTTTACGTATGAATTTATTTTTTTCAATTTTTTCCAAACCGTTTCGGTCGGGTTTTGATGGTTTTTGAAATATCGATTTTTTCAAACCCAATTTTCTCAAAAATAAGTCTAACGATTTTCATTTAAAAAATACTGCTGTTAGTGCATATTAATTACTATCTTTTGATATAAAACTTGTTACGTAAAGCGACCGTTTACTGTAAGAAAAAAAATATTTATGCAAAATTTTCTGAATATTGACGGTTTTTTACATTTTCCGGCTCGGGGAGTGATTTTTTCAAAAAATTTCTCAGGAACTTTTTTGAAGAACTTTTCATTGCGCACAGTTTGCTTTTTTTATTTTACTGATTGGTATTGTTTTAATCAAGTTATCAGTTGATAAAAGCAACCTTTGGTTTTTTGATCATAACTTGGTTTAAAATTATTTTTGTGAACGTATTTTTTTACGAATCGTTTTTAAATTCAATTTTACGTATGAATTCATTTTTTTCAATTTTTTCCAAACCGTTTCGGTCGGGTTTTGATGGTTTTTGAAATATCGATTTTTTCAAACACAATTTTCTCAAAAATGAGTCTAACGATTTTTTTAAAAAAAATACTGCTGTTAGTGCACATTGAATACTATTTTTTGATATAAAACTTGTTACGTAAAGCGACCGTTTACTGTAAGAAAAAAAATATTTATGCAAAATTTTCTGAAATTTGACGGTTTTTTACATTTTCCGGCTTGGGGAGTGATTTTTTCAAAAAATTTTTCAGGAACTTTTTTGAAGAACTTTTCATTGCGCACAGTTTGCTTTTTTTATTTTACTGATTGGTATTGTTTTAATCAAGTTATCAATTGATAAAAGCAACCTTTGGTTTTTTGATCATAACTTGGTTTAAAATTATTTTTGTGAACGTATTTTTTCACGAATCGTTTTCAAATTCAATTTTACGTCTAAATTTATTTTTTTTCAATTTTTCCAAACCGTTTCGGTCGGGGTTTGATGGTTTTTGAAATATCGATTTTTTCAAATGAATTTTTCTCAAAAATGAATTCAGCGATCTCTATAAAAAAAAAAGTTTTTAATACCTTAATTTAGTGTAATAAGCGGAAGATGTGTCTTAGATTTTTTCAAATAATGAGGCAAAGAGATTGCCCAACAAGAGCAGTTTTACAACTGTCTACTGACGGGGAAATGGCAAGAGAGTGCACGAAAAAGGTCAAATGGCAAGAGAGTGCACAAAGTGAGGAGGGTCCTGTTTTGAATATCTGTCTATTGTCATCTACACATTCTGGTTCTGCCATGTTTATCTACATAACAAACCCTACACAAGACAAAAAATAGAAAAAAAATAAAAGACAAAAAATAGCAATATAAATAGACAAAAATAGGAAAAATTGTAAAGTGATGCATTTTGAAACGAGATATCTTTCTTATATATAAAAACCCAGATCGGGATGTCTGTGCGCGTCCGCACTTGCCTTTTTGCAAGAAAATGCAGTGGACAAAACACGAACCCGTGACCTTATGATTTTTATTCAAGCGCACTACCTACTGAACCACAGAGGACAGAAATCTTCCCAAAACAGAGTGCGTATAAATGAATGAGAAAGAGTGGAACGTAAAAAAATAGAATGTGGCGACGAAGTCGCCAGTAGGCTGCGTCAGCAGCCGCGCAGGACTGCGCAGCAGGCTTGTCATATAATAAAAACACATTTTTTGGTTTTTTGTTCATAACTTGGTTTAAAATTATTTCTGTGAACGTGTTTTTTTACGTTTTTAAACTTATTTTACATCTAACCAGGTATTTTGTTCTAAATTTCTGGACGTTATCGATTGGTGATTTCACTTGTAATTTTCCAATAAATTTCAACATCTTGTTCCAACATATATTCTCAGTACGGAGCGCTGCAAACTCGCTCCCTTCGCACAGTGGTGGACGCGGGCACGTTGGCGACGAAAGAGTGCAAAAAAATGAGAGATCCGTGGCCGATGTTTTGCTCTGATTTCTCTAAACCTCACTCCAAGTGCATGCGAAATTCTTTGTTCGATTGGAGCGAGTTATCAGCGTTTTATACCGAGTATATACCAGTGATAGTATAACCTGAGTAGTTTTTTATTACATTGGTGACTAACATATCTAGTGTGTGTTGGGAGAAGAGAAAATTCGATTTTTGCAAGTTTTTTTTTTCAAAATTTCAACGTTTCTCTCGTTTTCCGGGTTGGGGAGTCGAGATAAAATTGAAGTGTATAAAAATAATTTTATTTAATAAGAAAAATTGATACAGTAGTTTAGTTTATTAAACGGGAAAATTGACACAGAACATCTAAAATAGTCAAGTGAACAGACTGGTTGAGAAGAGCAGTTTTACAACCGACTGCAAAGAGGTCAAATAGCAAAAGAGTGCACTAAATCAAGAGAGTCAGGTTTTTAATATATTTGTACTGTCATATACACATTCTGTTTCTGTCATTCTTCATTAGAATACCCACAATCCGTATGGAAAGCAAGAGAATTTATAAAATGTTGAGAGTGACTCTGCGATGCGTTTTTCCTCTTGTAAAAACTTACATTTGTCGAAAAACGCAAAAACGGGTTTTCCTATGTTGAATAGGTTTATAAAAAAAAGAGCACAGGCATTAAAAAAGGGATAATCAAGAATAACACAACTACAAACGGATGTTGGGATCAGATAACAAACGAGTGCACAAATTTGATGAGCTCCTCTTTGTTGACTGGTTTAACGATAGCCTGGATTTGATTTTGAAACAAGTAAAGAAAGTAACAAAAAGAATTATAGATGCACACAAGTGAAACGATGCATGTTCAATGATACAAGTTTGTTAGTCGGGAGAGGATACTTTTTTGTCGGATACAGTTTTCTTTGTGTTCGCCGGCTGATCTGCTCCATGTAGTATCTGCTAATATTTTTTCTTTGTCGGCATTTTCTGGGCTCACAAGAAGGGGAGGGGCGGGAGTGGGAGATAAAGTTTGGTATAAATACTGTTCAGTACAATGTGAGAGAACTAATTGCCAATTATAGTGGTATTTGTTATTTTTCTAAAAAATGAAAGTTTTTCTCCCATTTTTCCTACTATTTTTTGTTGCGTTCGCAACAGACAACTCGGTTTTTCTTGGCGACGGATATGTTGATCGACTGGAAGATGAAACAACACAATGCGCCAATTTCACTATTCCTCTTTATTTTAACCAGAAAAGCGAAAAAAAAGTTGAATTTAAAGATTTGTGTCTAAGTAAGTTGTTTAAAATGATAAATCATCTGTAAATTGTACTGTTTCTTTAATTTCAGAATCTCGGCGTAGTCAAAGAGCAATTATGGTGCCCATTGGCGTTGCACTTGGTGTTGGCGTTGCTGGTGGTATTGTTTCCGGCATCGTGACATCTGTTATTAGCAGCTTTTTTTTTTACAACAGTATGAGTGTTGTGACAAGTGAAATTGAAGATTTGAGGAAGGTCGATAAACTCACCGTGGAACAATTACAAATTTTGAGCACGTAAGTATGTTGTCGTTGGATCAATTTTTTAAACTATTTTCTTTGTTAGAGCACAAACCCTTCTGAGCCAGAATCATGCTGATCATCTCTGGCAAGAAATTGAGGACAAACTTTTCGAGAAATCCAACATTGAAGCACTTTTCAAATTTTTAAAAATTGACCCCATGCAGCTTTTGAATGACTTTGGAATTTCGAAGTCACTAGGAATGGATGTGTTTCGTACATTTTCGTACGAAGCACAATGTGGCGCAAACTTCGACTCTGTCGATTTAATTGTCTGTCACCGTTCCAGTGCTTCTCGAAAAATTGGTAGAGTAGTAAAATTAGCCCCAAAAGGGAAGTTCATTCATGGACGGACCTACCGCTATTTTGAAACTCCCAGTTATGGAGTCATGACTAGTAACGGGATTGTGTCGGCTGACACATGCAAAAGGTTTGGTCGGTTGTATGCGTGCAAAGAAAGCTCTGGAAAATGTACGTACAACACGCCAGCCGGGTGCAATCGAAGAACGGTGGAAACTGATGGTACTTTTATAAAAGAAATTGACGATTTTTCATTTGTCGCCACTGTGCTAAAGGTTAGTTTTTAAGCGGCTTTAAAGTTTTTCAATTATCTCGATTTTGCAGAAATATACTATCAGGAACGAGACGGAATCGGTGACAAAAAGTGTGGGAGAATCTGGCCAAATATTGTTGAGTCTGCCGCACACACATCACGCTCAAATTGGTACACACGTTATTCAAGGAAGACACGACGCATTTGAAGAAGTCGCTGTAGATGTTGAGGAAAGTCTACCTCACATGAACCACGAGGAAATTGAGAAATTCATCAAGGATAATGAAAGAATAAACTACCTGCTATCAGAAGAACGTGTCAAAGAGCTGCACGACTCAGTCCCATGGAGATTTGATTTTGATAATTTATTGTTTTGGTGTTTCGGTACTGTTGGTAAAATTTTAATTGTTCTTTTTTTTGTAATTGTTATTTTCTTGTTTCTTTTTTATTTTGGGCCTGCATTAATTTGTATGTGTGCGAGAAAAACTGTTGCTGAAAACTCAGGTCAAAAAAATAGTAATGTTTTTTTGTGCTAACAATATTTTTAAAATGTAATTTTGCTCCTGATTTTAAATAATAAATTCCATTGTATATTCATAGTTTCTTTTTTTGTTCAGTGTCAAAAATGAGTTGAAAAAAAGTTGGGTGTTACAGCTTTGTTGTTTTTTACTGAATTAGTTGGATTGCCTTTAGTTTAAAAATTAAAAATGTGACAACGACCTAGATTTAGGCTACCCAAAGTGGATCTATTATCCGATCTATATTTAGACTACCTAATGTGGATCTATGATCCGATCTATATTTAGGCTACCTAAAGTGGATCTATACTGTAGTTTTATTACCAAGCAGACACCTTTCGTCAAAAAAGTCATCTAAACTACGTGTAGATGAAATAGTTCCCAGCTACGTAAGCTCCGCCCCTTCTAACGTCATTTACCCAATAACCCACTTTTTCCCAACCTAATTGTCTTGTCAGGCTGCTACCAAGAGCAGGAAACTTTTGAATTTTTTCTGCCACAATTGCTGAATAGCTGTAGAGAATTTCTCTTTTCCTCTTACTTTTTATTCAAACGTCTTTTTTTCATATTAACATATTTTCAGATTTCATAGTAATATGCAGTCCCCAGCTCAATTTTGCATTGAATGCAATGCCCAAACAGTCAACACTGATGCTTTACTTATTTTCTGGAATCCGGAAATGGAAAAACAACGTAAGTTTAAATATGACTAAATATTTTTATTCACATTAATAATTTTTAGATGGCTTTTTTTCTGCTCAGATGGTTCGAGACATCATCGAAAAACTCGCAGAGAATCCTGGACAAAATTTGCCCAAAAACAAATTGAATCCTGGCCAGTGTGTTGAGTCGCCACCATTTCAATGGAAAAAACATAATGTCAAAGGTAACAAAACAATACAATAAATTTAATTCAACTTTCTTTTTTTAGTTATGTATCATAGTGCGTTAGAGACAACCAATGTTAAAATGATTGCCCACGAGAATTCATTGAGGTTGGCTTACCTTTATGCCATTGAGAAGGCGCACAGGAGTAAACTGAACTCCATTGCTTTGCCAGTGGTTTATTCGGACACACCTAAAAAGGACCACAAAATTACTTGCTCAATTTTAATGCAAGCAATTTGTTATTTTGTGACGCAAAATCCCACAACGGTAGTTTAATAGATGTAAATTCAATTTTAAGACTTTACTCTTTCAGACAGTGAGACGTTACTTGATTGTGACAGACACGGTTAGAGATAATCAGTATGTAACCAGAAAGTGCAAAACTGTAGAAAAACCGTGCTCTGTGTCAGCTTTCTTAAAACTTCAAAAAAAAGTTGAAAAGAAAGCAAAAGGAGCAGTGATGGTGAGCGCTGCTTTCAATGGTCGGTTTTTTGCGGATGTGATGAAACGGAGAAATTTTCTCGGCAATGGTGTAAAGCAAATTACAGAAGCAAGGTTTGATAACTGTTTGATTGACAAATTTAATACTATTTTTTCCAGTAACTACAACAACATCATTTGGAACTTGCTTGAAACAACGTCGTCAATTGACAAGAACTCGGACGTTGATAGCTGTGAAAAAATGGAGGTTGACATCACTCCAACAAAACCAGTGATGGAAAACGCTATTGATATAAAAACAACTCCCAGAAGACCATCAAGCAATCGCCGTCTTTTGAAGCTCCGCAAAAGGGAACAAGCACAAAGACTCTGTAAAAAGTGAGGATTTATTAAATTTTTTTCCATAAAAAAATACATTTTAATTACAGTTTAACTGGTAATGCGACAGAGAAACCATCAACTCCTATGGCAGCAGTAACAGAAGCCCGCTTTGTCAAAATAAACAGCAAGAAAATGAGAATAGAAACAGCGAGGAATTCTAATGATACCAGAAGAAGGTTAGTCATTTATTTTGTAATTTTACGATGATGTTGGGACGGGAAACGCATTTTAGAAAGGTGTTTTGACAGTGAGAATTCAATATTTACCTTTGGGTTTACTTCGCTTACATGGACAGTATTTACTAGGATTAACATAGTAGATACTAGTGGGTATGATCATAAGACGCTAATTTAATTGTTTTTTTTAGTTTTTTGGCAAAACTAGGAATTAGTTGTATAACAATAAAAAAACATGATGTTGTAATCTTTTTTTCATTTAGCTTTATTTAACTTTAAGAGGTTTAGTTGAAAAAGAATAGCACATAGTAGATACTAGTGGGTTTGAGAAGTCATCATTCAGTGTTTCGCTAAGTTCTAATAAAAAACTAGGATGGTAGGATCTATTGTCAGCGCAAAGAAGTTGCACACGCGCGCCGCTAAAGACACGCCTGCGTGAAACATTCTTGTTTCACAAACTCAGTTTTTTTTTACTTTAGTTTTTTATTTTTATGTTTACAAGTTGTAAAATTGGATTGAAAAAAGTCGCTATTGGAGTATTTCGTAAGAACTACCCATTGCTCTTTTTCGTTCCACCTTCTTCAGTACACTCTCTCTCTGCGTGTAATACTTTTTAATTATACCAAAAAGTAACACAAAGAGAATGGTTTAGTAAACTGTTTGATACCGATATGTTGAAAAAATGGCGAAAGCTATTTGAGACATTTTGGTTCAAACACTGTTTCTAAACAACTTCATTGTAAACGACAGCAATAGGAAAACAAAGTAATTTGTAATCAAATAAGCAACCTTAAAAACGACCGCAGAAGAATTGGCAAACTCGAGGATAAACAAGCATGGCTCACAGATGGATGGGATTGTGCACATTTATCAAAAGTGAAAATTCGTAGAATGCTCCGATTGATCTGAAACTTTGGGAAATCTTTAAAAGGTCATTTCCTGAAAATTTCAGACCAAACTGTTGATTGTAAAAAAATATTGATTTTTTTTTCTAAAAATTTTTTATAATCGATATTTTGGTCTGAAATTTCTAGGAAATGGCCGTAAGTATTTTTAAAATGATTTCCCAAAGTTTCAGATCAATCGAAGCATTCTTCGAATTTTCGCTGAATTTTTTGCTGGTTTTTTTTAAATGTTTTTTGCTTTTTTTGTTAGTTCCGAGAACAATCCCTAAGTAAAATAATCCAATTTTATTTCCAGATCCACGTTCGAATTTGACGTCAGAAAACTAGAGGATGCCGCATATCTCGAAAGAGCGGTAGAAAACTACAAGAGTTTCCTCTGCAACGAAGTAACACGGATTAGGAAGCAAATTAAAGAGCAACTCGAATTCAACATTGGAGGACCAAAGGATATGACGATTGAAGAGAAAAAGCGACGACAGCTGTGCAGAATGCCAATTCATCTGTACACAAATGAATCCGCCAACGACGGAAAGGTCTACGGACCAATAAGGAAAGTGTTTGAGCCACTGTGGCGTCAGTTTATGGGATACCACGATATCAATCGGGTTATCACCGAAAAGGATGTTGAAGATTATAAAAAGAAGAATATAATCAAGAAAATGAAGGTCGATGAAACATCTTCATCTGAAGAAGAAGAAAGAAGTGATGATGAAGTAAAAGAAAATGTGGAAGAAATGGAAGTTGAAGACGACAAAGAAGACGAAGAAGAGGAGGAGGAAAAAGAAGAAGAAGAAGGAGAAGGAAAGCAAGAAGAATTGGATGTTCAAGAATTGAGGGCTGTTCTTGCAAATGAAGCTGCTGCCCAGCCTCCGCCACCAGCGCTCGCGGTTATCGAAGATATTGGGGAAATTCTTCGGAAAGTGTTTGGAGAAGATGTAGAAAATGAGATGAACGCAGACGATGGATACGCAAGGGAATTAGTTGGACACTACACGAAGGCTCGTCAATGCGATGATGATTGCCCGGAAATGGATGTAAAAGAAGCTGCCGAGGTTCACAAAGCGTTGTTTGCTTATTTGGATTTAATGGAGGGGGATCTCGAGGACTTTTACCCGAGCAGGATGATTTATAATTACGACGGATCAGAACGTAAAGCTATGCAATGGATACGCAAGTATGAAGAATGTTACCAAGGTCTTCGTACCCTATTTGCAAGATATGAAGAACTAACTATTTTATTTTGCACTGTCGCCGACTGTGATTTTATTTTAAACAACAAAGATCAAAAAGCTATGAAAGAACTGATGAAATTAGAATGTGTCCCCAGATGGATTCGGGAAAAGTTTACGGAGATGTACATGCCTCCGAAAAGTCAAGCTCACCACGAACAAGATTACGCGAAAAATCGATTTGGGTCTCACATGGCCAATTTTACAAAAGCAATGGAGCAACAAGAAACTGAAGTGTGCGACGTCTGTAATCAGTTAACTGCGCCCAAGAATATGCGTGAAAGAACAATGGAGGAATTCGAAGATTATGTTGTGGAAAGTGTCAGACAGTTGGACCGCAATCTCTGGGTGTGTTTAATGTGCATAAAATCTAATGGAATGCCACCATCTGCACTGGTCAATGGTTTTCAACCAGACGAGTGCCCGGAAGAATTATCGTGCCTCAACATTCTCGAACTGATGTTGATTCAAAGAGCACGCTCGAATATGAAAGTTTTTTATTTAAAAAGTATTAGCGATAAAATGACGCCGATGAAAGGAACAAAAGGAGTTTTGGTTGTGCTCCCAACGGAAATTGAGCCAACAATCGAGCACGTTCTTGACACTCTTCCTTCGGGAAGTAATTTGTCGATTCAAGTAAGAACAGGATGGGAAAAAAAGTATATTGTTCGCATGACAAAAGTTATTGCTGCTCTGAAGTGGCTTAAAACGAATCACTCCGAGTACCGCAACATAACAATTCGCAACGATTTCAATTTTACTATTGGAGAAGATGTCTGGTTCGAGCGAAATGATGCCACACAAGCGGACGCAACAGCAATAATTCAACGAGAGGAAGAAGAAGAAAATGATGGACATTTGCTAACTCAAGATTACGTCCAGGAGCAGCCGATGCAAAGAGTACAACAAAAAGAAGATGAAACGTTGGCGCACGAAAAATACGCATTGGTGAAGCATCGTTACGCTCCGGTGTCTGTGGAGACAAGAAATTTGGATACGATGATTTTCCCCAAACTGCACCCATATGGAACAAATGGAATGAATGAGACTCGCCATGTTGCCACTGCAGTTTCAAAATATACAAGAACTCGGTTGAGATCCGGCAATAGACAATTCGCTAAGGACCCAAACTATTTAATTTACATGTACGGCAGAAAACAACAGCTAAACCTGACTTCTGTTGAAGGAATTCAAGCACGGGTGGAAGCTGGCACAAAAGGAAAGGAATTTGATTTGAGTGATGAAAAAACGCAGAAATCACTGAGTTGTGCGTATGCGAAAACAAGAGGATTCCCGCAATACTGGAAGTCGGTAAAATCTTCCCTCCGAGCGCATGTGGCAGTTTTTGGAACTCCGACCTGGTTTTTAACCCTGAATCCGAATATTAAAGGTTGGTCCGACTTGCACGCGCTTTATCAAGAAGTATCCGGAGTGGAAGTCTCGGAAAACAACATTGAAGAACAGATATCAAAAGATCCCACAATTTTCTCGCGTTATTGGAAGATTCGAGTTGCGGCGTTTTGGAATAATGTTTTATTGAAAGAAGATGGACCACTGGGTTGCGTTACTCACCACTTCCACCGAGTGGAGTACCAACACCGCGGCACTCAACATATTCACTGTGTTTTGTGGACCAAGGAAAAACCAGCTGTGGATGCAACCCCGGAAGCCGTGGCCGATTTTATTGATGCCCACGTCACGGCGCGATTGCCAAATGAAAAAGAAGAAGCAGAACTTTATGACTTGGTTTTTAATCACCAATCACATTGGAAGAAGCATAGCAAGACCTGTAAAAGACCGGTCAGAGTACAGAACCGAATGCGAACAACAAGATGTCGTTTTGGATTTCCCAGACCAGTGCTCCGAAGGACACTAGTGTTGGACGAGAGCAAGAAGTATCGGATTCCTGGAGTAACGAGCCGCCCATATTATCTGGCAAGAAATACGGCAGAGACACACGTAAACGATTATAACACTGCGATCTTACTTGCTTGGGGAGCAAATATTGATGTACAATTCATCCCATCGAATTCAAAAGATGTGGTGAACTATATAACGGCATACACAACAAAAGGAGAGAAGGCAAAAAGAAGCGACAAAGGAAGTTTGGATAAATATGCTTTGCAAGGCATGACAAAGAGCAAGGCAATTTTCCAACTGGGTTTCGAAATTTGCGAAAGGAAAGAAGTCGGACTATTGGAGCTGGTGGATGACTTGATGGGCCACGAAAACTTTCAATTCGACATGGGTCACGTCTTTATCCCTTCGGATGCAAAGGACAAACGCTTGCGTATGCTGGTACCGAAGAACCAATTAAAAGATGATGATCTGGTGTATCAGACCAATTGGCTGGATACCTATTATCCAAACCGCTCCGTCAAACTGGAAAAGTTCTCCTTGTATAATATCATGATTAATTTCGAAGTAATAACGGTTCAAAAAGACGCCAAATCCAGAAGAAACCGTGCACCATCCAAGGACAAGAAAACGAAAAAGAATTTGGGCAAAAAAGACGGAAACAATGATGACGATGAAACGGAGTTTGAAGATGAGGAGTCGATTGAGTTTGAAAAGGATGCCGTGGACAGTGATCAATATCACGCCCGTAATCCATTGAGTCCATTTTACGGCCACGAGGATAAATACGACAGCGGTGATAAAGTTGCAATTCAAAAGTTCCCGACGAAATTTATGCGCAAAATGAAACAAAAAGTTGCTCGATTCTTCCTGCCTCGACTGATTTGGGAGGACATTGTATCTGTCGAAGATTACTACAGTAGGCTCGTTCGTGTGTTTGTGCCATGGAGGAACGAGGAGGGAATTCTTGAAGCTTATGAAAAAAATACCTACGCCGAAGTATGGAAGCAGTATTTGGAGAATTTGAAAAATGAAGACGAGTGTGCTTGGGAGGACATTACAAAATTGTTGGCTGGATACACAAAGCTGCAGAACGAAGAAGCGGAACTCGGAGAACGAATGGAGCAAATAAAGAAGGCAAAAGAAGCACTGGAAGTTGATGAAGAAGTAGAAGAAACCCTGGAAATTCAAGCTCGGGAAGTGAACAAGAAAAAACACCAAAAGGACCTTGACGCGATGAATGCAGTGCAACGAAGAATATTTGATGTAGTTACAAAACGAATCCGCGAGCAAGAAGAAGTAGCAGCAAGCAATGCAGAAATTGTGAAGGAGAACAAAGAACGCGTGCAGAAGAAAATGCAAAGATTGCCATTGAAGCCGATGCCGGAGCCAATTGTGCTGTTCGTTTCTGGAACCGCTGGAACCGGAAAGTCATTTTTAATCAACACACTCGCTGACGAACTTACATTGGAATATGTCACCGATAACAGCAGTGGACTAAAACCGGCCGTTCTTTTGGACGCACCAACAGGTATCGCAGCGTTGGCAATAAATGGGAACACAATCCATTCCCTGATGAATATTGAAGTCTTACAAGCGGACCATCGAGCAGAAGAAGAGTTTGAAGCGTTGGCACCGCAGAAGTTCGATCAAATGAAGTTCCTTTTCTCCAACCTTCGGCTGCTAATAACTGATGAAATTTCGATGGTATCAAACATAATGATGTACAAAATGCACTTGAGAATGAGACAAATAAGTGGAAAAGACAAACCATTCGGAGGGTACAACATTTTGGCGTTTGGAGACCTGCTGCAGCTACCTCCGGTGAAGGCTCCGCAAGTTTTTGAGCCTATTTCGGCGCACGTTATGAGAAGAATTTTTGGATCTGTGAGCTCAAATGTCAATTTATGGAATGCTTTTGAATACGAGGAACTAACGGAAAATATGCGACAAGGAGAGGATTTAAAATTCGGAGAGATGTGCACGCGAATTCGAACAGCCGCCCAGACGAAGGAAGACTGCGATCTTCTTTTTGATAGACTTATTCCCGCAACTAACTCTATTGCACCCACAATTGAAGAAATGGCTGATTTTTACGTCCCACTGCAAGAAAAGGACGCAAGCGCGATGTGTCTGATGGCTCTGAATAAGGAAGTTTTTGCTATGAATCAAGCTGTATTGAAGAGACTCGGAATGACGACTGTCAGGATTGATGCAATCGATTGCGTTGACGTTCGACGAACACGCCGATTGCAAGAGGGATCGCGACCTGGACAAAAAAGAAGACCGTGGCAGACATTCAAGATTATTGCATCCGATGGAACTGAGAAGAGCCGAAGAAATGAAGAGATGTTTGAAGATTTAGTGCATGATTCTGAATCTACATTTTGCGATAATTTAATGCATGGAGGACTGCCGCCGCAGTTGACTGTCGCAGTTGGATCTCGGGTGATGCTCCGCCGAAACTTATCAATTCGAGACCGACTGGTGAATGGAGCGACCGGAACTGTTACTGAAATAAAAGTGGCCAATGGAAAAATCAATTATATATTCGTGAAATTCGACGGGAATGTAGACACACCATGGCCTATTGCACGAAGTACCGCGACATTTCAAAAAAATAAGGAGATAATGACAAGAGAACAATTTCCGCTTGTCATTGCGTATGCGGCCACTATCCATAAAGCCCAAGGATTGACGTTAAAAAATGTATTAGTGCGCCCGCACAATATTTTCTCAAGCGGGATGTTTTATGTCGCCATCAGCAGAGTGACGCGGCTCGATGGACTTCATTTGGCAGGATTTGACCCAACGAAAATCAAGGTGGATCAACGGGCATTCACAGAGGCAAACACAAGACGAGTTTCAATTGGTTTAGAATTAATGGTGCAAGGAGGATATACTGGGGCATTCGGCCAAATTTTGATTGAGCAGCTGTCAAAGAAAGAAAAAGAAGTTAAGCCAAGGAAGACGCAAAAACAAAGGGACCAACGGATTGTGTATGAAACTAGGATGACCGAGGAAAGTGTAGAAGATTTTATTGCAACTGTGACAACGAGTGATTTGATGAAGGAAGACAGACTATGTGAAGCTACCATGATTGCTCTTATGCACGTTTTTTCGATGATGGAACACGTTTGCAATGCTCTAATGGAATTCGATCCGGAAATGTTGGAATCAACCAAGAATGACGTTGTTTTTGAAGCGTTCAAAATGTGCTTCTCCAAGAAAACAAACAATGTTTGGGACTTTGCCCACCATTGTAAAACATCTATCCACAAAGGCTCCATGAAGAAAATTGTTGAATACATCGTTTTCAACGTGATTCCCGACGAAATCCTTCAATTGTTCAGCCGTGAATGCGACACAGAAGTTTACTGCCCAAAATGCAAGAACCGCAAGTACGAAACGCGCCGAAGACCAATTTTATGGATGGAGAAGAGAGCAAATAATTCAAAGTTTTACAAGCAAATTGAGCAACAAATTAACAAATTCGAGGAGTTAGAAGAGGAAAAGTGCAAACAAGTTTTTGAGGGAATTCCCTGTGGATCAACGCTTCAGTTAAAACAAAATATTGGATCGAAAGCAAAATACTTGGTAGTTGGTCAACTGGAAGGTCATTTGTCGACGTATCAAGCACCGTCAGCTGATCCGTTTTCTGTGTCTGCTACGCGTTTTTTGTTAGTTGGCGCTGTCAAGATCAATATGGACGAGGAGCAAAAAAGTGTAGTTTCTTGGTACAAGCTTCCTGAACAAGGATGGATCAAAAAAACGGACGACGGCACTCTAAAAACCAATCAAATAGACATGGAAGGACTTCAATTTTTGGTCATGGTGGAAAAACCGAGGAAAAGGCAAACGGAAGTGGACAAAAAGAAATGCTTAAAGGAAGAGCGCGTGACGGACGATTTCAATAATATTTTCGAGAGGGAAGTTCAGAAGAAAGAAGTCGGCGAGAAGGATATGTTTCAAGAAACGAGGACAAGTGTTGCAAAGAAACAAGTTGAGTATTTACCAGTTTGGACGCCACCACCACCACCACAACCCTTTTTTACCACTGGTACCGCTCGGAAAAGAACAGATGCACCAATCGAAGAATTGCCGCCCAAAAAACAAAAAAAGGTGCTACCAGCTCCACCGGTTGTTCAAATGGCTCAACCTTTCGACTTTGCCAAGGAGAGCGTATTGCTTTTGCGCAATCGTGGTTCGGACTGCTTCCTCAACTCGTGCATGAACTTGCTGTACACGATGCGACCGCTGCGAGAGAGATTTTTGGACACTCAAGGCTTATCTCGGTTTGGACAATCTGTGGCAGACGTGCTCTCGCGAGCAAGAAACACAGTTGCAGCAGTTCGGTGTCAGATGAAGAATTTTGAAGAAGGATGGCAAGACATAAATGATGCTTTTGAGATGATTTGCACGCTACTCCAAGACGAAGGATTCGAAATGCCTGAATTCCAATTTGTGCGGCGAAGGATCACCGAGTGCCGATGTGGAAGGAATGTCGACGAACACAAAGCGAATGCCACCCTATTAATTCTGAGGACTGGAAGTCGTTTTACTTTTGATGACTTATTTTCCCAAAATGTAAGACCTACTTGGGAAAACTGTAGGAACTGTGGAGAAAACCAGCGGAAAGTTACAACGGAAGGATCAGAACTAGGACAGTATCATGCTGTATCTTGTTTGCGCGATGCGAATGAGTTCTTCACGTCATTCAAGCCGGAAACTCCAGTGTTTATGTACGGATTTCGGTGGAGACTTGTGGCTTTTGCGGAATTTTTGCTGCCAGGTCATTTCAAAAGTTGGGTGAAAGTCGATGAACATTGGGTGTGCATCTCGGATTCCCATTTTAGCGGTCAACCAATAAGAACTACCGCAATGGACGTCAAGAATTACGGAGCAAATCTACTCCTGTTCGAAAAGGTCGTTTCATGAAGTCGATGATGGTGTTGTAAATATTGTAAGTATTCTGTATATGTATATATATATATATATATTGCCTGTAAATAGAAAAAAATATTGCCTGTAAATAGAGTAAATATTGCCTGTACATAGTATGTATATATTTTTTGTAAATATCTGTATATATTTTTTGTAAATATCTTTGTATATATTGTACTTCTACATGTAATGAGCCTCTCCGTGGCGTAGAAGATCAACACTTGGATCTTGTTTTTTTTTCCATTCCGGCCGGATCCGCATCCCCGACATAGATCCAAGTGGCTAATCATTACACATAGTTTTTTTCATTTCCAATGCTTTCTCCCTGACGCGATGTTCTTGGTTTAGACAAAAATTTCTTGCTTTGTTCACAGAATGGATAAAACCATGACAATTGAATTGCTTATTAGCACACATGCACACACACACACACACACACACACACACTCTGTTATTTAATGCTTGCTTCAAAAATATTTTGATTTTTAGTAATAACTCGGTTCAAAATCACTTTTGTGTTTTTTTTAAGTCCACGTTTATATTTTCGATTTTGTTTTCTGATCAATGTTTGTTGAAAAAAGTTATCACTGCTCTGATGTTTTTCTCTGTCACAGTATACCCTTGCCTGCTCCGCCAAGAATTTTCTTTGTGTGTGCCGACAAATGTGGATGTCTGCTCCTTGTAGCATCTGCTAATATTTTTTCTTTGTCGGCATTTTTTGAGCTCACAAGAAAGGGAGGAGCAGGAATCGGAGATAAAATTGGTATAAATACTGTTGAGTACAGTGTGCTCGAACTAATTGTCCATAATACTGGTATTTGTTTTTTTATCAAAAAATGAAATTTTTTCTCCCATTTTTTGTACTGTTTTTTGTTGCGTTTGCAACAGACAATTCTATTTCTCTTGGCTACGGATACGTGGATCGAATGGAAGAAGAATCAGCGCAATGTGCTAATTTCACTATCCCTCTCCATTTTGATGAGAAAAGTGAAAAAAAAGTTGACTTTAAAGATTTGTGTTCGAGTGAGTTTTCTACTGCTAAATAATTTCTAAATTGTATTAATTTGTTATTTTCAGAATCTCGGCGCACCCAAAGAGCAATATTGTTGCCGATCGGCGTTGCTATTGGTTTTGGTTTGGCTGGTGGCTTAATTGGTGGTGTTTTGCCTCCTTTTCTGAGTCACTTATTTTTTCGACATCAAATTAATGTTGTGTCAAGTGAAATTAAAGATTTGAGAGAGGTCGATAAGCTCACCGCGGAAACACTACAAATTTTGAAAACGTAAGTGTGTTGTCGTTATATCATTTAAAAAATTTTCTTTGTTAGAGCACAAGCCCTTCTGAGCCAGAATCATGCTGATCATCTCTGGCAAGAAATTGAGGACAAACTTTTCGAGAAATCCAACATTGAACCACTTTTCAAATTTTTAAAAATTGACCCCATGCAGCTTTTGAAAGACTTTGGAATTCCAGAGTCACTGGGAATGGATGTGTTTCGTACTTTTACGTACGAAGCGCAATGTGGCGAAAACTTCGACTCTGTCGATTTAATTGTTTGTCACCGTTCCAGTGCCTCTCGAAAAATTGGTAGAGTAGTAAAATTAGCCCCAAAAGGAAAGTTCATTCATGGACGGACCTACCGTTATTTTGAAACTCCCAGTTTTGGAGTCATAACTAGTGGCGGGATTGTGTCGGCTGACACATGCAAAAGATTCGGAAAATTGTATGTGTGCGCGGAAAGCTCTGGAAATTGTACCTACGACACGCCAGCCGGGTGCAATCAAAAAACAGTGGAAACAGATGGAACTTTTATCAAAGAAATTGAAGATTTTTCATTTGTTGCTACTACGCTAAAGGTTAGTTTTTAAACGGCTTATAAAGTTTTTTAATTATCTCGATTTTGCAGAAATATACTATCAGGAACAAGACGAAATCGGTGACAAAAAGTGTTGGAGAATCTGGCCAAATATTGTTGAGTCTACCGCACACATATCACGCTCAAATTGGAACACACGTTATTCAAGGAAGGCATGACACATTTGAAGAAGTCGCTATAGATGTTGAAGAAAGTCTACCTCACATGAACCACGAGGAAATCGAGAAATTTATCAAAGATCACAATGAGGTAAATGATTTGCTTTCGGATGAACGTGTGAAAGAGTTACACGACTCAGTTCCATGGAAATTTAATTTTGATAATTTAATGTTTTGGTGTTTTGGTACTATTGGTAAAACTTTAATTGTTCTTTTTTTTGTGATTGTTACACTTGTAATTATTTTTTATTTTTGTCGGGCATTGGTTTGTAATTGTTTGAAAAAACGTCGTATTGTTGCCGAAAACTCAATTCCAAAAAGAAATGAATTTTTGGATTGCTAATAATATTTTTTGTTGTTATGCCACTGTTTTAATCAATAAATTGTTTCATTATTCTCTTGTTTTTTTTATTTCAGTATCAAAAATAAGTTCAAATATAAGTTGAATGATACACTTATTTTGTCTTCTAAATTTGACTGAATCAGTTGGAGTTCTATCGGTTTTTCCCTTTTTTCTCATCGTTTTCGTGAACAGAAAAAGGTGACAGCAATCTATAATTGGGCCACCTGAATCCGATCTATAATCTATACTACTGTTTTCATTCCCAAGCAGACACTGTTCGTTTCACTCGTATGAAACTTCTTTTTTTTTCTGCCTCTTTTTTTTCTATTAAAAATTTTTTAGATTTTATAAAAGTGCTGACCCCAGCTCAATTTTGCATTAAATGCAATATACAAAAATTCAATACTAAGACTTCAGTAATTTTGTGGAATCCAAAAATGAAAAAAAAAACAGTGTAAATTCAAAAAAGACTACACTTTTTTTGTTTTCGCTGATTGCTCACCCAGAAAACAAAATTTGTTTCATTTTGGAAAACTGTTAATAGTTATTTAAAATTTTGACAAACGCAACATTTTGACAAACAACCCCACGTTAAAATTGTTTCTAAAATTTTCTCAATCGTTCTCACAAGCTCCTGGTTTTACCTTATTTTTCTGTGTTTTTTGTTTTCTCCAACTATTGGTGTTTTTTATAAGATAGATTGACCAGACCTGTGGTGTTTTTTATAAGATAGATTGACCAGTTTTTTGGAGGAGAGCAGTTTTACAAGCGGATGTGAAGAGGTCAGAAGGCAAGAGAGTGCACAAAACAAAGAGGGTCATGTTTTCAATATCTGTCTATTGTCATCTACACATTTGTGTTCTGCCATGTTAATCGTTCTAAAACATTAACAGTTTTTCTAACTCCGTCTTTTCGAAGACAATTGTAACAAAACAAAAAAAACACTTGTTTTGTTTTTAACAAATTTATTAAAAACGTAAAAAAAATAAAAAAAAAAAATTATTATTATTATTTTATGAACACCGAAGTTGCTAAAGGTTGCAGACGATTGCTTGTTTCTGAAAAAATAAATTTAAATATTAAAGTGTTTAGTCACCCTACACTATTTTCGCGGTCTGTTCTACTAAGTCGGCTACCAACTGCGCAATTTCCTTTTCTACATTACCTTCATTACCTGTCGCGCTAAACTTACCTGAATTTCCCTCGCATCCAGGAACTGGACGGTCAAACGCATCAATGTCCCGAATTGTTTCGTCTGCGTCGTGTAACTGTGCTCTCAAAACGTCGTTCTCACTTCTCAGTTGTTTGATTGTATCCAGACTACGGTAGTATAATCTGCAATAATTTGAGGCCTCACCTTTTATTCTTTCGATCGCCGAAGGCAGCGATACCGAAATTCCGTCAATCTCCATTGAATATGTCATTGCACGTCTTCGACATGAAGAGCGCAAATGTGCTCTCAAGAGGTTAATCTTTATCGAGAGGGAAACGTGATTGTGCAGATAAGCATTACACGTTTCACACTTGATTTTTTTTCCCTCTGAGAGCACGGTCGAAAATTTGAAGACTTGAGACATGATAATACAGTGATTAATCAATAGTACCCCCTTTATATACCTGTTTTCTACTTGTTTTGGCCACACCTACTTTTATGGTTTTGTTCCTTTTTTCTACCGGTTTTGGCTACACCCACTTTTATGATCACCTCAATACCAAAAAAAAATGTTTTTGAAAAGGTGGATAGAGTCTTAGTGAGAAGAGCATTTTTACAACCGGTTGCAGAGCGCTCTAATGACGAGAGAGTGCAATAAATTAAGAGAGCCATCTTTGAATATCTGTCCGATGTCATCTACACATTCTGGTTCTGCTATGTTTATCTACATAAAATAATTCAAAAACTTTTTTTAAACAAAAAATAGTTTGCTTTGCTCACGAAGTGGGGAAAACCATAAAAAATTGAAGGATTCGTGCCCCACTCGCTTTTTACCGTACTTTTCACTTTTTGAAATAAAAACTGATTTGGATTGATCCTTACTGTGTTCTAAACTCATTTTATTCATTTTTTGTCTTATATAACTTCCGGAAACATGTGAAATACAATAAATCGCTCGCTTCGCTCGCCATGTTTTGAATATATGTTCACTGGCATCTACACATTTCGGCTATGTAATCTTAATCTATATTATTAAAAAAATATATAAAAGACCAAAAATTTTTTGTTTTGCCCACGGTATGAGGAAAACTATGAAAAATGTAATTATTTATGACCCACTCGCATATTTAGCATATGTTTCACTTTATGAAACAAAAACTCTCCTTTGGGATGATCCCCACTGTGTTCTAATCACTTTTTTCTTCAATTTTTTTATTATAAAACTTTTGGAAGCCTATGAAAGAAAATAAATTGCTGTTTCACCTTTGATTACTTTTGCTCTGCTTACTGAACAGCAGAAAAAAAATTAGGCCAAAAATGTTTTTTTTTTTGAATAGGTAGAAATGTTTTTGAAAAGGTGGATAGAGTCTTAGTGAGAAGAGCAGTTTTACAACCGGCTGTAAGAGGTCGAATGGCAAGAGAGTGCACAAAATCAGAAGAGTCATGTCTCGAATATCTGTTCACTGTCATCTACACATTTTGTTTCTGTCATGTTTGTCTACATAAAAAACAGCTCAAACTATGAAAAAAAAATCGCTTGTTTTCCTCGCGCAAAAAAAATGAAAAAACTATCAAACATCGCTACCCTGGTTTTTTGAAAAAAAAACCTTTCTTTATTTCTGCACTGTTACTGAAAATTTCCATTTTTTCAACTCTCACAATTGTGAAAAGCTTGCTTTCCCCGCTTGCTTTTTTAACGCATGTTTCACTTTATGAAACAAAAACTATGATTTGGGATGATCCCCCTGTGTTCTAAGCTTTTATTGAATCAATCCTTGTACATCTTTTGAAAATCTATGAAAGACAATAAATCGCTCGCTTCGCTCGCTTTTTGAAAAAAAAACCTTTTTCTATTTCTGCACTGTAACTGTAAACTTCCATTTTTCAACTTTCACAATTGTGAAAAGCTTGCTTTCCCCGCTTGCTTTTTTTAGCGCATGTTTCACTTTATGAAACAAAAACTATGATTTGGGATGATCCCCCCTGTGTTCTAAGCTTTTTTGTTATTCAATGCTTGCCTTATATATCTTTCGAAAAACTATGAAAGACAATAAATCGACCATCCCCAGCTTGTCCCAACTGGCCTTCACTTCGGCAACTTCTGGGAAGGCGCATTCCAGCTGGAATGGTACAACACATATTCTCTTCCAACGTCCTCATCCGCTCTATCCACTGTGCCGTTGCTACATTCTTGTCGTGGTTCTTCGTCACTCCAATGAGCAGCGTTATCGTTTCCACGTTTCCAAGCTCGTAATCTTTTGGCCATTTATCCATCGCCCCGTGCCGTACTTCGAGTATGCATTCGTCTTTTACGTCGATCTTCGACGCCAAGATGATGTGCCTTGCTCGAATCACGGTCTTCTTTGGTGCCATCCGCGTCTCCACATTTTTCTTTACTTCTGCCGCAGATTTCCGGAACTCTTCTGGGATTCTTGCCGCCATTATCGCAACTGCCACCTCTTTACACGTTGCCGCCATCAAAGCCAAAGCTTCCTTCCTCTGCTCCTCTCCGACTCTCTTCCGGCTTTCTTCCGCTTTTAGCATCAACCACCTGTCCTCCGTGTTCACTTTTGTGTTCCTCATTGCCAAAGCCACTGCCACTTCCTCCACGGACGCGCAGCTCCAATCTCCGATTGTCAAGTGGCACGGTCCTTTTTTGCAGCCACAACCGTCCTTCATGAGTGAGCTAAAAGAATTAACGTTTTCTACGTGTTGTTCTGGTTTCTTTCCCGATCGTTGTACGCTATTCGCCGCTACCCCTATTTTTGCGCCTCGCCGTCCACGATTAGCTTTTGTCTCCCACTGTGCTTCTGGCATTTCTTTTGGGACTGCTCTCAACTGTTCCCACGGTACCCACATTTTCTTTTCTCCACCCATTACTTGCACTACCTCCGCTGAGTTTTTCGATGTCGCTAATATCCGATATGGCCCTTGCCATTCGTTCACCAATTTGGGGTTTGTAGCTCCTAGCTTTTCTGCTGGGATCTTTACCAACACTCTATCACCCACTACAGGGAATTTGATTTTCCCCACCTGATTCTTTTCGTCAAACCATTTCTTTGCGTCTTGTTGCTCTTTTCTCACTTGTTTTCTCGCCTCTTCTTGTGCAATCTTCATTTGTTCTACATGGCGATATTTATATTCATCCAAGTCCACCTGATATCTTCCAATTTGTTCGTCCAGATCTTCTTTCATCGGAATACGAACATCTCTCCCATACATTATGAAATGGGGGCTCTCCCCCGTCGCATCATGTTTACACGCGTTGTACGCAAAAACTGCATATGGTAGTTTTTCATCCCATTCTGTCGGAATTATCGTTATCTTTTTTAACACCGTTTGTATAGTTCTGTTGAACCTCTCTACCGCCCCATTCATTCTCGAGTGGTATCCCTTGGTCCTTATCAGCTTGATGTTTGACATTTTCGCGAGTTTTTCAAACACCGCATTTGCAAACTCGAGTCCCTGGTCTGTTAGAATTGCTTTTGGAATTCTACCTTCATTGAGCATCCAATTATCCGCGAATGCCTTGGCCACGGTTTCCGCTTTTTTGTCCGGAATAGCACACGCTCCTGCATATCTACTAAACAGATCGATAATTGTAAGCGCGTAACGATTCCCGTTACTGCTTCTACCCAAATCCAACAGGTCTAATGCCACAAGTTCAAGTGGTTCGCTTGCTTCTATTGGTGTGAGTGGCGATGTCAGGATTTTTTTCGCATTGGCACACAAGCACTGCTGACATTCCTTTGACCATTTCACAATCCACGATTTCATCTTTGGCCACCACATCTTTTTCTCTAGCATTGCCGACACTTTGTCAGCACCCCAATGACCTGCAAAAGGTCCTGCATGTGCCTCTTGGAACACCTCTTTTTGTTTCTCCTCCGGGACAACTCTCAATGTTGCCCCATACTTGGTCGCCATCATTAGTTCACCCCGAATCAACAAGAATTCTTTCAGATTTCTTCTTCCATCCCCTGGAACTTCTACGTCCCCTTCCGTCACTCCCGTTTCTAATTTTTCTATTATCTTCCTCCATCTACCATCTTTTTCCAACAGCCTTCTCCAACTATTCTGTTCCGCTTCTTTTTGTTCAATCAACGACACGACGTTTATCACCCTTTCGATATCCATTCTGGCTTGCTCATTCGCTTCCTTCATTTCCTCAATTTCTTGCGCTCCTCCCCGAGACAACGCGTCAGCAACTGCATTTGCCTTTCCTTTTAGGTAGACTATGTTTAGTGCAAAGTCTTGCATTTCCATGCTCCATCGCAACAACCTATCCGCTAGGTTCTTCGCTTTGAATAGACTTGTGAGCGGTTGATGATCTGTATATATCGTCGTCGGGCAACCAAATATAAAATGTTTGAACCGTCTGGTTGCAAACAACACCGCCAGCGCTTCTTTGTCGCTCACGTGATAGTTTTTCTCTGCTGATGTCAATGCCTTTGACGCAAATGCAATCGGGTGGTATTTCCCGTCCGTCCCTAGCTGTGCAAGCACTGCTCCAATCCCATAGTTCGACGCATCCGTGAAAATGCAGAACGGTCTAGCAAAGTTTCGTGCCGCCTCGATGTCTGGCTGTGCCAGTACCGGAGCCGTCGTCATTCTTCGTTTTAACTCGTCGAACGCCGTTTGTTGTTCTTCTGTCCACCTCCACGCCACTTTCGGCGATGTCAACGGTGTCAGCGGTGCCGCAATATCAGCAAAATTCAACACAAAATTTCGATAATATGCGCACAGTCCCAGGAAAGAATGCAATTCTTTTCTGTCTCTCGGAATCGGAAAATTTTCCATTTTCTCTACTTTCTTTCCATCCGTGCGGACTCCATTTTTGTCCACCACGTGCCCCAAATACTCGACTGACTTTTGTGCGATCCTGCATTTCTGGGCTTTTAGCTTTAAGCCCCATTCTCTCACTCTTCCCAACACTTTCGCCAAGTCTTTTGCATGTTCTTCTTCCGTACGGCTCGCGATCAGTATATCATCAATATAGACAAACACACTTTTCCCTAGCAATTCCCCGAGCACCTGCTCCATCGCTGCCTGGAAGATCGCTGGGCTCGTCGCCAACCCGAATGGCATCACTTCAAATTGGAACTGTTCATTCAGAACAGTGAACGCCGTCTTTTCCTTCGATCCTTCTTCCATCGGAATCTGCCAATACCCCGCCATTAGGTCCAACGTCGTGAAAATTTTCTTCGCTCCCAAAGCTTGTAATGTCGACTCAATGTGTGGAAGTGGGTGTGCGTTTAGTCGTATCACGGAATTCAGCTTTCTGTAGTCAACACACATTCTAATCGTACCATCCTTCTTTTTGACTAGGACCACCGGGCTCGCCCAGGGTGAAGTGCATTTCTTAATAACTCTCCTTTTTTCCATATCTTCTAGCATCACGCGGACTTTATCCTGTAGTGCTAGTGGTACTGGCCGACATTTTTGTCGGATCGGATCCTTCTTCTCTAGTTCGATTTTGCACTGAACTAAATCTGTTTGGGTCAGCTCGTTGTCCTCTATCGCAAACACGTCCAAATACTCCACACACGTCTGCTGGATTATACCTTCCGGAATCTCGCCGTTCTCTCCTAGAATTCGAAGGACTTCTTCTCTTCTCTTCATGCCTTTCAGAGTTGGTTTTCCTTCCAATTCCAGCATGTTAACAGACACATTGTCCTCCTTATTACAAATCTCCCACTCTCGATAGACAACACCCAAAACCTGGTTCTTCTTAATCAACAATGGCTTATCTTTCCAATTAGCCACTACCGCCATCAGAATTCCCTTCTCATTTTTCGTACACAAACTGTTTGCCATCCAATCCTCACTAGATTCCAGCAACACCTGCTCTCCCATTTCTGCGTCCAACTTCATGGCGATCTGCGCACAAGTCTGTGGTGGTACTCGCAGTTTCTGCGCCGTTCGTGCCACCGCTCTCTCCGCTTGCCACTTTAACTCTACGCCAACTGTTTTGAATGCATTCGTGCCCAACAAGAACAAATCCATGTCGTTCTGTACGATTTGGAAAACCACTGATGCTTTCCTTCCTCGGATCCAAATTTCCAAGCGTACTTGTTTGATTACCGGCATCGATAACTTTGATGCGTTTACTAACTTAAACTGCGGCTTCTCTAGCATCTCACACTTATCTCTCCAATCGCTACACCCCTTTTTCAGGCGCTCCCATGCACCTGATGAAATAACTGAGACCACTGCTCCACTATCAATGGTGACTTTTCGTTTCTGCCCCAGCATCTCGCACGTTTCTAGCATTTCCGTGCCGACACTTTCTTCTTCTTGCTCTACGTTGCATAACGGTTTCGAAGTGCACTGTTTCGCTACATGCCCTGCTCCCCCACATCTGAAACACTTCAGCCCATTCCAATGTTCATTTCTTTGCGGGTTTTCTCTGGGGACACGCTGCTCTCGTTGTTCCGACTCATGTCTCTTAGGTTCTTCTTTTATTTTCCACCGGATTTCCCTTCTTCCTTTGCTACCTCCATTCATTCCCCTTCTCCGATCAACATCTCTCCTTCTCTCATTCTCTTGCTGCAGTACTATGTCCTTCAGGGTATCGTACTGCTCTGCAATTGGCGTCTCCCTTCTTTTCATGATGAGCAGGTTCTGCAGGTTGTAATCCTCCTTCACTGCTTTCATCAATTTAGTGACTCTCATTTGCGATAATGTCTCGCCATCGATGTTTGGGTACGCTCTCTGTGACCATTTTTCGATTTCTGGGAGATACTCCCACATTCTTTGATTCACTCCCTTTTGTAACCCGTCGAACTCTGCCAACGCGTGTGCTTGACTATCCCCTTGTCTTCTCCGCAGTCTTTCCTCAAACTCGGCAAACAGCAATTTTACTGGTCGTCTGTATCGATTCTTTAACGACCGGAATAGTTCCCGCGCCGCTCCCTTCAGATACTTTTCTTCTAAAATTGCGACCAAGTCTTCATCATTTTCTATTACTTCGCGAAATTTCATCAGGAACGTCCTCTTGAACTCGCCAAAATTACCGGTGCCATCGAAAGTTTTTGGTTCCGGCAGCGCCGAAGACCTCATCATTTTCGTCATGCTCACTATCGTATCTTGCACCGTGTCATTGCTGGGTTTTTCCGGTTTCCAGCTCTCGGGTAGACTGTCTCTCTCTGTGCTGTTCTCCCTTTGCGCTTCTTTTCCTCTGCGCCTTCGCCACTTCCTGTAACCACCCGCAACAATCACTGTAACCACCCGCAACAACTCTCAATTGCCGTCGGCACTCCCGCTACGCCCACGAATACGCATATTATCCGTGCACCCGCCAATGCTTGATCAAATTGACACGAGATCGGATTCCGGAAACAAATAGGATCGGGAGGACTTCATCATTATCCTTGCGAACACAACAACCAAAACAAATGGAACCGGACGAAAATAATAACAGTGAGCGATTTTTAAAATTTTTCTCAAGCCGCCGGGACCATGCACAAGGATATCCATGCAACCGAGGAACAAGAAGACACAATTGTCGAAGAAGTCGTCGTCCATCTTCAAAGCAATTCGGAACAACTGCGCTCCAAAGCAAAAAGGCACCAAAAAGACGAACAAACGTCACTGCAACATTTGCAGGAGTCAGCGTTGACTTGGTTACCGCTGCCTCCCAACTTTGCAACAACAAAATCCCTCACAAGAAAGATCACGCACAACAAACGATGGGAAAAATCGAAAAATAATGGCACCAATGACGCAACAAATGAAATTGGAAAATGATTTTCACGACCATGCATGTTCTGCGCCAGGTGACACATCAACCTACTGCAACCGCTATCTCAAAAGAACTGGCCGGCTTCTGAGACCCAACACCAAAACCATGTGCACCTACTGCGGCAGCAAGGAACACGGTCAAATCAGCTGCCAACACAAATTTTGAACTCGAGACAAATTTTGTGCAACCACTGCAGAAGAATTGGCCTGAAAATGAAGTCAACAAATGCAAGGACGAGCCAACTCGGATCAACCAAGCAGAAAAAAGGAAAAGCAACAACTGAATTCAACCAATCGATAAAAAATTTCTAATTTTTTGTCACACAATGCTGTCACCAAATGCCACCAAATCACGTGCACACAATGTGCCAATATGGAACCAAATTATCAATGTCAACATCACTCCAATTGGGCAATCCAACAACTATGCCCACCTCTATGCAACACGGTGGTCGTAGATTTCTACTACATCTGAAGGCATAAGACTGTACAGTCTTTACGCCCATCAGACAACCAGTTTGAGCGCATGGCACACCGCAACCCAACAGTGGATGGAAGGACTCCAGAAAGCAACGACTGTGAGCGGAAATATGAGCAACTTGTGGCTACGGTACCCGTCCAAGGTACCGGTCGTGAGTTCTTGTGTTTTTTGCATGGTGTATTATTATTCTTATCCGAAGGTTCTGCGTCATCAAATGTTGTGCTAATGCACACATTTCGATAATCACGGAGGCGAAGATTGGAGTAACTAATAAACCATTTTGTGAATTAGCGGTTAACAAAAAAAAACACATTTTTTTCATACATTTCAAAACAACCGGTAATTTGCAAACGCAGTTGAAACTGGAAGGAGTTTCCAAAAATTGGGAAGGAAGCGGCGCCCGCCTCATCTATTCGGAAAATATTAAAAAAAAAAAAAACCAATGCCACCAAACCCCCTAGCGAAGTTAGCAAATTAAGGGCAATAGTTAGTGTAGATTCCCAGGTAGGATCACTTATTAACTAGTAATTCTTTTTCACGTAAATACTCCTGATCAGTTTGTTTACGTACTAGGTTACTTAAAATGGGTTCACTATCACTATTCTAGCGCCACCAAAAAACCTAACTTGTTGGTCACAACAGCGGGTCCCAGTCACACCACACGTGACATCCTTGCACTTTGACATTGCCATCTCACTGTGCGGACAGTTCATCAGCTAAGTATAAGACCAATTACCAAATTCACAAAAATTTATCTTTAAGCACCTTATTTTTCTATTGAGTTTTCTGGAAAAATAACTCCGCAACCAGTGGGCCAAAATAGTCTAGAAACTTCCACCTTTTCGTTATCCTTTCCAATGTCCCAAAAATGTCAAAAACAATCTATCAGTAGGTGGGAATAATGATAAAATTTAGGTTAGCAAACACAAACTACACCCTGGATTTGGGCACACTGCTCGTTCGATGTTCATCAACTAAGAAACAAATATTATCATTATTCCCACCTACTGATAGATTCCAAATCGCTTGCGGAACAATTAATGAGGACATTAGATAGTTTAATTTTATAGTAGTTAGCAATAATTTATTTTAACCACTGTCATTTTTTTTTAGAAAATTCTAGAAAAAAAAACAGGCTATTGTTAGAATAATACTTAAGTGTTAAATTAACTAATCTATTTGTTCTAAAAAATAGTTCGTTGGTATTCCCAAGATATTCGCGCGGTTCCGTGTAACTAGACGGGACACCCGCAAACACTTTAGCCTCTTGCCAAGTATAAGTGTATGACTGACTCTTAGCCTAAGACACAATCATAACTCCTAGTCACATTTTTCAATCCCCTTGTTCGGTTGTTATCATTATTTTATTACGGTTTCTTTCAAAAAAAAAAAAATAAAAAAAAAATAAATAAAATAAAAAAAATAAAAAAAAAATAAATAAAAATAAAAAACGAAAAATACATAATCAAAAAAAAAAAAAAAAGAAGAAGAATAATAAAAGAAATGATAAACTTGCCTGCCGTCACAACTGGACCGACCATCTATGAAATAAACCGGACAATAAAAGGAGACATCACACATCAGCTGCAACATCGTCTTCTGGAGCAGTCAACAACAAATGCTATGCAGCTCTTCGACAAAGCTGCAAGTAGCGCGCGGATACACCAACGTCGGATGCAAGACAAGAAACATGGAACAGAATGGGTTGCGAGCGCGCAAAAAGTAACCCTGATGCGAAATGGATCGCGTCGAAACATGCTGCGGATCTCGAACGACGATCCAATCCTCGATCAACCTCATCGACGGCAAGATGTACGGTTTGATCGCCGCCGACACCGTCTCCAACCTGGACAGGAGCAACGCACGCTCTGGGGACGTAAACCCTCACAGTCCATCGGAAAAACTATCAACACGCCACCAACCAAACCGACAAACCAACTACTGTTCGGTCACTCTCACCACGTCACTGGCTCGCGCCATACAATACGGAACCAACTGCCTCATGACGTCTACCCGGTGCAACCGTCCCTCGAGACGTTTGCCTGGCGTAGCCGTCCCCACGACGTCTACTCTACGTAGCCGTCCCCACGACGTCTACTTCATGTAGCCGTCCTCACGACGTCTACTCCATGTAGCCGTCATCATTGGCACAATTGCCTTTCTTTTTTTTCTTTTTTGTTCTGAACTACAACGGGACCAAATGTTTTTTTTGCAAATCTTCGTGGATTCTTCTCGCGTTCAATCTCTGCAAAACAACTTCAATACGTTTCATGAACGAAGTTTGTTTTTGCAGCTCAACTTGGCAACTCTGATCGTCTAACCAACGCACACCCACTCTCGCACAAAATGTCGTCCAACGAAGAATCGTCGCCATTTGCAACCAATGAATTTAAAGGAGAACCAAATGCTGAGATGATGCAGGAAAAACTTAGTGGCATTGAACCAAATCCTATTAAAAAGGTGTACCGGTCGATTCCTGGATTGAAGCGACGCTTTACTGCAAAGTTCAAACTATCGGAACGACTGATAAAAAAGGCAAAAGACATTCTCAATTACAACTCGTACACGGAACCATACTTTGCTTTGGTCCAAGCAGTTCGTCAATCCCTCATCAAGTACACTTCAAGTTTGAAAGATTCCAAGGATGAAGTCAAAGAAATGTTGCACATTTCTCCAATGCTTAGTGCAACAAACGCACTTTACAACAAGAACTACAAAGAAATGATTGAATGGTTGGAAACAAAAAATTTGGAGAAAATCTACTTGGAAATGGAGTCCCTCGTCCACCAATCAAATGAAGTTATCAAAGTGTTCGAAACAAACATAGAAGACGGACACTCGCCAACCTCTACGGATGGAAAGGATTCGCCAGCGGCGACGGAAGTGCAAAAAATCGACATGCTCATCGACAACCCGGAAGAAAGCAAAAATAGTTTTTCTGACTACGAGGAAGATGAGGACGACTACATTCCCAATGTATCCAAAAATTATATTGCCTTGTCGGTGAATCCTACGGCTTCACCGACGGCAGCGAACGCCTTAGCGGTGAATCCTATGGCTTCACCGCCGGCATCAAATGAGGTCATATCCAACCACTGTCCACCACACTTATCGGTAACAAATGACCAATATCGCGGATCGGAGATGATTACCTCATCGCAGCAACCAATGGTCGAACTGCCTGGATCAAACGAAACATCGGCACCTCGGCAACACCATCTTATGGAAACATCAATTCTGCGACCAAATGCCGAAACAAAATTCAGCAATCAATACTCTCTCGCTCAACTGGTCCAACATCAGGCCGAACAAATTCGTCGCATGGAACACGAACAACACGAAAACATGCGAGTACAAAATCAACTACTTCTGGATTTATCGAGTCAACTGGCAAAGCTGAACTCCGGATCGTTTGATCAAAACCGCGAAAAGGCCACAAAGGAGTTGACTCTTAATGCGTCACCTCCTCAACAAGCCTCACCCCAGCAACCAGCAACAAGAAGATCAGAACAAATAACAGGAATTTCCTTCCAGTCCTATGACTATAATACTGGACGCCCGACCTACATGAATTCTTCACCAAATGGATCGGATCTGTTCGGCTATCAATCGACTCATTTTCCAACCGGCCAGTCGAAGTCAACACATATGCCCAACCAATCAGTTTTTCGCAACGGGGCTCGCCCGCCCGTTTCTGCTGCACAAGTTCATGGGCTTATTGCCAGTCTACCCAAGTTTGATGGAAACAAGGACGAGTATAAACTGTTCAAAACAATGTTCATGAATGTAGTGCACAACACAGATTTGGACCCTACTGTAAAGCAATCGATCCTGTTACAATCGCTCACTGGGAGCGCGCGAATCTGCATCACGTCAACGGAAATTTCAGCCGAAGACTATTTCAACCTTCTGGAGGAGCTGGATACTCTGTACAATAACAGCACAGATCGATTGGATAGGAACGAATTCTTGTACAAAAGCTTGCCGTTTCACCAAACAAATTATAGCGAAATGGAAAAGGACCTACTGCGACACGTTGCCGCCGTAAATGCTCTCAAACGTGAAGGTGTGGCAATAAACTGCAAGACATTCATTCAAATCATGGTCGACAAACTACCGTACGAGTTGATGCGCTCCGCGAATAAACTCATAAAAAGAATTCGTCAATACGCGGAACAAGGAGGACCACAATTGACTTTTATGGCTGTATACAAGTCGATCCAAGACAACATCCAAGAACTCGCCTCAGAGCAACAACTGGAACTATGCAAAAGGAACCGCACGACTGCCAACGAAATCATGACGGTATCGAATTCTTGTTGTCATCAAAAGAAAAATGTCCATCAAAGCGTGAAAGAGGTTTTATCTTGCTCTAAAGATAACACCACATCTCTGGCGTACAAAACGAATTTCCCAACTACTTCCACTGAGGTTGCCGGAGCACCCTCAAAACAAATGGGCAGCCAATCTCCAACACCAGCGCCAATTAGAATATGTGCACAAATGACTGTAGCAACAGCAGATCTTCAACAAATGGCTCTTAGCGACACATTCAAATCGTCACCAGTTATGGAGATTCCGTCGCCCCCCCGAGTGTCAAGACAATAATGGGCTGTCTATGGTAAACCCCATTAGTCTTAACCTTTTATCTCTCAAATCACTTGGACCTTCTATATTTACCAACTGGATGGAAAATTCGCTTTAATTTACATCAAATTTGCTTTCAAACAACTGATTTCCGTCAACCAATATCCGCGAGAAGTACACGCACTTACCGTACATTCGTCGCGCCGAGACCACCTGCGCATCTACGTGACCTCGCGTTGCCACGTCACGCGCGGCACCGCGAGGTAGACGAGTGCGGCGCCTCTGCCTACACTTGCTCTCACGTTTCTGTACCACTCTCTCGACTACTAACTCTCTCTACCCACTGCTCTCCCTCTCGGGAGCGGCCGCTGCCGTCTCTCGCGTTGCTGCCTTCGTTGCTCAATGTTTGGATTGTAAGCTGCTCTCCGGATCAACCAATGGATTCTACCCACTGTCTTTACCAACTGTATGCTGAAGTCGTCAATTGCTTGAAGTCGTCTCGCCGTTCTCTTGGATCGTCAGTCGTGCTGCCAACGTTAATTGTCTCTTCTTCACTCGCTTGCAACCAATTTCCCCGTACCGTAAGTCGTTTGAACCCTTTCCGGTGTTGGCGTCCCTCCCCTTCTCTTTTGGCGTAGGATTCTCTACGGAGTCTCTAACGCGGTAGCCGCCGCATGTCCCGTCGGTTTATCTGGTTTCTGAGGCTTGCCGACACCTCGCCCCCTCTCATTTTCTGAGAGGTTTTTCCTCGAGTTTACTCGTGGACCACGCCAACTCCTGGTTTGGGGAATCTCGCCTTATTTTTTGTCCCCTTTTCTTTATCGTTTATAAGATAAACAAATGCGTGATAAATTCTGTGTTTCTTTTGCACAACTACTCGAAAGCCACGTTGTAATTAATCAAGTGCAGTGGCCCTCACCGAGCCTTTTACTGTAACCTTGACACGTAGAACGAACAGCAAAACAGTGCGGCGAAAAGGCAGAAAAATGTCGGAGATTTCAGCATTTCGCTAGGCGTCAACTGAACTGATGTATCCTCTTCATTATCAAAGACGGGTCGCTCGAAATCATCGTCTTCGTCGTCATCCTCTTCCTCGTTGGTTATCGATTCGGTGGAATGGGTTTTCTGAAAATACTTGTAAAAATTCAGAATCCTCAAAGTTAACCACAACAAAAAAACTAACAATATCAATAAGATTATGAGGATATTAATAGAAATGTTATTTAACAAAAAAATAATGCTCAAATCTTCGTCCACTAAACTGTGCGTAACTTTCAAAAATCATGAGAGCGCAGGGGAAAAACCGTTGTTCGTGTTTTTCAACCCTATGCAGGTTTTTAAAAGGAAAAACCCATGCGCCTTTAATTTTTAATGGGAATCTGACAGAAATTTTTTATCGGCCGGTCTCGACACGATAAGTTGTTTAAAACAAAAAACCTCCGACTACTGTAGTTTTTTTGTCGTTTTTCCGTTACCGAAATGGTTTTGTTTTTTGTTGTAGAAAACACAAAAAGATGGTTGTTTATTTTTTGTCCGACTTGGTCCATAAATTTTCAAAAAAAAAAAGGGTCTGGAACGTTTCGAAACTTTTTTGCATTTTTTCGTAGCGATTGCCGGAAAATGCAAACCAGTTTCGAAACGTCCCAGACCCGCAAAAAAGGGGGCTCTTTCAAAATAGAAATTCGACAAAATTGAAATGTCACGTTATGGAAATTGCGTGAAAATAGAAATCCACGAAACAGAAATGTAATAAATCAGAAACGTAACGAAATGAAAACGCGTGAAAACAGAAACGTAGCAGAGCAGAAATGTGTCGAATTGGAAGTAAAATGACAATGGAGCGCGTTTACGAGATTTATTTTTCAAAAGGACTTTTTCGATGTCTTCCACGTATTTTGGGACTTTTTCACGTTTTTTCCGTTTCTTTTTCGATTTCGATACGTGGAAAATATTTTTAAAAAATCGACAAAAAAAACGTGAAAAAAGTCTAAAAAGACGTGGAAGATTTCGAGAAAAGCGTGAAAAATATCGAAAAAGTCGTTTTGAAAAATAAATCTCGAAAAAGCGCTCCATTGCCATTTTACTTCCAATTCGACACATTTCTGCTCTGCTACGTTTCTGTTTTCACGCGTTTTCATTTTGTTACGTTTCTGATTTATTACATTTCTATTTCGTGGATTTCTATTTTTACGCAATTTCCAAAACGTGACATTTCAATTTTGTCGAATTTCTATTCGGAAAGAGCTCCAAAAAAACAGTTCAAAAACAATTACAAACTTTTTTGAGCATTTTTGGGACAATTTATAACATCAAAGGAGGTGCCCACTTTTTGGGGAAATAGGTTAAAAAATTATTTGGTGAGGATTTACGAACATCATATTAAAATCGCACAATAAATTTGATTTTTGACGAATTAAAAAAAAATTGAAGACCAAAAGGAGTACACGAAATGGCGAAATAACTAATTGTTTGCATTAATCTGTGACAATAAGGCAAATAATGCAAAGACAGCATTTGGCAAAGAAAAGTGAATATTTCTGTAGAAAATGGAAAATACAGTTGCCACACATCTCGTGTACTCCTTTTGGACGTCTTCTGATTTTTTTGGTGTTCTGAAATTCGCCGAAAATCAGATAAATTTTTTGTGCGTTGTTAATGAGATATTTGTAAACTCCCCTAGGGCAAAGCTACATTTCAAAGAGGCTTTTCGGAGAATAAGGAAAATTTGACAAACATGCAAAATGCATGAATTGAATATTACGTATTCCCGAGTACGTGAGATGTCGTAAAATGGGTCTTGACACGATCGGTGTTTGCACAATTGTGGATTTGAATAATTGGTTTCGAATTTTTTCAATAAAATTTTTTAGTTTTTTAAAACTTAATTTTTATTAATAGGGGGTCATTCATGTAAAAAATAACATGATTTTTCCAACTCACGCATGTTGAAAAATGTAAACAATCTACAGTATCCCAAGTACTGTAGATTGTTTACAAGTATGCATACACCGATCGTGGCGAGACCCAATTTACGACATCTCACGTACTCTTTTTAAAACAAAAAAAAACAATTTTTATTTTAAATTTTATAATAATTCTCAATTCTCAAAATGATTATATGTAGCTTCTCTGATTGTGAGCAATCTTGTCGTCTTTCTTTAGAAAATTCCTCAATGAACATCATCATTTTGGGAACCTGTAATTAATATTCGGTGACAGTGGATTCTTCATGTTTCAAACACAAAAACCTACACGAATAATAATTTTAATACAAAAATTGAAAATTATAGATAGTTAAAAAAAAACGATGAAACAAGAATACAATTTTGCAAGTGTAGCGCAGTTTAGTGGGCGGGGCGGGGTGGGTCTATTTAATTCAAACTTAAATTTTGTAAATTCACTACTTTCCAGCTTCTAATGGACCAATTCAAAGTACTGTAGAAAAACGAAAAAAAAAGACAAACAACTGGGAGAAAACTTGGAAAATGCTCCGATTGGCCTGAAATTTTGGGAGAAATTGTCAAAAATGCTTCCGGACTCTTTCAGAAAATTTTGGACCGAAATATCGATTTTCGAAAATGTTGATTTTTTCTGAAAATTTTTATAATCGATATTTCGGTCCAAAATTTTCTGAGAAAGTCCGGAAGAATTTTTGACAGTTTCTCCCAAAATTTCAGACCAATCGGACCATTTTCCGAGTTTTCTCCCAGTTGTTTGTCATTTTTCCGTTTTTCTACAGTACTTTGAATAAGTCCATGAAAAGGCGGGAGAATGAAGGATTTGATACACCACAAAGCACACAACAGGAGCTTCAAAACCACAAAACACAACACGACAAAAACAAAAAATTTCGCGGACCGGTAGGGAGGAAGTATGCGTCGGCGACGAGGTCAACGGCTGCTCGTCAACGCGAACTCGCGTGTACGACACTCCGGAATAGGCGGTGGCCGAGGAAGAGGAGAACATGTAATCGGACAACGATCCGAGGCCCGAGTGACGGATCTGGACAAAGTGAACGTGAGAGGACAGTAGGGAAATTTCGAAAATGTTAAAATTCTTTTTTTTTGTACGAATTTCACATTGAAATTGCCCAAAAGGAGTACACGAGATGTGGCCGCTGGCCTAGAAAATGCACATCTTATTGGCGCCCGAAATGAAATTTAAATTAAATCAAAACTCACCCGAAACGGCGGATCACAGACAACAATCAGCGCAAATGCCTGCATTACACCATAAATTACCGCCAATTTGGTGAAAAGTGCCGGCACGCGAACCAGCAGTTCAGGCTGGACAAAATAACTGGAAATTTCATATTTTCAAAGCGATTTTTTTTTCGATTTGAACCGACCCATCTTTAGTGGCCGGCAGGTTCATCGGATTCACAATCATTGTCTGAATAGGGGCAAAAATTGAGGAGGAGAGCCCGAATCCGGCTGCGACGATGCCGGAGATGACTCCAATCTTGTCGGGCGCCCACTAAAATGATTTTTCTTGTCTGAAAATCCAGTTTCTAGCCTAGCAACTTACATTTATCGCCGTGGCCACAGCGGTCACATAGGCGATTCCTGAGCCGAGACCGAACAAAAGTCCGTAAACTATGAAAAACAGCGCGAAAGAGTGCTGGATAGCGTATGCTGATAGGGCTACGCTTGATCTGAAGTGATTTCTTGCTTAAAATATTTTTTTAAAAAATTTAAAAAAAAAACTCACGTCACCAGGGCGCACCCAATAAACGCCGACATTCTGGGGCTGAACAAATTGGACGTCAAGCCACCGATGACCATTGCAAACGGAAAACAGCCCTGAAACGTGGGTATCCACATCATGTGCTCAATTCTGACGGTTGGATCGGTGAAATTTCGCATGTAGGAGGCCATGTAGGGTAGCATGTTACCGAACGTGTGATAGGTGCCGATTGTCAGGTGAATTGAGACGGCGCCGAACAAAATGACACATATCCTGTTAAAAGGCGACAGCCGGTAGATTATGTCGGCTACCGGGTCGCGCCGTCGACGGCACGACGATGACATCTGGAAATTTTTCTTTTAAATATTAACAGACGCGATTTTTAGGAAAAATTGAGAAAAAAGCAGGAAAATCCTAAAAAAATGTATTTAAAAAATTATTTTTTCACGGATTACGGTAGGAATGCAGAAAGTGTGCAAACACCGCGAGTGTCTACCGTAGCCGGAAATTTTTTTTGGGGGGTTTTTTTTTCCTGGGTTTTCTATAGGTTTTTTAATGATTATTAAACAGAAAAATAGCAGAAAAACAACCAAAAAATTTTTTTAAAACAATTCCAGAAAAAAAATAAAGAAATATTTTCAAAAATGCCAAAAAACCGTTTAAAGAACTACGGTAGCAGAGAAAAGTGTGCAGTGTGCAAACACCGAAAGCACCGGGAAATCCTAAAAAAATTTTATTTTATTTTTCATTCCTTTTTCACCAATTTTCTGGCAGTTTTCCCAATAAAAAATGACAGAAAATCGTCAGAAAATACACGAAAAGCAAGTGTACATAAATCGGCCGGAATGAAATGACGTCCGACAGATTTCCGATGGTTATGCGCTCTCGTTTTTTTGGCGCACTATATAGTACAGGATTTGGGCGTTCTAAAACCGGAAAATTATTCGGCAGCGCCACGCCACGGCAGCCAAGAAAAGTCGTGAAACTGAAACCGAAACCGAAAAAAAATGCAAAAAGGTGGGTAGGAGGATGATAACAGCCGTGCTTTCTTCTCATTTTCAATGTTTTCTCCGTTTGTTTTTCCGTCGTCTTCTGTTCATTGAAAAGTGCAAAGATCACTCAGGCCGCCCGGTTTTTGACGAATTTCTACCATTTTTTTTGTTCCTAGGCGACCACAGATCGTGGGTAATATTTCGCAACAACAACAAAAAAAAAACAAAATTCGAAATTGAATTGCAATGAGCCCCCCCCCCCCCCCCCTCCCCAGAAAAGGAAAAGAGCAAGCACTGCGAAAAATAGTGTATCAATTTGAGAAACGCAGTTCAGCTCTTTTCTTTGCGCGAATTCTTGTCCGCGGAATTTTATCGATTTTCGCTGGCGCTTTTTATATTCGAATTTTTATGAATTTCCAACGGTTTTTTCGTTTTCAAATTTTATGTGTGTTCACTCGTTTTTCTTCTCGCTTCGTTGCATGCGTTGGTGTTCGAATAAACATTTGATGCCAACCGAGAAACTAAAGATTAATCGAGTTTTATTCCAGAGTGTACGATGGACAATCACAAAGCGCATCGTGCTTGCGTACCCGTGGTGTTTGCAGACTTGGTATTTTCATCGCGGCGAACAAGTCTGAAAGTGCCGTCTAAATTTGGCTGAAAAGCAGTTTTCGATCGACTTTTCACACTTTCAAATGACATATTTTTGTTTTTAGAGCGTTTTTTCTGTTCTATTTAATAAAAAATCATTTTTCTGTCATTTTAATCCAATGCAAACAAACCGGATATAATTTTTTTTTAGCAAAAGAAAAAACCGCTGTTTTGTGGGTTTTTCCCCTATGCAGAATTGCGGAAAAACTGCAGTAGTCCGAAGTTTTTTGACTTAAAAAAACTAGTCGTGTCGAGACCGGACGATGAAATCATTCAATGTGCCTTTAAGTTTCAGCCAAATTCCTTGTTATATGCAGGTTTTTATCAGGAAAAAACCCATAATTTTCAATGAGAAATTCGGCTGAAATTTAATAGGGACACAACTAAATAGGTGTCTACGTCAAAAAACCTCCGACTACTGTATTTTTCGTCATTTTTTCTCAATTCTGCATAGGGAAACAAAAACCCACGAGAAACGTTTTATTTCTTGCGCTGAATTGGTTCATTACTAGAAAAACAACCGTTTGTGTGTAAAGCCGGATGTATTATGGACCTATTCATAAAACCGGAAAAAAAATGAAAAAAAAAATTGCGGGAAAAATCGAAGAATGCTCCAATTGTCCTGAAATTTTGGGAGAAACTGTCAAAAATGCTTCCGGACTTTCTCAGAAAATTTTGGACCGAAATATCGATTTTTAAGAAATATTGCTTTTTTTTTTCTGAAAATGCTTAAAATCGATATTTCGTCTGAAATTTTGGGGTAATGTCCAGGAGAATTTTTTCAATATTTCCCAAAATTTCAGGTCAATCGGAGCGTTCTTCGATTTTTCCCGCAATTTTTTTTTCCGTTTTTTCTTTTTTTTTCGGTTTTGTGAATAGGTCCATTATGGATTCGTGACGTTGCGAAACAGCATGCTGAGTTATGCGTCAGCAATTATTAGGTCTCGCCACGATTCAGCTCTTTTGCTGGCGCAAAACTTGCAGCAACGAGTCGCTACGTCACGAATCCATAATAAAAATAATTTAATGTGCCTTTAAAAATGATGTATGATTTTTTAAAGGCGCAGTAGATTATTCCAACGCGGCTCCGCGACATTTCGCAACGTGACCTTCCGAAACTGTGACGATTCGCAACTCACGTAGCTTTCGCCACTGTGACGTTTCGCAACCAGACGTTTCGACGCTCGTATAAATCGAAACTTGCAATTTCGAAACTGCGACATTTCGGGAATGAGACATTTAGTAACTAGACTTTTCGCAACTAGACATTTCGAAACTGCATCAACAAGATAGTTCTATTCTTTTTAAATTTTGTTAAAACTTATCATGAAATGAAAACAAGTAAATTAGATATACTTTCTTGCCGCTCGAATCGCTTTCAAATAATCTAAACCAGTTAGTGGTAGGGAAGGAGGAATCGGTGTATTTGGGATTGCCGTAATGATTTTTATACCCTTCATGATATCCTGGAGCTTGCGACGGTGATTAACCTTTAAAAAATATTCAGATTTGGTACGGACTAGATTTACCTGATGATTGGGGTTATGAGCTATTGATTCCTTGTCAAACAGGAACCCTGAAGCTTTGTTGAGGATACATAGAATTAATCCCGAAAAGCTGTGTTGGATACTCATGATCTGGGAATTTGTTGTCTTTCGCAGTGGATTTTGCTAAATGGAAGTCACTTGAAACATAAAAAAACAAGAAAAAACAATAAAATCTAAATAATATGATATAAGAAAACCTTACAGTTTCCAAACATAAAGTTGTGAAAAGTCGCGGTTTCGAATAGTCTAGTTTCGAAGTGACAAGTAGCGGATTGTCCCAGTTTCGATTTATACGAGCGGCGAAACGTCTGGTTGCGAAACGTCACAGTAGCGAAAGCTACGTGAGTTGCGAATCGTCACAGTTTCGGAAGGTCACGTTGCGAAATGTCGCGGAGCCTCCAACGCCATGTCTCTACACGAAGGGTTGTTTTTTCCAGTTATTGGAGGAATCATGCAGAATTGTTTTTTTCCGAAAAAAAACTATGAAAACTAGTTTTTTCGGAAAAAAAACCGCAGTCTGAATGACTCCTCTATAGACCTATTCACAAAACCGGAAAAAAATTGCGGGAAAAATTGGAGAATGCTCCGATTGGCCTGAAATTTTGGGAAATATTGGAAAAAATTCTCCTGTACACGCTCAAGAAATTTTGGACCAAAATGTCGATTTTAAACATTTTCAGAAAAAAAAAAGATATTTCGGTCCAAAATTTTGTGATCGTGTACAGGAGAATTTTACCCAAAATTTCAGGTCAATCGGAGCATTCTCCGATTTTTTCCGGTTTTGTGAATAACCCCATTATGAAAAAATAACAAAAATTCGGAAAATGCTCCGATTGCCCTGCAACTTTGGGGAATAATATCAAAAATACTGCCGGACATGAAATTCTCAGAAAATCTTGGACCGAAATATTGATTTTCTGAAATTTTAAAATCCAGATTTCGCTTCAAAATTTTCTGAGCATTTCATATCCGGCAATATTTTATGGCATTATTTTCCAAAGTTTCAGGCCAATTAGAGCATTTTTCGAATTCTCCATTTTCTTCTGCACATATTGTGTTTTCAATCCAGTTGCATCATCAAAAAACGAAACATTGCCCATTTTTTTACGCAAAAATTCAAAATGCACAAAAATTTAAAATTTGCGTGAAAAAAGGGGGCGGGGTTTCATTTTTTGATGATGCAACGCGACAATAAATGCACTATTTTCTTTAAAAAATAAAACGCCGACTTTTTCCACAAAATTTCAATTTTCAGCATGATAGGCGAAGAAGTGTTTGCAAATCCGCTCCAACCGACCGAAGGAGAGACGGCTGAGATTTCGCTGAATGACGAGGACGACGAGACGTTCAAAACTGCGCAAACCGATTTGACAGTTCGAGGCGAAGAAAAAGAAGACGTGAGCCACGTGGCCAGTGATGCAAATGTCACAGAGTCGAGAGAGGAGACGTATTCGACGATTGCCGACAATAGAAATGTAAGAGAATTTATTGGCGGAGCGAAAAGTTTCGAATCGTCGGCAAAAAATACTAGAAATCTAGAAAATTCCTGCAAAATTTCTTACCGAAATCTGATAAAAGACAACATGAGAACGTGAGTGTGCGATAGTGTGCGATTGACACGCACGCATGCACTAGGTCGTTTTTTTGTATTTTTGACTATTGTGACATGTGATTTGGTTGTTTACAATGGAGCCAAAAAACGAGGTTTTTGATTGAAGTTTTCATCATTTTTGATAAAAATTTCATATATTTTTTAGCACCGCACCGAAGAAATCGATATTGATATGGACTCGGCCGACTCTATTCTCGTCGATATTTCAGACGCGCTGTCCGAACGGGATAAAGTGAGTTTTTGACACTATTCGAAGCATTTTCTCACAATTTTTTTTTGTATTTCTCGACATTTCAATTAATGGCCATCCAATAAAAATGGGAATTCTAGGTGAAATACACTGTTCACACACGTACTCGCCTTGCCGAAATGAAACCGGACACTGCGGTGGTCCGTGAGCACGAAGAATTCCTCTGGCTCCACGGAGCGTTGGAGGAAAATGAGGCCTACGCTGGGTTTATTGTGAGTTTTTAAAAGTGGTTTTTTCACATTAAAAACGGT